>OY720462.1:36788070-37388070 GCA_963082715.1 Harpalus rubripes | reverse complement strand
AGTCTGGGTTATCTACATCTTTGTATATTTTGCTGTATGTCGAGTTCAAAATCCTGATTTGATCTTCTGATCTTTGTAATAGCTTCATTTTGTTTATCAGTTCTTCCGAATTTTCTTCAAAAGTAACGGATTTTTGTTCGTTCCAAATATTTAGGGACTGTATTTTTTCGAACATTTCCTTAACTTGAGTTATCCAATTGTATTTAGGTATGTTTCTGAAACTTTGGTCTAGATAGAGGAGTTTGTCGTAACACAACTTTGGATATCTTTTTGGGTTCATTAATAATAATTTCTTGCAATACCCTAGTATTAGTTTGAAGATTAGTGTTTCCACTTTTGGTTGGTTGATTTCCGAGCGAACTATATAGTTGGGTGTTTTCTGTGGCCAGTTATATATGCTTTTAAAGAAGCCAACTTGTACTTTTTCTAATTCGTTTGTGTATCGTAAGCTGTAGATTTCTGCACCGTATAGAAGTGTTGGGAGTACTACTGTGGTATATAGTTTTATTCTAGAGTCCCAAGATGTCATTTTAGTTTTTGCCATCAGGTTTTTCGTGTTTCCGGAGGCACATCTTGCTTTACCGATTATAGTATTTTTCGCAGTTCTGAAAAGACCCGAGCTTGAGAAGGGCAATCCCAGATATGTGTACTCGTTGGTTATTTCAATTTTCCTGTTTTGGCAAACAAAGTTGTGTGAGGTTGATTTGGGACGTCCTCTGAAGAATTTCATAATTTTAGTTTTTTTATCGTTAATTTTCAAATCATTGTTGTTACAGTAACTCTCTAGGCAGTTTAATTTTCTATGTACATCTTTAGGGGAGTTGCATAAAATTACTAGATCGTCTGCATATAATAACATGAGGATATCATTGGTTTGATTTATATATACACCTTCGGAGCCCTGGTTTTTGAAGTACTCTTCAATATCAGCAATAAATAGACAAAATAATGTAGGACTTAGTGAGTCTCCTTGAAGAACTCCTTGTGTTACATTAATTGGGTTTGAAAGTTGTCCGTTAACATTTAAGATAATATTTGAATTTCTATATATGTTTGAAACTATATAGAAAAATAACCTTTTACTGAATAAAGAGTTTTTGAAAAAGCCAGTTTATATTTGATTGACCCTCGTATATTTTTATTTTCAAATGCCCCGCGATAAAATTATCGAATATCATCTTCTTCGCCAATCTTTTGTAGACTTATTGGTATGAATTCCATATTAGAACAATTTTTTGAGTGAAGTAAACATTGAATATAACCTCAAATTTATTGTTACGGTGAACATTTTGGGGATGTAAAGTTACAGAGGAATTTACAGTAAAATTTAATTTTAAATTGTGACCATAATAACTTTGAGATTTAAATTATGTTACCTTGGTACTTACAGCATTAAATTTTTAAATTCATTGACCATAATCGCGCCATAAATTTACCGCATATACAGGGTGATTTCTAACGTACGGACGAGACTGATAGGGCAACTAGAGGGGACCAAAATATAGTTTTTTTTACAATAAACTTTTGATCATAATCGAATAACAAGAAAGATACAACGGTTTAAAGTTCTTATAAACTGAAGCATTTTTTTATAAAATACGGTAATAACTTACGTTTTGAATTCAAATTTAGAATATTTGAGAGTTAATTAAACAAAGTTCAGTTAAAATTTTATTAAAATTTTTATAAGATGAAAGGTATAGCTATTTAAATTGTTCTTTAAAATATTCAGTCATGGGTGTTCGTTTATTGAGAACCGCTGATTTATTTAATTTAATCATGTATGTAGGTAAGTCAAAATTACTTAAACGTCAAAAATTAAATAGGTTATTTGTTAAGTCATTAATTCGACTGAAATGGTTAATTTCACTAACGAAGAATACGTAGACATGATTATGGTGTATGGAGCTGCTGAAGAAAACGCTGAACGCGCACGACGTATGTATTTGGAACGATTTCCAAATCGACAAACGCCTTCCAGAAATACTTTTTTGCGGGTAATTCAACGCGGAAGAGAAACAGGTAAATTACAACCTAAAAAAGGCCATGGTGGTGGTAGACCAAATCAAATCGAGGTGAATGTGGAAGAAGCAATTTTGGATATGGCAGATGCTGATCCAACTACAAGTACACGGCAAATTGCTCAACAAGTCGAAGTTTCCCAGTATTTTGTTTGGAATACATTGAAAAAAAATGGTTTACATCCCTATCATTTGCAAAGGGTGCAAGGACTAGCTCTAGGTGATTATGCGTTGCGACAGCAGTTTTGCGAGTGGTTGTTAGATCGTTCTAACAGAGAAAGAGAATTTCCAATGTATGTATTGGTAACGGATGAATGTTGTTTTACAAGAGATGGTGTTCTCAACTTCCACAATTCCCACATATGGGCTGAAGAAAATCCACACAGGATTCGCCAAAGTAAATTTCAACATCGTTTTAGTTTAAATCTATGGGCGGGAATTCTCAACAACAGCTTAATAGGGCCTTTTTAATTGCCAGCACGCCTTAACGGCGCTTCTTACTTGCACTTTTTGCAAGAAGTTCTACCACAACTTCTCGAAGATATTCCTTTGGCTGTGCGTGGAAACATGTGGTTTATGCATGACGGCTGTCCTGCACATTTTAGTCGTGCTGTACGAGATTACCTCGACACCGCTTTTCCGCAAAGATGGATTGGTCGGGGTGGCTTTATCTCATGGCCTCCACGAAGCCCCGATCTTAACCCACTTGACTTTTTCTTATGGGGTTACATGAAAACATTGGTATATGCCACCGAAGTTAATACCATCGACGAGTTACGTCGTCGTATCAATACCACTGTAGAGAATTTACGCCAACAGTTTCCACGGTTAACAGAAAACTGGATTCGTCGTGCGCAATTGTGTGTTGAAATGCAGGGTCAACATTTCGAACAACTTTTGTGAACACTTTTAATTATTTTATGATTATTTATTACTATTCATACGTTATTATTTATTGTTTATTACTTTAAAATTTTGTAGCTTTTGATAATTTTGTTGATTAAAGTTTCATTCGTTTGTATCTTGTCATCATTTTATTTGATGTTTTCTGCATACCGCAAAAATAATACAACAGAAATGTATCAGATTGTGTGAGAATTGTTTCTAATGTAAACGCGAATACAGTAAGCTCAGCGGTACTCAATAAGTGGGCGTTAATTTATAAGAACTTTAAACCGTTGTATCTTTCTTGTTATTCGATTATGATCAAAAGTTTATTGTAAAAAAAACTATATTTTGGTCCCCTCTAGTTGCCCTATCAGTTTCGTCCGTACGTTAGAAATCACCCTGTATATCTAAATTTCAAAATTAATATAATGTAGAACTATTTTTTGTTATCAACTTGTTACTTTTACCTACATGAATCCGGGGTTGCAAAATACTATAAAAGCCCTAATTCTCGTGACACTTGTTTATAAAACAATATTGTATACGAAACAATTATTGTTTACAATACAATAAATTATAATATTGAAATTCACGTGAACATTGATTCTGAAACAATATTGTATACAAAACAATAATTGAATTGACAAAAATTTATTGTAAACTATACTATTTTTGATATTCAGATGACCAAAATTACATTGTATAGAAAACAATAATTGTTTTCTAATATTGTAATCTGAACAAGGAACTCAACTACTTGTTACGAAAACAATAAATTTTAAAATATTTAATTTGTGAATAATAATTAAAACAAATTTAATTATACTAATTAATGATATAATTAAAGCCGAAAAGAGCAATTATGAGATTTTGAAATAGAATTAAGTCCATATGCAACCTAAAGTTATTTTTCATAAACCAGTTATTAGTTAGCGGATGGATCTCGTAAAAACGTAATTAATGATTACATTATTAGCTTTAACAAATTTCTACTTTATGATGATCAACAGATAGAAATACAAACATAAATGTACTTTTTCAGCGGATTCAGAAAACGAGAATATATTTGTCGTTAATACTATTATTAGTTTTTAAGATTCATGAATATACATATGTATGTATTTCAAGAATTTAATAATATAATAGGAAGTTAGGACTAGTTTTGCTAAAAAGCTAAAAAAAATTTAAGCCTGCAGAAAACTAAAAAACTTTTGTTCTAAAAAAATTGTTGATTGTTTGTTTATTTGTTTGAAGAATTTTTATTTTATTTCTAGTTTTATTATTGTTCTATAACTTCTTTATTATGTTGTTTTTCTTTGAAAATAAATTTGATCCTTCATAATACATTTTCTTTTTTGTTTTCCCTAATAAAGGTGTTGTTTTATTCATTGATGGATAATTCAATCACAATTGAAAATTTAAAATTTGGGAAAATGAAATAAAAATTGCGAAATGAACATTTATTTTATTTTTAATAAATAAAATGTGCAATTCGCGATTTTTGTTTCGATCCCCAAATGAAAATTTTCAAAAGAGATTGTATTATCCATCAATTAATAAAACAACACAAATCTAAATCTTATTCGTAATCGTCGGTTACAATGTCTCAATGGTTAAAGCAACGGCTCGTAGTCATGAGTACGCTAGGGGTTCTGGGTTCGAATTCCACTAAGGCATGGGCGTTAGTTACCAGTTCCTGCTCAGAGATGTCGCGTCAGACACGGTTTCAGCCAATAACATTGCAATCGCGCGTTTTTGGGTCTGTGGGTAGAGGCATGTAATATATATATATATATATATATATATATATATATATATATATATATATATATATATATATATATATATATTTCAGGCGGATTGCCATACAAACAGCAAGGCATATCAACAAAAGGAGCAGCTATTGCAACTCCTGACATACTATTAGATATACAGAAGGAATTGTATGTAGTTGAATTGAATCGGGATGTAGAACTACCCAACGTTGCAGTCTTCGCTCGAACATAAATATGTTCGCGAGATGCAAACAAAATACGCGCTACTTGGGGATACCCACTTAGCGTTTACCTAACCGAAGGACAATACTTCTACCCCATCCTAGAGCACCTCAAAGATCTTAATAATCCAATCAAAGCTTATGGAGTTGAAATAGGTAATGGAGGAATGGAGTACATAAATATTATGACCGAACTAAAAGGGTCTTACTTAAATGGTGACTAGAAAAGGTTTCTAAAAATTAATAATAGATGTAGTCTTAAGGTTAAATATAACTAAAACTATTATAATTACCCCTTAACCTTAAAATTAATTTTAATAAAAACTAAATACGTATTTTGAGAACTTTCCATTGTTGTACTACTTATGATGGGAACTTATTTCTCGAAATCTGTAGTTAGTTTTTATTAAAGTTAACTCAGCGCGCCATCATCTACAAGAGCGGGAATTCAAGCTTTGCAAATCACACTGTTCACAGTGGCCATAATTTTGATGTACACAAGAATTTTAAAATTCTACACAAATGTAGACACGGGAAGACACTGGATTTCCTGGAGACACTGGAAATAAAAAAGTGTATAAAAAACCCCGCACCAATCTGAAACATTCAACCCTTCTGGACATATTGCTGTAACGCACACCTTCTACACTGGTCACCACAGGATTAAGGATTGTTTCAAATTGTTGCAGGTCCTTTCCATTAGTTCAGCAGACATTTTGATTTAAGCACATGCTAAATTTTTTTTTCCTTCTCATTATTTTATATTTGTATTATTAATGTTCCGATTTATAATATTTCACTTCTCAGCCGTAATGAGTAACCTGTAGATTGTAAGTACTATCGCTTGAAAATGTATTTTAATTTGTATTTCATAAGACTTTTATATATTTTGTCTCTCTTGCAGCATTGTTCGCCGGTTGTCTGAGGATGGTTACTCAGTAGCCGAAACCGGTCACTTTATTTATTAAAGAACAGTGTGATTAAGAATTTTTGGGGTTTTTTTATAAAAAAATCTTCCCTTTCCTTGAATTAATTTTAAGGTTAAAGGGTAATTATAATAGTTTTAGGTATGAAAAAGGTTTGACAAAACCATACCTGCATGGCTAATTAGAGATGCTTTCAAGGTTCTAACTACGTGCATTGATTTCAAGCGGGTTCAGGATTCTGAAAGAAACATCTGGCCAGTAAGGGAATACAGATCAAGACGTCGATGGCGTAAGCTTATCGATTATTTTATTATGATACCTTGCAGTTTAAGTAACGGTGAGAGATTTATGAAAACAGGTGGAGTGCCATCCGGCAGTTGCTTTACTAACGTTATTGATAGTATCATTAACGCTATAGTAATGAGGTACTTAACGTATCAGCTTGCCGGATCATTACCAGTAGCAGACATCTACTTGGAAGATGATAGTTGCATATTCCTGCCTAAGCTAATTAATCTTGAAGAATTCGCCGCGCTAGCGGAGAAAGAGTTCTCAATGATTTTCAACACAGAGAAAAGTTATGTTACAACTAATCCAGATAACATACACTTTCTAGGATATCTTAATCATCAGGGGTATCCCGCAAAGCCAATTGATACGATTGTGGCGTCGACTATTTATCCAGAACGCCCAGTCCGTAATAAGATCGAAACCCTAGGTAGACCCATTGGACAAGCATATTCATGCTTTGATCCCTACTTCGCTGGTCGATTCTTTCAAGCGGCAAACATACTAATCAATGAAGAAGCTCTATTGCTAAATTTCATGAATCGATCATTCACGATCACCCAAATTAGTTTAAGTACTTACAGACCATTGGAGTTGATCACAGAACTGTAAAGATCGTTGATCCAGAAGATCACGACTTAGTTCTATTAACCTCATCCAGACCTTGTAGAAAGAAATGTAAATTTCGCAACCGCGACGTAGAGGAATTATACTCTACTTTCCAAGGTCGAGAGTGTGATGAGAAGGATTGCGAACCCGATTCAGACGAGTCAAGATATGCAAGTCAGTAATACCAACTATAGTACGAGACGACCATAATTATATATATATATATATATATATATATATATATATATATATATATATATATATATATATATATATATATATATATATATATACAGGGTGGTGACGTTTAGGTCAAATTACATTGTTGTAATCAACTATTACAAAATAAAAGTGTTTTCATTTTCCTCGTTTTGAAAATAAGTTTAAACGTTAAGACTGACAGATGATTGCGTTTTTGTTTAAATTTTTGTTCCATGGCATCAATGATGTTTGCAAAAATGTTATTGTTTTCGGCTATTTTTACGGTTCCGGAAATTAAAAATTTATATTCAGTAGAATGTTCAGATGCATTATTTGTTTTGTAGTAAAAAACCTAAATACAATTTTGCTCTAAAATAATTAGGGGAGTAAATAACTGTACATTAAGATTTTACCATTGAAACCCCTATGCTGCGTCGTCCAAGTCACCACCCTATATATATATATAATTTTGCCTTGTCAAGTCTACTTGCCAACTGGGCCATGTAAAAATCATTCCAATTCCTTCGTGCGTTTCATGATGCGACTGATTGAGGTTCGGATTATTATTATTATTATTATTTGTAATTTCTCTTAAAGTGAAAAATTATTTATATTAATAGATAATTGTAAAATTGAATATTAAATTTTAATAATACCTAAAAAAATATATTACCCTAAGGTGACAGGTAAAACGTGAAACATTTGTTAATTTATTTGTTTCAATTCCATGGCTATCGCTATTTTTGGGGTGATTTTCGACATTTTCATGCCTAATTTCTGCAGCATGTAAAATTCATTTTGCTTTTAGATTCAGATATAGAATTTTAAGCTCTACAACTTTTATTTGAAGCATTTTTATCTAAAATAATTAGAGAAGCAGAAAATTAAGAAAATATGATTTTACATTTCAGACTCCTATGTTTCGGTGTCGCGGACATAAAAAGTTCGTTTCCCCCACTTAATACGCACGTCATCAATTGTTTCGGGCTAGAGATTTGTCCTATTAAAAAAAATATGGTTACCGTATAAATAGTTATTAAGTAGGGGGCAGGGTGCTCACGTGCGCTCCCTTAAAAGTCATGGGCCCACCCAAGTGCTCACTCATTACCAACATACAAATAATAATTTTTGTGAATATAAAATTTGTGAATATTTTTAATTCTGTACATTATTTATATTTACACTTTCGTTTTAAAATTAAAGGGCAGAAATTACAGCCATATGAAAATTTCACCTTTGTATTTCCTGTAATTTATAAAAAAGGAAACACCCAGTAATAATTTATCAATTGTCTTTTAGAAATATCAAATTAAAACAAAAAAAAAATTAAATAAATCAATTCCATAATAACCGCGTATTTAGCATCACTCTGTCCGTCTGGTGGTTATACTAGTGGAAAGTGCAGGGCTGGACTGGCCCGGCGGGATACCGGGAATTTCCCGGTGGCCCGTGACGGCTCGTGGCCTGACGAACATAAAAATAAATTATAAAAATATTAAGTTGAAAAAATAAATAAATCGATACAAAAATAACAAATTCTTGAATTTGAAATAATTCCCTAATACTCTTGAATGTGCGCCAATATTTATAGCTATTTTTCTTTTTGACAACCAATTGTTAAATTCGCAATACATACTTATTTTTTGTATTACCGACATCATATACATGAAATGATCATTTATATAAGGATGTATTATATTTAGATCCAAATAACTTTTATCAAATCATAAATAATAACATACAAGAAACACATTTTCATATAATAATTGATTTAATCAATAAAAAATGACAAAAATATAAATACGGATGATATTCGATCAATAATTTTCGTGACTCGGCAAGCTTCGTCACGAAATACTCTTGTTGCATAAATAACTATTACATACGTTAGCATATTAAAATTTATTTTTAATCTATAAATTTATTGTCACATTGTTATCAATATCAACCCAAGTATCCTGCGAACGATCATTTTCAAAATTAAAGTACATACATTTTAAACAGATTCAGAAATTGTTTCTGTCAAAATAAATTAGAAGGATTCATGATTATGTTATATGAAAAAGATATATTAAGGAATATGAAAAATGCATAGACGTTTTGAAAGAAAAAAATCTGATGTGGCCAACACAATACCTCTCGCCATTTAATTTTATTAATTTAAATACATAGGTAGATACTTACATATTTACTCATGTTGCAAACTATATTTAGTTCTTTTCCATATAATTAATGTTCAGTTTACTATTTTCTTTTCAAACCGTTACCACTATTAATTTGAAATGATTAGTATTTTGACAGTGACAGTTATCTAACAGTTACGTATATTTGAGATCTGAACCTTGTAATGAAGAAGTTTTATTTTAATCTAGGCTCCGGGATTTAAATTATATATTATTTTATAAATTTATCCATAAAATATATATAAAAAGTATTAATGCAAACCTATAGAAAATTGAATAATCTTTAATTTTCATAATATAAATTGCGAAAAAATAACATTTAAAGGTATTTTTCGAAGAAAATCTATTTTAAGGTTCAAATAAAGTGCCATTTCCGGTTATCTGATTTACATCAAAATCTAATGTCTTCTTTTCATATTAAAATAAAACATACAGACATCATCGTGAAAATGTTAAAATTGGATTCTAAGGGCCTTAAAACGTGGACATTTATAAAAATCTCGAAAATGCGATTTTTAACACGATCCCTGTACCGCCCTTACCAAGGGTAGCGGGAGTTAAAAAGTAAATTATTAAACAAAATATTATAATGACTAAAATTATTTTTAAAAAATCGGTTCAAATGACTGGCCTGGCCCAACCCCATCCGAATTTCCCGGTATTAAACATGTTCCCAGTCCAGTCCTGATAACATTCATTTGGAAAATATACAATGGAAGTCAAATGCTTTATTCATTTTTGTCACAATTTTTGACAAATTTATTTGCTTTGTGAAGGAACAGCTTGTCCTATAAGTTTGAAGCCGACTGATACCGTATTATTAAACAAAAAGCCAAAAAAAGTATGGTCGTTCCACGTTATCAACCGATTTACGTCATCAACTTGAGAAAAATATGAAAAACTGAAAATCCCCAAACGTTTAAAATGTTTTCAATCAATCAATAATTTATTGTATTAAGATATACATATCGTTTAACAATGGTTGGTACAAAAATATAATATAAGAAGTAATATATAAAGAAGCATACATAAATTTAATCAAACTGTACAATATTTTCACAAGAAAAGATACCTACACCGTTACACATATATACCTACTTATTTAATACGAAATATCAATAGAATCAGTATAATCTATATAAAACATTGTATAATAGTATTTTAAATTTACTATTACTTACATACATAATATATAGAAACAGATGTAGTATAGGAATAGGGTTTAGGTTAATTTAACAATTTTATAAAATTAAAATTTATTATTCGTTTAGGCAGAATGAGCGCAATTTTAAAGAATTTACTGCATAATAAAATATGGCATTAATCTTTCTTTGATCAATGTTAGCCCATAATGAGTGGTAATTTGCTTCACTTATGGTAAAGTTTTTATCAAATAACGGTTTTATATACCGATTTCTGTAGGGTTCATATATAGGACATTCATAATAAAAGTGATACAGGTCTTCTTTTTTATGTTGGTTACATATTGAACAGTTAACTTTGGGTGTTAGTTTATATTTAAGTCTATTAATGTTTATGGTTATTAGAAACTTGGAAGACAATCGTATTTGAGCTAATAATTGTACTTTACTCATTTCATAATTATTGTTTAAATAATTTTCTAGTTTATAATCAGTTTTAATTAATTTATAAAAGTTATTATAATTTGAATTATTCGCAGCTTGTTTGTCGGTTAAGGTTAGAGTTTTTTTCAAAAGTTTCTACTATATTCTTAATTTTATTTTTTGAGATCGTCTGGGTGGTCCAAAGCACACCAAACTCAAGAGGCACGAGCAACTCTCTTAATTGTGTGGTCCAATTATAAGCTACTTTGTTTGTTTGTGATTTGTCCAACTCAAGGAGACGATTAAAAATTTGTTTTGGGATTCTATTTTCTTCCATTTGGGTTAATTTGAGCCACCATGCTAAAGCTTTTTAAAATACTTCCGATTTTATGTGTTTTATACCCGTTTCCATCCGTAAAAAGCAGCCTGGAGTTGATCTCTGACAGCGTAGCAAAATCTCAGAAATTTTACTTGAATATTTTCAATTTCATTCAAATATCTTAAGCCCCAAATTTCCGCCCCATAAATACCAGTTTTTAGATTTAGTCTTTGAAAGCAAGGAGTTTACTTTTTGAATGGCCATGTTAGTTTTAGAATTTGAATATTTTGAGGCTTCTAGGAACTTCCCTGAACTACTAAATTTAATACCTAAGTAAATAAAGTTTTTAACCACCTCAATTGTATGAGTTTCATATTTGAATTGTCTAGATAATTTCTTTGGTCGGCCTTTATGGAATCTTACTATTTTAGTTTTATTTATATTTACTTTTAATTTATTAAGGGAGCTATATTCGAACAATATGTTTAATTTATTTTGTGTGTCTATTTCTGAGTGTCCTAAAATGACAATATCGTCGGCGTATGCCAGTAAAATTACATCATTTGTACCATTTATATTAATACCTCTTACCCTTTTTTCTCTAAAGAAATTTTCAATATCAATTAAAAATATGGAAAATAGCAGAGGACTTAAAATTTCCCCTTGTAAGGCCCCAGTGGTCAAGTCTATTGGTTTAGTCGTGGTATTGTTATCAACCGATACAATTTTGGCTTTTGTAAGGTGAAGGCACACTATTGTAGGATAGATTATTAGATGAACGAACTCTCGAGGAGAGAGGTTAAGTTGTATTTGCATTGTATGGGATGGAGCGTGGAAGAAGTTTAGTTAACAAATAAAGTTTATAAAAACTAATTAATATTGTGTTATTGTATCCAAAATAATCAATAACAGACAAGACATGGCGCAGTCGAATATGGACTTTAAACCACCGCTCTTTAACATTACGGAAGGTGTAAACACATGGGCAAAGTTCAAACAAAGGTTTGAAATATATGTAAGTGCCATGGGAATTCCAGAAGAAAATGAAAAAAGGAAATGCAATCTTTTATTACATTGCATGGGCCCAGAAGCACTGGAAATATACAATACTTTCGAATTAAAAGCTACAGAAATCAATAAATTTGAAACCTTAATCGCAAAGTTTGACGCTTATTTTTTACCCAAAGTAAACATAACATACGAGAGGCATAGGTTTTTTACCAGAAGTCAAAAACCAGGCGAAAACATAGATGCATATGCAACAGAACTAAGATCTTTAGCCAGTACATGTGAGTTTGGTAAATTAAAAGACTCATTAATCAAAGATCGAATTGTATGTGGGATAGAAAATAACAAAATCAGGGAAAAATTGTTGTCGGAAACAAAACTAGATTTAGCAAAGTGCTTGGAGATATGCAGATCGGTGGAAAGCACTAGAATGCAAATTAAAAATATGACATCAGAACCGGAACAAGATATATGTAATATAAATAAAAAGAAAGAAGAAAAGAAAAATCAAGAGTATAAGAAGAAAGAAGAGAAAGAGAAGAATACGAAGATAATAAATAATTGCAACAGGTGTGGCAAAACACATAAAATTAATGAGTGCCCCGCATATGGTGTAGAGTGTTTCAAGTGTAAGAAGAAAAATCATTACGGGAGACTATGCAAAAGCGGCAAAAGCAAGCAAGTGAAAGAAATACGCCCAGCAGAAGAAGAAGATGAATCATTTTTCGTCGGAGCTGTAGAAAAAGGTGACAGTCAAGATTGGACAGAGACTTTGGAAATTCTGGAGGAAGAGCATCATGAAACATTTATAAAATTTAAGTTAGACACAGGTGCACAAGCAAATATCATTCCTAAGTCTGCTCTAAAAAATGTAAAGGTAGTAATTAAAGAAACCAATGTAAAACTTTTGAATTATGTAGGTACTAAAATTAAATTATTAGGTGTATGTAATTTGAGGTGCAGAGTCAAGGGTAAAACTGATATTTTCAACGAGGAGTTTTTCGTTGTAGATACAAATGATAATTTGTCAGCAATTTTGGGGTTAAAATCTTGCCAAAAGTTTAAGTTAATTAAAAGAATTGACACAATTAAACCACATAAAATTATAGAAGAATATAAAGACTGTTTTCAGGGTATAGGCTGCATAAAAGATGGTAAACATAGCATAAAAATAAGCGAAAATGCAGTACCGGTTAGTTTTACTGCTAGAAGTATACCTCATTCGATCAAATCAGAAGTCAAGAGTGAATTGGATACCATGGAAAAATTAGGAATAATTGAGAAGATTGAAGAACCGACAGATTGGTGTCATCCGTTGGTTGTGGTAAGGAAACCGTCTGGGAAAGTGCGACTATGTTTAGATTCCAGAGAATTAAACAAGATAATAAAAAGGGAATTTCATGAAATGCCGAAAATAGAAGACTTATTAGCGGAATTATCGGAAGCTAAGGTTTTCAGTATTCTCGATGCAAATATGGGGTTCTACCAAATACCATTGGATAAAGAAAGTAGCCGTTTATGTGCTTTCTCAACTCCCTTTGGCAGGTATGTTTTTAAAAGATTACCTTTTGGAATCAGTTCGGCTCCAGAAATTTTTTACAAAAGTTTCAAACAAATTTTTGAAAATGTCCCTGGAAATTTATGTTATGTTGACGACCTATTAGTTTACGGTAAAGACCAAGAAACACATGACGAAAATTTAAGATTGGTGTTAGAAGAAGCCAGAAAAACTAACATAAAATTTAACGAAAGTAAATGTCAATTTAATCTTAGTGAAATTAAGTTCGTTGGACATATAATTTCTAAGTCAGGTGTTAAGGCAGACCCAGATAAAATTAGAAGTATTTTGGAAGTGCCAACGCCTAAATGTAAAAAAGATGTTGAAAAATTCTTAGGATTAGTAACCTATGTTGCAAAATTCGTACCGGGTTTATCAGAAAAAACTGCTAAATTAAGAGAATTGTTAAAGAAAAGTTCTGAATGGACATGGGACAATAATCACACAACTGCTTTCGAAAATCTAAAACGAGCTTTGACTAGCACACCAGTTTTAAAATATTTCGATTCAAGTAAACCAATTACTGTATCAGTGGACGCATCGCAAAATGGATTGGGTGCTGTACTGATTCAAGATAATTTACCTGTATTGTATAGCTCTAGAGCATTAACCGAAACCGAAAAAGGCTATGCTCAAATAGAGAAGGAATTGGCAGCAATTGTGTTCGGATGCACACGATTTCATCAATACATTTTTGGAAAAAAAATCACGGTAGAAAGTGATCACAAACCACTTAGTGCTATTCATAAAAAACCTTTAGTAAGTTGTCCATTGAGACTACAGCGGATGTTGATTAAATTACAATCTTATGACATTGAAATTAAATATAAAAAAGGCAGTGAACTTGTGGTCGCAGACTATTTATCGCGATATTTTATAAACGAAACGGATCAGAGTGACAAATTGATTATAAATGAAATTGAATGTCATAAAAATTTAATAAACAAAGTTCTTCCAATGTCTAAAGAGAAATTTAAAGAATTTCAGCAAGAAACTTTAAAAGACAAAACGTTGAAACAAGTTTTAAAGTTAGTCAAGGAGGGATGGCCCGGAAACAACAAACAGTTAGACGAAGATGTGCAAAAATACTATAATTATAGAGATGAACTTATTTCCATGAACGATGTTCTATTTAAAGGAAATAAAGTGATAGTTCCAAATTCACTTAAACAAGAAATGTTGGAAAAATTACACTATAATCATTTAGGGATTATCAAATGCCAATTAAGGGCTAGAAGTTCAATTTTTTGGCCAAACATTAACAGAGACATTGAAAACTACGTCGCAAATTGTAATACGTGTCTTAATTTCAGAAACTCGAACCCTAAAGAACCGCTTATACCATCAGAGATTCCAACCAAAGTTTGGGAATGCGTAGGGATAGATGTGTACCAATTTAAGGGAAAAAGGTATATTTTAGTAATTGATTACTATTCAAAATTTATTGAAACAAGGCCAATAGACACGTTGGATAGTGTACAAACAATAAATGCACTAAAATCGATTTTTGCAGTACATGGAAAACCAAGAATAATAAGATCAGATAATGGTACTAATTTTAGCTCAGCTGCATTTAAAGAATTTACTGACGACTGGGAGATTAAACATATAACGTCAAGCCCTACGTTTGCACAATCAAATGGCATGGTGGAGAGGGCTATACAAACGTTTAAAAATATGATGACAAAATGTGACTATGATAATTTAGATCCTTATCTATGTCTTTTAGAATACAGATTGACTCCAATAGAGGGGAATTTACCATCACCGGCTGTATTATTATTTAATCGAGAAGTAAATGGGATACTACCAAACTGTAAAGTTTTCGAAAGAGAAGATACTCGTAGAGTGAGGAACAGATTACGAGAACGGCAAGAAGAACAAAAATATCATTTTGATAAAAATATTAGACAGCTTAAAGAGTTTGAGAAAGGGGAAAGAGTTAGAGTACAAAATTTGGAAAAAACAGCATGGCAACCTGGAACAGTTATTAAAAAATTAGAAAAACCAAGAACATATTTAGTTAGACTAGAAAACGGCAGCATACTACAAAGAAATAGAAAATTCCTCATCAAAGATTCAAATATAAAGAAGACACCACCCTTGACATATGTAGAACCCAAAGGAAGACCAAAACGAAATATTCGTACCCCTAGTTATTTAAGAGATTTTAAATGTTCTTAGTTTTGTAAAAGAAGGGAGGTGTAAGGTGAAGGCACACTATTGTAGGATAGATTATTAGATGAACGAACTCTCGAGGAGAGAGGTTAAGTTGTATTTGCATTGTATGGGATGGAGCGTGGAAGAAGTTTAGTTAACAAATAAAGTTTATAAAAACTAATTAATATTGTGTTATTGTATCCAAAATAATCAATAACAGACAAGACAGCTTTAGAGTACAAATTTTGTATAATCCTAATGATTTTTGAACTAATCCCATTATGGTACATTTTTCCCCAAAGTAAGATATGATTAAGTGAATCAAAGGCTGCTTTATAATCAACAAAGATTGCGAAAGTCTGATTACCTTTTAGTCTGAGTTGAAAGTTTATAAGAGACGATAAGGAAAATAAGTTATCTGTAACCCCTCTATTTTTTCTAAAACCTGTCTGAAAATCATTCAGTATATTGTTATCTTCTAACCAATTTTGAGTTCTAATGTTTATAATTTGTGTAAAAATTTTTGTTACCTATACAATTTACCAAGGCGATACTCCTGTAACTAGAAGCATCATCAGGGTTACCCTTTTTAAATATCATACTTAATTTAATCACTCCCCAAGCATCTGGTATAATTTCTTGCTTAAATATTTCATTAAACATATTTTGTAGATAGTGTACCCAATTAGATGTGAGGCATTTAAAGAAGTCATTGTTGGTATCATCGATACCAGGGGCTTTTCCGGATTTTAAATGTTTTAAACAATCTGTTACTTCTTCTAATGTTATGTCTGAGTCTAATGTGGGGTGAGTACAATCTAGAAAGGATTGATTAGGGTAGTTATTTACGGGGTAAAGTTCGTTAAGAAAAGTTTCCCATTCCAGTAATGTTATTTTGTTATTTGTGAGGCACCTACGTCTAAACGAATTTAATATTTTCCAAAATTGTATATTATCTTTAGTGTTTGATATTTGTTGAGATATTTCGTTTTCGTATTTAAATTTACATTGTTTTAAATACTTTCTGTAAGTTTTTTTATGTATTGATAAAATTTTCACGATTTTCTGTATTACTATTTTTCATATATATTCTGAGATATTTATTTGCTTCACTTTTTAATGTTTTACAGTTTTTGTCAAACCAAGGTTTTTTATCGACTGCAAAGATAGGATTACTACAATTTTGAGTTACCAGCATTCCTGCTTGACATGCTGCCTCTTGTACTGCATTAATTAAGTTATTGTTTAAATCATTTACATCTATATTGTTGAAATAGATTTTGCCCGAGTTTTGTAGGTTATAAACGTATTGGTCTAGTTGATCTATAGAGAATTTAAAAATAGTTTTAAGGTTTTTAATTACTGGGCTAGCATTGTTTTCTATAAATTTTGCTTGAGAATTTAACTTGACATGAACTATGCTGTGTCCAGTGGAATTTATCGTAGGAACAATTTCTAAATTTTGAATTACATTGAATAATTGTAGATTTCCCCATATTAAGTCAATAAGACTCTTTCCAAAGTGATTAATAAATGTCGCTTTACCTTCGAGATCAGATCCAGTTCTGACATTCAGCACATGGAACCCAATATTTTCCATACCATTTACTAAGTTGATGCCTCTATTATTTATTTGATCGCATTCTGTATTTCTGTATTTGGTAATATTTATGTTATCAAATATATCTTCATCGAATTGATTTAGTTTGCCGATCTTCGAATTAAAATCTCCTACTATTAACATTTTATGTTGATAGAATCGCTCGTGTATTTTCTCTAGAGTTTCAACCAGCATTTGGACACACACCTTGTCATCTAAACTTGGTTTCAGGTATACGATCCCTAAAATATATTTTTGTTTGTTATTAACAAGTTCGATGATAAGCCAAAAATTTGATTTTTCAATAATGTTAATTTGATTAAATATTTTTTCTTTTATTAAGCAGGCTATACCACCTGAAGGGCGACCACGATCAAATTCACGACTTGCAACACTAGTAAATACATTTGATTTGAACTTTTTGAGATAATTGGGGAGTGTTAAATTTTCATTCACATTCATAGTTTCCACAAAGCATAAAATGTCTACTCTTACTAATCTATTTATGTCATTCAACTCTAAAGTAAACAAATTATTTATACTATTTATATTCCAAAACAATACTTCCAAAGATTTTCCTAAAGATACATTATTGATACTTATCTTATTAACTATATTGTCCTTGTAATTATTACGAGAGTTGTTCTTCAGAGTATTGTTGTTTGCAAGCTGTGAGGAGCTCGGTGACGCTAGGAAGCTACTGTTGGGACTGCTTGGCTGTCTAAAAAAGTTTCCTCCACTTCGATCGACTCGTTCAAGGAAGCCCCAGCTTTGCCCAGGGGTTTAAAATTTTTCGATGGTTGCACCATTTTCGACGGCGATCCACTTGATGATTTTCGAGGCCTTTTACTACCCTTTTTGCGTTTTTGCTGTACATCTTTGGAAAGATGTTCATTAATATAGATCCCTATACCTTTTAGTAATTTTTTGTTTTGAAATATTTTTTATTTTAATTGATGTGAGAGATACAAGTACAGGTCTTGAAGCTTTCGCTTTGTTCCCAATTCGAAATGCTTTTTCAATATCAGTTTCTTTAATATTATTTAGTTTGAGCTGTTTCTGGAAAAGTTCAATTAACTTGTTTTCCAGGTCTTGAGTGTTATTTTCAATGTCTTTTAAACCAGTTATAATAAGGTTTTTATCTTTAATTATTTTGTGCATTTTATTATTTTCAAGTTTCAAGTCAGAAATCATGCCTTCCATTTTCTTTATTATTTCTTCATGATTATTTACTGTGGCATTTATTACATTAATTTCCGTTCTTATCATTGTTATATCACTTTGTATTATATCTAGTTTTTTAATAATTGCGTCTAGTTTTTGCGAATCAGTCATTTTCCCTCCCTATAATTGAGGTTAGGATTTCAACTTGCACGAGGTGCTTGATTCACTTCAAATTATTTTAATGCTAAAAAGTAAATTTTACGTTTATGTGTAATTTAATGCTTCACTTTTTATTCCTATTAGCTTTATATATGCTTTTCTTGGATTTTATAATAATTTGAAAATAAAAAACTTTTTATCGTTCAAAAAGTAATGCTTCTTTAGCCATAGATCTTTTAGTGTTATACATACTAGATGTAAGCACTGGGGAACGCTTAGGATTGAGAGAGATAGAGATAATAAGACCAGAACTACTGCGCATCGCCGCTGCGCAGGTCTAGCAGGAATTACCGACGTTTGAATGATTTCCAATTTGAATCACCTTTGAATTAATAGATATCGTCAGTTATATGCCAAAGGAACGAATATGCAAATTTTAAGTTTTATACACGAATATGTTGCTTGGTTTGTATTTTTTTATCTGCCAAATGCACGAATGTATAAGTTGAACCTTGAAATTTATAAAATCTTAATCACAAATGTATGTAGTTCTAAAATGTACTACCAAAAACACGAATGTATCTACCACATTCGCGTTATTTTATAATAAAACTATAACAAATAAATTCGCTGTGATGCACGAATGTGGCCAAATTAATTTTATGTAACCGTGCCTGAACAGAATTATTATAACCGTCTAAATATTAAAACGCATTTTACTCAAAACTAGCAAAATACATATTCGTTCATTTGGCATATAAATAAATATATCATCACTGGGTGTGCCAATCTGCTTTGTACGCAGATATCAGTAATGAATGATGACATATTTATACCGTGCGGGCGTTTACAAGGCACTCATTGCTGGCGTGAAGAGTGCATATACCTAATGATATTGTGGCAAGGATATTGGGAATTCAATATGCACAATGTTATAAAATATTTTATTCATTCTTAAATTGAACAGTTTTTTTTGCATTTCTGCCGAATTCCAGTTTTGCAAATAACATTTTTACTTATATGGTGCAAAATAAACACCGCATTTTGAATTACTTAACCACAAACAAACTCACGAACTACTTGCTTCAAAGACGCAAAGCAAAATGGCTGTTGCCTGGACGCGGTTGAGACGAGCTCCTCAAGTCTCCCCGCTCCGGCCATGCGCAAGCTATATGCGCAGTAGTTCCGGTCTTATTAGCTTTATCTTCGTTCCTCTTACGATGTTGTATATTTCTTTCTTGCTTAATCCTAAGCGTTCCCTTCGCTTGCACGTAAAAACATATGCTTGCTTACATCTAGTATGTATAACACTAAAAGATCTATGTCTTTAGCCAACTCAGTTTTGCCAACCTTTAAAATGTTTTCGAAAATTATTTTAAACATTAGAATTTGACTATACCTATATAATAAATCGGAAGTGATACTTAATTTGGAGCTCTTAACAGATTTTCAAGGAAAAACATAATAAAATATAATCCAAAATTTGGTATTACGGACTTCTATTTATAGGAAAACAAATTAGATTTTGTTTACGAACGATCAACCGGAAGTGATACTTTACTTAAAGTTCATCGCTTTGGCCACATCAGATTTTTTTTTATTATTTGGATTCCAAAATTCTATGTATATAATTTAATCCAATCCTATTAAAAACATAATTTTTAACAACAATATCTCCCGCTAATTACAAATGGAGATAGATCAACGGTACCTCCCGTCAATTAATAATGGGAATGAACATGGAGGTATAAAATAAATGTGGAGGGAGTCTAAACTGTAAATGTAGGCGAGGGGATTGAGGCACTGTGGGAACGGACGCTACACGGAAATTTTCCCTATTGGAGTGGGGATACAGAGAGGAGGCAAATTCAAATTGTAATTTGGAGTTTTACACAAATATTAAAACTAGTATAATACGAAAAGGAACTAAACGCAAATTTTAACATTATGTATAATATATATTAAAGAAAAATTGGTTTTTGTATACTATTTTGAACTGTAGTGAATTGATATTAAATGTTATGGAATATTTTTATTGCAAAACATGAACGAAAAAACTTTATACTTACGCATTTTACAATTAAACAAAAATTTAATAAACAATTTGTATTATACATAATTAGCTAAAACATTTTTTACTTCTATGGATGAATTCGGAAGAGGGATATTTGGAGTAACATAAAATAAGAAAAATTTATAAAAATGAAAAAATATATATTTATATAAGTAAATATGTAATATATTATGTAATTACATGTAATATATAATATAAAAGTTATTGGCCTTTAAAAAGTACCATTTTATTGTTAAAATTTCTTATATTTACTGATTTATCTATTTGTTTACGAGATATATAAAAATAACGGACTTTTAAATATTGTTCGGAAATAGATTTTATTAAATGTGTTCTATGGTTTTCTAATGGTGTTTGCTGAAAAATATGCTGGTTCAAATTTGAAAATACAGTTACATTTATAAAATATGTTAAAATGGCAGATGTTAATTTAAAAATAGATTTGTTTTCAAAAATTTTGGAGGCATTTGAGCGCAAAATTTGTTCACTTTTATAACATACTCTAATTACGTCCTCTGAAGGATAAATTAATCCACCTTTATTTTTAACATTAATTAAAGTGTACATATTTTTACTGGTGGTTTCTTGAATCAAACTACTGACACACTCATCACAATTAATTAGAAGTGATAAACGTCTTACTACAAAACCTGCAATATATGTAATAATATATTCCGTAAATTCAGTAATCTTACTGGCATCGAACAGATAATCATGGTCTGTAATAAATTGATCGCAGACAATATTTATATCATCATTATTTTCATCTAAAGTCATTTTTCCAGTGCTGGAATTTATTGTACTAACAGAACTCGAACAGTGCAAAATATTAATATTCTCTAACGGAATACAATTTCCTGTGGATGTTGCTTTTAGTTCCGTATGAATTAATATTTTTTTATACGCCGCTTGGAACTGGCGAGACGTCGGATTGTTGTTAAAACCTCCATGTTGTCGAATTACACTGAAAAGTAATTCTATGTGGTCCTGACTCATTTTATATGTCGGAATATATTTTAACAAATTCTTCTCTTTGCAAATGTCTTCATAAAGAGACCTTATATTTTTCATGCATATAACAAAGCCTACAAAAATTATACAAATTAGTAAATATGTAAAAGGATAAAATTTGTAAAAAAAATAATACCTAGAAATCCTGTTTTCTTGTTGGAATTTATTACAAAATTTCCATTTAAAAATTTTAAATTTGAAATATAGAATTCCATTTCAATTAAAAATGCTGCAATCTCTAAATAATTGCTTGAATTTATAGGTTTTTTATATCCATACTGCAACATATTTCTCGAGTTGAATATGTCAAATATATTATTAAAGTTTCGTATGAAATTAACTGTTGCTTGGCTTCCTGCGAATTCTTGTAGTTTTAATTTGTTAGCACATATATCGAGTGCATCGGCAACAGATTCACTAAATAACTGTGTGGCCAGTTTAACTTTCATTTTTTGCTTGAAAAATTTTATGTGTCTTGCTCCTAATTTATTTCCTAAATGGACACCTTCAGCTTCTTGCAGTTCGTGCAGTTTCTCCAAAAATATCCATGATATTTTCTCTCCATTGCCATCGATCAAGTGCTTACAGTCACAGAAACTATTACGAACCAATTTTATCATGTGACACGGGTCTGGGAAAATGAATACTTTTTCATTGCTGTCTTCTGGATAAGAAAATGACGTGATCATATTGTTTGTTGGGCTTATTTGACAACCCAACAAACGCGTCATAGCAAAGTTTGAAGGCGCCCCATCAAATGTGATGCTAACAATCTTAACTCCAACTTCTCGTGCTAATGTTATGCACTGTCGCACCAAATTGCATCGTTGTTCACCAGAAGCACCATCGGTTAAAAAATAGCCCACAGTTTGCATTTATACCCACCAGAACAAAAACTAAAGCATCTTTAGCTAAGGCTCTATTATCTCCTTCAACTTCAGATCCAATGTCGACATATCCATGGAACTTCTTCCCATCAAATTCGACATGACGCCTTATTGACATTTCATCTAACATAAGTGCACATAAAATAATATATTGTTCTTGTTCTACACGATATTTAATTGCAGTAAAAGACTCACCAGTGAAACCCGGCTCTCCATTAACAGATTTGTACCACTTCGTCAATGTTTTCGGGTGAGGTAAACATGAGTTAAATGTTCTTCGTACATATGAGTAGGCCGATGGTGAGTAATAATGTAAATTTAGTGCAAAATTTTCTTAATTCGGGTGTATATTTCCTACTTGCATTTCCTAATTGTCTTTTCAATATTTCTTTTTGAGGAGCAGGTATATTTTGTAATACATCATATGTTTCTTCATTTATAAAGTTTTTCTTTTTCAGATCATTTAAAACGTTTTTCAGAGTAGCTATTTTTTTAATGTTTCTTCTATGTTGTTGCTTCAAAACTTTTATATTTTTCCTATAAATGGAAGTTTTATATTTAAAGTTTTGAAGCATTTGTGCTCTAGATGGTGAATAGGGACGTGTCCTCCGCCGTTCCGGAGAAAATGATGTTGTTTTTGATAAAAAATGACGGATATCACTTGATCCAGGTAAACTGGGTAAATTTTCTTGTTCTGTTTGTACTTGTATGGGAACAACACTGCCAGTAGCAATATCAACAGTACTCGTACTTGCTGAACTTTCTTCAGTGATCCCAGTTACTTGTTCAGTAATCTAGAAAATACAAAGAATATCATTATACTGCTAATCTGCATCAGTAGAATTACCACATTCATGTTATGGAAAAGATGGAGTATATTTAGTTTATACGAGTATACGTTTGTATAATAGAGTAAATAATAACTATAAATATACCTGTACATGTTGATATTGCATCGGAAAAATGGAGGGCACCTTCCCGTTTAACAATTTCGTATAGAAAGCTGATTTTTCAAAGCAGTCCTCAGTGAAATGTTCAGAACAAATCACAGCCGAACTTGACGGAGACCATTTTCTTCTTCCAATGGCGTTTATCCACATTTCCCTTAAATTATGATCCTTTGGAAATCTGAAATTTATATTACCTGCCCATTATTTGCAATAACAAAATCGTCACACACACACTTATATAAAATGTATTATAAACTTATCAAAATCAGTAGAATAACAATATAACTCAAAAACGATACCTATTATAAACCTCAAATCCCAAACGTAACTATAAATTATACGTAAAATTAAAATATACTAACCTATGAAAAGAAATGCGACCATATTCTTTTTCGTGTTGCATCTGTTTTGCAGATTTATTTGCTGTTCTGTTAAAACAACCAACTACTTCACAAGCAGGCATTTTTAGATGACTACAACAAAAAAAAAATAATGAGAACACTTTATTAAATGGCTAAACCATTTCTAAAATATTACCGCAATAATAACTCACCTTATTATATCTAAAAAGCGTAGTAAAATCGCAAAGAAGACAAAAACAAATCATCTAACCTTACAAATCAAAGAAAGCACACGCGTTTTGTTATGATAGGTCATGACAAAACAACTAGCCCATTGGAGTGGGGGCATCCGGCCTCAATTTTTCAGCCGGACGCTCCCTCCATATTTATATTTATTTTATACCTCCATGGGAATGAAGCACCATTATCTCCCACAAACTAAACTAAAGTGATGTTTTATGATGGAACAATGGCTCCCGTAAATTATACATGTTGAGGGAATACTTTTAAATTAAATAAAACAACGAGTCTGGCTAAGGTGACTTCATATTTTTTACCTCCCGTCAACTAAATCAATGTGTGAAGGTGTCATATGTTTAACCAACAAACCCTCCCGCTAATAACAAATGGAGATAAATCAATAAACCTCCCGCCAATTGAAAATGAGAATTAGAGCACCAGTACCTCCTGCCAACTAATCAAAGTGTAAAGGTTGCATATTTTGTTACAGTAAATACCTCCTGCTAATTACAAATGGAGATAGATCAACAGTACCTCCCATCAATTAAAAATGAGAATAGAGCACCAGGGAATACTTTTAAATAGAATAAAACAACCAATCAAAGTCTGGCTAAGATGACACTTTATATTGTTTAACCAACAATAACTCCCGCTAATTACAAATGGGGATAGATCAACAGTATCTTCCGTCAAGAGAAAATGAGGTTAGAGCAACGGTATCTCCCGCCAAGTAATAAAAGTGTAAAGATGACAGTAGAGTTTTTACCTACAATACCACCCGCTAATTACAAACAGAGATAGAGTAACAGTATCTCCCGCCAATTGAAAATAAGAATACAGCATCATACCTCCCACCAAGTAAGCAAAGTGTAAAGACAGTTCTATATATACCTATTAGATCTAATTGGTATATGGAGACAGCAGACTTTTTTATCAACGATACCTCCCGCTAATTACAAATGAGCATAGGGGAACAGTACCTTTCGTCAATTGGAAATAAGGAAAGAGCAACAATACCTCCTGCCAACTAAAGTGTAAAGGTGACAGTAGAATTTTTTTCATCAACAATACCTCCCGCTAATTACAAATGGAGATAGAGCAACGGTACCTCCCGTCAAATGAAAATAAGGATGAAGCAACTATACCTTCCATGAGCTCACGGGAGCTATCGATACACAAGTTTGATTTCAAGTGGGCGACGAAAAAAATTAACTTTTATCTCGATTATTCAGCTAGTGTTTTGTGACACGGCCTTCATTTTTATAGTTCAGATATCCTGAAAGTGAAATGTATATTTTTTAGAAGATAACTGAAATTTTCGACCTGCTCGACGCAGTTTAAAATTATATTTTACCGCAATTAGATCATTTATTATTAATTATTATTACTTTTAGACATCCTACCTAACATTTTAATTAAAAAATACTCATAAATACAAATAAAACATAAATAAATAAATAAATAAATAAATGATGATGTGGGCCCCTGATAAAACTTTAAAAACATACATACCCTAGGGTCTTCTCTCGTATCTAAACATTTTCACTCCTTAGTTCTTACGTAATAATCAATTTAAGTTGAATAACTCCGTTAATATGTTCCAGGTGCTGCTGTGCGGACGGGCGGACAAACAAATCGTTTGTCGTGATCCTGGAGCTGTTGAACATGGGAAACATCTTGAACAACGATCGTCCGAAGATAACTGGGTCCTGCAACCGTGAGGAGCCGCCGAGCAGATGGGCATGCATACTTACATGACTTGAATATGTTAAGGTAAGAAAGTTTTTTATTTTTATAAAGTTCACCTCGTCGAACAACTCCTGTTTTATCTTTTAGATATCTCGTATAGTACAAGAAATATTTAAATATTTTTAATTTTTTTCCACATCTATAGTAATCAACCCCTTTTGGTTTACACTCTTATTTTGTATTTATGTTTAATAATCTAATTTTTATTAATTTTTCTGTGCAGATTGTCAACATGTGAACCAGTAGGACCCCAAAGGCAGTAGAAGAGAAATGTTATATTGTAAAATTCTAATAAAATGTTAATGTATATATTTTAAAAATATATGTAATTATATATGCTAATAATTTTTTAAAATTGATTTGAAAATGACTTATTTTTTATTCTTTAGTTTTAATTTTTATAATACACCCTCAGAGTCGTAAACGTATTACGTGCATAGTTCTTATGTCAACCGCCAGAGGGCAAAACCTGTCGGAAAGCATTGCGCCTGAAATATAGTCAACCATGAATATAGATGTTAGCATCTATGCACGATTATATACAAAATATCTCAGAGTAAAAAAATAATATAGGTTATAGAGGGAGCAACGTGCACTGCCAGGTGAAACACTGAGGGGAATCCGTCCGCCATCTTACCGTGCTCTTTGTTCATGTTTTCACATGTTTTCTTTGTTGTCGTGTAGTGATTGTAAAAATTTAAATGTAATATTAACATTGATTAAAAATGCCAGTGTGTTGTGCGTTTGGTTGTAATAATAGGACAGGACTGAAAAAGACGAATGAACAGAAGAAATTGGAAGAAACACAAAAAATAACATTTCGTTTATTGTCATCTTTATTAAAAATGTAAAAAGGAATAAACGACTGATGATGTTGATGGGAGGAAAAATAGCAGGAATGCAGTCTAAATTTGTTTATTGTTTAGTCTGAGGCCAACGTTTCGCTGCCACTTACAGCTTCATCAGGGCAAACTGGTGAAAAACAAATATAAAAATACAAAATAAGAACACATGTTATGTAGTTAACAATGCAGATTGTTTGTACTTACAGACTAAGGCGTTAAAAAATAATAAATATAAATAAATATATATGTTCAAACATAGTGTTATCGTCGGAAAATAAAAATTGTATGAAAAAATTAACAATCGTCATCCAGAAGACTAGTACAGCTTTTTTCTTTGAAATTTAAAAAATGGCGATGTGTGAAAAAATTGTATTGTGACAAGAACTAGATCTTACATGTTTAAGGAACAGGACAGATCCTTAAAAAACAACAAGACGAAAACAAACAAAAGAAAAAAAAATTCTCCTATGGTGGCTGCCGAAATAATTTACATATTCTAGTATATGTTGAGCTTAGATTCTCAATGTCAGTTCTAAAATTTATATTGTTGGGGTCATTTTTAATATGTAGCATTTCTAGAATTAGTCGTTTATTTAAATTCGGTTCTCTATCTATGACTCGGATTCCATCGAAGTCAAGAGTTTCGATGCAGTGTTGTGTAAGCGCACAATTCCCATTTATATTTTGTTTTATAGAGTTCCTCTTATGTTCTGTTATCCTCGTTTTTAAGTGTCTTTTTGTCTGACCTGTGTAAGCATTTGTACAGTTGTTTCCTCCCACTTTATTAAAAATAATTGTTTGTCATATGTACATCAAACAATTTTCACATGTATTAATTATTTATTTTTGTGTTGTAGTTTTCCGAAAAAACCGGACAGAAGAGATCAGTGGGTAAAAGCTGTAAGAAGAGTTGGGTGGGCTCCCTCATCGACAAATGTTGTTTGTTCAATACATTTTACGGACGATTCATTTGATCGTACATCATTATCGTCTGTTAGATTAAGAGAAATGGCTGTACCATCATTATTTAAATCATTCCCATCATATTTACAAAAAGTAGGTATATTAACAACAGAATTTAGTCATTGATTAATGTGCTGGTGAATATTTTATTCAATTAAATAACTGATCACTTACATGTCAGAACAAAATAACAATAAAAATTTGGTAACACATTCTAGTTGAAAGAGATGAAATGGCCACTCGTCACAAATTTGTCAGTTAAAATCTGATTGAATTGTACTGGGTCTAGGTACCATCTTCTCGCCGAAATATTTAATTAGATGTTTGTGATTCAGAAAAAGTTAGAAAGTACCATTAGTCACTCAGTGATCACCGAAATTTGGAAAGCTTTATTTGAAATATTTGTGAAATTTATCTCTTACCGTTGAGAAAATAAACTGGCAAACACAAATAGATACACAGACAAACAGACAGACGTTTCACAAGGCTCGGTATTTTCACTTCCGAATAAAGTGCCAGTTAACTTATCTGTCAGATATGAAAAAAATGTCGCATCATATAATTGACGTGTGTATAATTTTGTCAACTTACGTTGAAATATCGATGCGATATTTCTTTCTTATCTGGCAGATAAATTAACTGGCACTTTATCCGTAAGTGATAATACCGGGCCTTAAATTAATATTATTGATTTTATTCAAAGAACATCAGTGTATTAGGTACCTATATTTAAATCTCGATTTATATTTTGCAGGAAAAGAAAGCACCACGTCGACTTCTTAAAAGAAATACTTTACCGGTGGCGGGAGTTACACTGACTGCATCAAGTAAAGTGTCAACTTTACAGGTTGCGGGAATTACACCGATAGCTTCCACCTCTGCAAGTGATGTGACATCGACATCTTCACTAATGGAGGAGGATTCGTCGGGAAAGGAATATGCTTCAACTTCTTCCGTGAATCTCAATGAAAATATTCGGAAATTAGTTTCACGTACTACATCTTTCTCTCCATTACGACGTGTAAGTCGCCAATTATCACCAGCTAAAGCAGCATTACTTGAAAAAATGCGAGTTATGAAATCACGATATGAACAGAAAATAAGATTACTAAGGCAATCATCACGACGTAAAACAAAAAAAATAGCTAATTTATCTTCTGTTTTCCAAAGTTTAAAAAAACAAAATTTATTACAACAAGAGCAAATAGATATATTAAATAACATATCTGGGCCGTACAAGGAAATTTTAAAACGGCACTTTAAAAAAAATACTCGATCCCAATACAGTGCTGAGCTCAGGAAATTTTCATTGACTCTACATTATTATTCTCCCGCTGCATATAATTATGTACGTTCCACATTTAATTCCGTTTTACCACATCACAAAACAATTTCAAAGTGGTACAATAGCGTAAATGGCGATGCTGGATTTATTAGTGAAGCATTTAATGCAATTAAGTTTAGATGCCAGTATTCTGACTACCCATTAATTGCAAGTTTATGCGTAGATGAAATGGCGATACGCCGACGAATCGAGTTCGATGGAAATAAATACCATGGATATGTAGAATATGGAATTGAACAGAGTGACGATACTCAGGCAGAAGCAAAGGACGCTCGTGTGTTTATGGTCGTGTGCATTAACGATTCGTGGAAGCTACCTATTGCCTACTTCTTAGTTAATGGAGTCAGTGCAGAACAGAGATGTAATCTGATTAATATCTGCTTGACAAAGTGCTACGAAGCAGGCTTAAAAATTGTTTCACTGACTTTCGATGGGGCATCATCAAATATTTCTATGATGAATCGTTTAGGATGTGATGTAAAAAATCACGTTACATTTTTTCGTCATCCGGAAACCCAAGAAGAGGTATACTTTTATCCTGACCCTTGTCACATGGTTAAAAACGTAAGAAACTGCTTTTGTGACAAGAAGATTTTAATCGACGGAAATGGAAGAAAAATAGAATGGAAATATATTGAACAGTTGGAAAAACTGCAAAAAGGAGAAGGATTGCACTTGGCCAATAAATTGAAAACAATACATGTCAATTATAAACGGCAGATTATGAAAGTGAAATTAGCTACACAGCTACTAAGCAATTCAGTAGCCTGTGCATTACAGTTTTGTGAAAATGAATTAAAATTACCAGAATTTCAAAACTGCTCTGGCACTATTAAATTTTTACAAATATTCAATAATCTCTTTGACATTTTAAATAGCAAAAATTTCAGACAATATGGATTCAAAACTCCTATTAATGAAAATAATTAAAATTAATGTTTTTAAAATGTTAGAAGAATGTGAAAATTATATAAACGAATTAAAATGTGCCGATGGTTCACTTTTAATTGATTCTAACAGGAAAATTGGTTTTCTAGGATTTTTGATCTGTATCAACAGTGTTAAGAATTTGTATAATACTCTAGTTACAAATAATTCTTTACTTAAATATATTCCAACTTACAAGTTGAATCAGGATCACCTAGAGATTTTATTTTCATTTATAAGGGCTCAAGGTGGTTTCAACAACAATCCTACATGTAAACAATTTAAAGCAGCGATAAAAAAAATATTGGTACACGCTGAGTTTCAAGTATCAAATAGGGGAAACTGTATACCTTTAGAAAATATAAGTATTTTGCATGTTTCAAGCTCAAAAACTAAAACGAATTCAATAGAAATTATTAATCTTTCGCAACGTGATATTCAAGAAGACGAGATTCCTGATGTACCCGTACTTACAGTATCAGATTCTGACCATATTTATTTCAGAAACCCGCAAGAACTATCTGAATATTCTATGAATATTATTGCCTACATAAGTGGATATGTGGTAAAATACTTAAAATGTAAAATTAAATGTGAAGAGTGTTTAGATTCCTTAGAAAACGACTTGGAACATGAGAACGATGACAATACTTTTCAGTTCATCAAATTAAGAAATAAAGGAGGTTTAGTGTATCCTTCAAACGATGTTCTTCATATTTGTAGAACATCAGAAAAAATTATAAGACAAGCATTGTCGGATAGTGGTGGTAGGGTTTTAAAGAAAAAATATTCCTTATTATTTTTAGTAACATCTGTTTTGAAATTTTATTTAAACAATAGTATATTTGAGTCATTAAATCAGCATATTCATGATCAAAATCCATTAGAAAACCATATTGTACACCTTATAAGAGCTATATCAGAAAAATATATTAATTTAAGAATACATTATATTACAAAAACAAGTATAAATGAAAGCGAAAGCATGCGGCAGCATTATTCAAAATTAATTTTATTTAAGGGCCACTAACAATAGATATTTATAAACCAAAAATAATAAGGAATATTTTTTCTTTAAAACACGTGGTTTATACAGTATTTTATTCAATTTTGACGAAATAATAAATATTTACTTTTGACAAAATAAAAAACTAATCAATTAATATGCTAACATTGCAATAATATTCATAGAGTATTCAGTTCTTGCGTGTTTCTGAAATGCATGACAATCGTCGTTGATAGACGTCAAGTCCTTTATTTATAAATTTTAAACAAAAACTTTCATCACCTTACACAATAATTATGAATAATTATTTTCTCTATTATAATAATAATAATTATAACACTTAAATTATTTTTTTGGGGTGTTTATAGATATATATTTTGTAATATTACGAATTTTATGTGAATAAATACACTTTATATTGCATTGTTTAAGTTTTTGTGTGAATATCCTAATCTTACAATTGAAAAGCAGAGCATGGTAAGATGGCGGCAAGCGATTCCCCCTTCCGTTTCAGGTTATCAATGCCAGTGTCCTAAAACTAACTCCATGCTCCCTCTATAGTATTCCTTACTCTGAGCAAAATATGGAGCATATATGCTACCCGAAAGTAGCATCTATGCACGATCAAAAATTTTTTAGCGTGCATAGATGCTACCTGAAAGTAGCATCTATGCACGATTTTTTACAAAATATGGTGCATAGATGCTACTTTCAGGTAGCATCTATGCATGATTTCATCTAGAATTGGTGCATGGATGCTTCTTTTATATGGATAAAAAATTCACAATAGGTATATCAAAAGAAGCATCAATGCACGAGTTCAGCTAAAATTTGGTGCATGGATGCTTCTTTTTTAATTGATTCAAATTCCCAACAGGTATACCTAAAGAAGCACCCATGCACGATTTACTGGGTTTAAATTCCCAGTAGGTATATTAAGTTTGAAAGGTAGCATTCATGCACGATTCACTGAGTAAGAAAGGGTGCTCATCATTTTTATAGATTAATGAAAACTAATAAAAATTCGAAAAATCAAAAGGTATCCTTTCCTGTTTTTTACTTAAATTGCAACGTTCATTGACAGGTGCTGCCCCCTTGTGGTCGTTTGAAAAACTAAATACGTATTATTATTTATATTACAGCAGAATGTTTGTCACCATTATTCATTGTTATTAGATTTATTAACAAATTTAGTAACATTTATGAACTGAATTATAACACGAATGAAACGTAAAAATTCTGTTCATAATTATTTCTTACTAAGTTTGTTATCAAATTTGAAAACAATTTTTTAACGTGTCAAATAGTCTTTAGCTATAAAACTAAAATGTTTGTTATTGGATAAAATTACCATTATTTTGGTTGTAAAGTTTATTAAAAATGTTGCATTATTTTGTAATAAAAGTTTATTTTATTACAAAATAAAGATGAAAAATGATTAATAAAAAAAATACAAGTCAAAGAATGGTGATTCTATTTGTTAACAATCATTTTCATTTTACAGGAAAGCCTGTTTGGCACGATAAAAAATTGTCATCAAATTTGATAACAAACTTAGTAAGAAATAATTATGAACATAATTTTTAAACACAAATGTCTTCTGCGTTTCATTTCTGTTATAATTCTGTTTATAAGTGTTACTAAATTTGTTAACAAATCATGATTTAGTTATAAAATTAAAACGTTTGTTACCAAATAAAATTACCATTATCATGATTATATTTATGTTATTAATTATTTAGCATCTTTATTCTGTAAATAACATTTATCTGAAGATAAACCTTTTATTTACAGAATAAATATGCAAAAGAATTAATAACAAATAATACAACCATAATAATTTCAATTGGTAACAAACATTTTAGTTTTTGTAACTGATCCAAAACTCTACTTATATATTTTTAGGGTTATCTACTACCCAATATATTAAATAGATTTCCGTTTACAATATTTAACAAATTAAATCTTGGGGTCCGTAAATAAGATTTCTTGTTCCCATTGTTAAAGGCACAATATTTCTTATTCAGTTTAAGACCGATTGCGAACCTTTACATGAATTATATTATATATTTTTTTGGTGTTATCACCCAACCGCCCATTTACGAAAATATATAATATTTATGAATACAAAGCTTCGTTTATAATAAATACTTAAAATCTGACTTTACCCTAACCGCGTCTCAATGCTTAATAATAAATACAATTTTTACTAAAACTACCTACTGTAAGACTAATGTGACGGGTTTAAATTAAACAGAACATAAATTAAAAGATTGTTTTATTGTGTACATATATTTTAAACACAGTCTTTATGAAGAGGAAGCCATGGTCTGCGTCACCAAACGGCATTGCAATCTCGACGACAGTGACAGGGAGTTCTTCCAACTTAGAACTACCTTAAAACTATACTCTTTATTTAATAAATTGTATAAATAGGGAGCAACCGCCCTCAAATGCCAAACCCACGCTCCCCATACATACCATTTATTAAATAAATACAATTTCGTGTACAATATTTTATAATCAAACTTAAGCTATTGTAGAACCCCCCAAAATTAAGTTGGTGAAGTGCGCAAAATAGCCTATCTTACGTTAATATCTCGTTCAAAGAATAGCAAATCTAAGCCTATCTTACGTTAATATCTCGTTCAAAGAATAGCAAATCTAAAAGTGTGAAGTTACGTTAATTTTTCTCTCTCTGTCAAAAAGCAAAAACAACCCTTGCCTATCTTATATCTAAGCTATCTTAAATCTACGCAAGCTATCTTATGTCTACACTATGCTAAGCTAAACCCGAAGTTTGAGAGAGAGAGAGAGATACGAGCTAAGACATAAAGTGAGAACGCCGGGGTGGTTCTCACATGTAGTTTACGAGGGGGTTAAGCCGACCCCACACGATGCACTGCATGTACGGCCTGCCAACGCGAGCTCTCTAAGGACAAGAAAGACAGTTACATGTAATCTTCTCGGCTTGGATGCCTGAGACAGCTTCTCCCGAAGACATCGGTCTTATACGCGATACCTACCCCGAACACGATCAACCCGTGTGTTCAAACAAAGTTAAATCAAACAAAAACTTTACTTTGTCTTTAATTATTCGTTGCCATTAACATTAAATGATGATTACATATGTTGCCTCCGGATGAGGAGAGCACATAGACGTCATAAGCTTCCTGTGATAGCATTCAGGTTCGTTTAATCTTTTCTCATTCGAGTCTAGCAATCTAGAGCGTAGGACAATACGATGGCCAGCAACTTTACTACAAAAGAATTAAACTGTCCCTAGAAACATTCGCATAAGTGCGAAGCTAACCATATCAGTCCACTCAATTATGGAAAAATCGCGCACGAACCCTGCCTACCAATCCCACTAACCGTAATGTTAAATAAGGAAACCCGAACCCACATCAAGTTTCGAATCTCTCCCACCTTCCTGACCCTCTCACTGATTCTCTCACCCATTCGCATCATTCATGCCCCGATACATATGTTTTTCTTTTCACATTCACTCTCCCTAGGTGTCGTCTGGACAACCCGCGCAGTACGCGTACCACGGTGGCAAACGTAGACGCACGATTTTATGATGAATCGCCAAGGAATGCACTTCAAATTAATCAATTTATTTTCATTTTTAAAGAAAACGCGTGTTTGCTCAACGGCGCGATGAGCCTAGGTTAAATTAAGACCTGAAAATACATTTAAAAGAACTTAAAACTAACTTAAAATCTACTATATTAATCTAGTCTTCTTGATGTCCAATTCCTGAAAGATATATACTAATCATATGTTCCCAGGTATATTGATTTTAATGGTAAATAGTCGATATTTTAACTTTAAATTGTTTGAATAATATACAGACATCCATGAAAGTTACATTTCTTTTAATGTGGAACTCAAAATCGAATTTGAGTACAAGATAATATTTAGACATACGTTAAGGTCACATTCCTTTGACTATAAGTTCTCATGATTGAACATGAGAATAATATATTTTATAGAAAAATAAAGTTTCTTACCAGTTCATCCATCGGTGGTCGTCTACGCCGTAGAAGATTTATCTGGACCTCAGCTATCCTTTAGAAGAGCTGCCTTAGTAGATCTGCAATGTTGAAATCCAAAGCTCGAACGCTGCATCCAAATTCTCCAAATTTCTTGACGTCTCAGACCAACCAAATGTCCGCCTATTAAATAATAATTATTAGTTTGTGGTATTCTTTAAAAATCCATTTAAAAATCTGTTGGATAAAATTTCATATAACCAACGTATATTAACTACACAAGATACTTCAGAAAAATATCGCTCACATGTTTTATATAATGAATACATGTGTACCATGCGATATTTTATCCAACAGTTTTTAAAGTTTCAATCAAATATATTTAAAATTTGCTTTAATTTGATATTTCGAAAGCACGTTTGATAAAAAAATTGTGTACAGAAGGCCACCCAATTACTATGATGTTAATGTATAAATGTTTATCGCAAGTAACATCAGACAAACAGACATATATTAACATTGTAATAGTTTATCATGACTTTCTCAGCACTATTTTTTATCAATTGTCTTTTAGAAATATCAAATTAAACCAAAAAAAAAAAAAAATTTAAATAAATCAATTCCATAATAACCGCGTATTTAGCACCACTCTGTCCGTCTGGTGGTTATACTAGTGGAAAGTGCAGGGCTGGACTGGCCCGGCGGGATACCGGGAATTTCCCGGTGGCCCGTGACGGCTCGTGGCCTGACGAACATAAAAATAAATTATAAAAATATTAAGTTGAAAAAATAAATAAATCGGTACAAAAATAACACAAATTCTTGAATTTGAAATAATTCTCTATTACTCTTGAATGTGCGCCAATATTTATAGCTATTTTTCTTTTTGACAACCAATTGTTAAATTCGCAATACATACTTATTTTTTGTATTACCGACATCATATACATGAAATGATCATTTATATAAGGATGTATTATATTTAGATCCAAATAACTTTTATCAAATTATAAATAATAACATACAAGAAACACCTTTTCATATAATAATTGATTTAATCAATAAAAAATGACAAAAATATAAATACGGATGATATTCGATCAATAATTTTCGTGACTCGGCAAGCTTCGTCACGAAATACTCTTGTTGCATAAATAACTATTACATACGTTAGCATATTAAAATTTATTTTTAATCTACAAATTTATTGTCACATTGTTATCAATATCAACCCAAGTATCCTGCGAACGATCATTTTCAAAATTAAAGTACATACATTTTAAATAGATTCAGAAATTGTTTCTGTCAAAATAAATTAGAAGGATTCATGATGATGTTATGTGAAAAAGATATATTAAAGAATATCAAAAATGCATAGACGTTATGAAAGAAAAAATCTTATGTGGCCAACACAATACATCCCGCCATTTAATTTTTATTAATTTAAATTCATAGGTACTTACATATTTACTCATGTTGGAAACTATATTTAGTTCTTTTCCATATAACTAATGTTCAGTTTACTATTTTCTTTTCAAAACGTTACCACTATTAATTTGAAATGATTAGTATTTTGACAGTGACAGTTATCTGACAGTTACATATATTGGAGATCTGAACTATGTAACAAACGAAGGAGTTTTGTTTTAATCGTAGGCTCCGGGATTTAAATTATATATTATTTTATAAATTTATCCATAAAATATATAAAAAGTATTAATGCAAACCTATAGAAAATTCAATAATCTTTAATTGTCATAATATAAATTGCGAAAAAATAACATGTAAAGGTATTTTTCGAAGAAAATCTATTTTGAGCTTCGAATAAATTGCCATTTCCGGTTATCTGATTTACACCAAAATCTAATGGCTTCTTTTCATATTAAAATAAGGTAGCAATATAAGGTTTCAAAATTTTCTGAATAATAGTATTTGAGTTAGAGTGGAAGATCCATACACACAGACATCATCGTGAAAATGTTAAAATTGGATTCTAAGGGCCTTAAAACATGGTTATTTATCAAAATATCGATAATGCTCTTTTAGCACGATCCCTGTACCGTCCTTGCCAAGGGTACCGGGAGTTAAAGAATAAATTATTAAACAAAATATTATAATGATTAAAATTATTTTTAAAAAATCGATTCAAATGACTGGCTTGGCCCAACCCCATCCAGATTTCCCGGTACTAAACATGTTCCCAGTCCAGCCCTGTGGATCGGTGAATTCGAGCAAGGCGGTATTCCTAAGTAACAATAGCGATATGAGTTTTTCATAGCATACAGATTTTTTGAGAAACTTGGATTCTTAAGTAACAACAGTGAAGTGAGTTTTTCCCAGAATTTAGATTTTTTGATAAACTTATAAAATGCCACTATAGCTCAGGACAAATAGAAATGGGAATGCGCGTCGGACGTGTTTTCGTTAGCTCCACCCTCTTAAGTTGAGTGGCCAATTACAAATAACGTACTTAGATACATTTGTCCCAGTGGCGTGCAAAAATATAAAATTTCTAAGCGCAGCGAACATTGTGTATTGTGCAGTTCAAGTGCAAACATGGTTTTAAATAGTAAAAGTAAGGCGTTAGTGTTCAATTTAATTCGGTTTATGGAAGACGAGACCAAAAATGCAATATCAATTCCATTAACATCGGTTTTAGAACGTGTGTGTAAAGCTACCGGTATATCTAAAAACACAGTGACAAAAATAAGAAAAGTAGGAGAAGCGGTAGAAAGGGGTGAACAACCGCAATTCAACACTCCAAATAAAAAACGAAAGAAGAAATGATCTATAACTGACGTTGATGAGCATGCAGAAAATTTTATTCGGCTACACATTTACAACTATCATAACATTAAAAAAACATCCTACTCTTGATTATCTTATGATTTCCATGAAGGAAGATGGTCTACCTTTCGAAGGCTGTAAACGTTCACTTGGTAGAATGTTAAATAAAATGGGATTCAAGTAAGCACCTATTTTAATTTTTTATATTTATTTATTGCATAGTTGATATTTTTGTTTAAAAAAAAGATATTCATAATAATTTATTTATTTACAATTTTCATATTTATTTTTTTACAATTGACTGCTAATCTTTTTATATGTTATTTATTGATGTTTGTATACCTTATGACGTTCAACTCTGTGATAATTTTATCGAAAACTGTTCCTCATGGGTGGTTGCCACAAATGATATGTAATTGACCATTTCTGTAAGTATCTGTACATTATTTATAAGCAAAATATTTTTTATGTCTTTATATCTGTACCTCATTTGTAAAAAATGTTTGTAATTTTCATTATAGTGCCCTGAAGAAGACTAACGTTTTAGTCGAAACGTCGGTTAGAAATAAATAACTTTCATCAGTAGACTGCTTGTCCAATCATTTTTCCCTTGGGACCCATCATAATTTATTTAGTTTATTGGAAAAAAATAAAGAATAATAAATAATATTTAAGGAGTGTCAAAAACTAATAACGAAATTTAATGCACGTATTTCACTAACATTTATATTTCATACAGTACGTTTTAAAATCAATGTAAAATACAAATTAGAGGTGGACATGCCTTCACGCACGATATTTTCTTCACGTGATTTAAGAAAATTTATGGCCATCGCTCAACTCTAAAGCGTGTTGATATTGGACGCGAGTGTTAAATGAGATTTTCCTGAAAACTCCCAAAGTTTTATTATTATTTCTAGGTGGGGAATACCCGTCGTTGTCTTTTAGAGAGATATGATATTAGAGCAGCGCGAATTAATTATATCAAATAGACAAAACGATATAAAGATGAAGGACGTACTATTGTTTATGTTTATGAATCATTTATATCAACGCTAACCATACTAAACCTCAATCGTGGGCCGATGATTCGACGGGAGGGCTTCATATACCTAGTGGAAAAGGAGCGCGTCTGGTGATTGTTCTCGGACTCCAAGAGAGTGAGAGTGGCTTTGTACCGAATGCTTTACTTATTTTTAAATCGGCAAGAAAATCCGGGGATTACCACGATGATATGAATAGTAGCAAATTCATGAAATGGATGAAAGAAAAATTTATTCCTAATCTTTCACCGAATAGCGTAATTGTTGATAATGCGGCATATCATAATGTTACGGAGGAAAAAAATTACTTTTAACCATAATAAAGCTGACATGCAACGTTGGCTAAATGAACGTAATATTCCAATTTCACAAAACATGACGAAGGTTGAATTGTTTATTATTATTATTGGTAGTATAATTAACCACTAGTCCCGCTTTGGAATGCAGGCTAATTACCGATATGTAATTAAGATACCGGTAATTATGTGTATAAATAAGATAATGATTAAGATAGCTGTAATGTCATTATAATTGATTTTCTCTAATTACGATAATGACCTGTTAAATCATAATTTCAAAAACGTCATTTTAATAGATTTTAAATTGTAATTTCAAAATGTAATTTTTATTGATTTGGTGAAAGTCTTGATGTAACGAGTCCGGTCCTGCCTATTCTACAAGAAGATGACACTTATGCGCATCAGCATAAAAATTAGTATATAAGCTTAGAATTAAATGTAACTTTGTCTTTATTGTCTGTAAATTCAAAAACCATCTGTAGTTGCACAATAAAGTCCAGTTGAAATCTTTTTAAAAAACTCCTTTTCGTTGTCACCCACATAATTAACGTTATGATATGAAAATAGGAAATACATATACTATGGGTTGGAATGCAGACTGTAATTAAGGTAATGATCGATCGGTATTGTGAATAATGGGTTCTCTTACCTGGTGAAACGGTACTTGTATAGACTTTAAAATTTATATTAATTTGAAATTTACAACAGATTATTTGTAGTAATGATTTAGATTCCAAACCAGGTAATCGGATTGCATTTCTGAGTTTAACTTGCGGTCTAGACGACGGGACTTGTTAAAGTTTGAAGAAACAGGTAGTTAGATTCCAATGCAGAGGTATTGTTATATTGAAGTGTCGCCTGGACGACGGAATTACGCTCATTACGGTATATTTTTTATTGGCGAAAAAACTGAACTGTAGGTGGCAAGCCGGACGGTAGTAAGATGGCGGAGGAATAAGGACAGTTCTCTCATTCCTTACTGCTGGCAATATGCATTTCAAAGTGCAAAGTATTTAATATGGAGAAAATTAACATAAAGTTTGGTGATATTTTTGAACACATTGCTTCTGCACGTCCTATAAAGGAAGGCGAAGCAGTTTTTAAGGTAGGACATGTATTGCTTTGTGCTTTGTGGGAGAAAAGATGATGGATCTGGTATAATACTGGATTCTTGTTATCTTGTTTAAAAACCAGTCATTTGAGTGGAGATCCTCATACGATTGAAATTTTATTAAATGAGAATATAAATTACTGGGCAGCAAAATTTAGTTTTAGAGCAGGATTGGGAGGCAAATGTAAACATATTGTTACAGTTTTGTTGCATATAAACAGCTTAATAAAAATCAAAACCATATTTATTGTTTTACGACAAAATTTATCATTATTATTATGTTATTAATTTATTTGTTTATGGGTTTGTGTATTACAGAGCAGAAGAAATAGAAAAATTAAGTTGTACCGATTTGGAATAAGTAAGGAGAAAACTTGTTAAAAAGGATGATAAACAGTATAGTTTGGCTATAAAATTAGAAGAATTTAGCCATCCTGTTTTAAAAAAGAAAAATAGAACCGACTAGAGATGTCAAAGCTATATGGGAAGAAAATTTCAAGATCATATTTTGTCACTTGAGATATAGTGTACACTTACACTTTTTGACTTGCAATTACTTCATTGTGGCACTGAGCAGTATCTATGGCATTTACTGATCATTATTTAAATCTAAAAATGTAATAGATACTATATATGTCACTTTTTTTCCAACAAATATAAATTAAACCTGTTTAAAATTACATACGTTTCAATGTATGCTATCAACGTTTCCTTATTCCTCTAGTTCACAAATCTGCCACCAGACGTCACCCACTTTGAATTTTTTCGCCAATAGGTTTCAACACTCTTTGCCTCGTATCGACTAGCCGATAGAATAAATTAAAGATTCATTATGACGTATTAGTTTAAAATTTCTAGACATTTTTGGCATCTGGCGAATAATTGCAGGGGTTGTAGACTTATAAATAGACAGCCAAAAATATTTTTGGTAGTATACCCTTGGCTTTCTTGTTTTAGCGTGCTTTCAACGAGTATTTTACTATTTCGCAATGTCTTCGAACAAAGTGGTTATTTTGAGTAATGTGTTAATCAAGCCGGAGAATTCGCTTCCAAGCAACGCCCTTATGGAAGACATCGCGTCTTTGAGTTTTTCTGAAGGAAATGAAATTTCCTCTAAAAAACGAAGATTATCAACGTCAAGCTTTGCTTCACCTGATAATCTTGTTAAAGAGTATGCCAAGCAGAAGAAGTTCCAGCTAAGAAACTTATTTAGACAGCTCCCAAAACATCTTAGAAATGGCAGTTTCTGCGTTACTTGCTGACCTCGCGGAAGATGAAAATACCTCTTCTTCGTTCTTTTCGGCCCAGGGTGAAGATATGAGACCAGAAGATGCACCAATAGAAATGGATGATGATGATTCTATTATCGTGATGATAGTGCTACTATAGAAGAAGAACCTTACGGACAGCGGAATGCTATGAGAAGGACGAGGAGGAACTTGTCATTTCTGAGGACGAGCTGAAGAAATTAGATTTAATTTTAGGAACGGCTGAAGTAATAAGTTTCGAATATCCTCATAACAAACGCATGAGGGATAAAAATGATCGGCTCCTTGATGTCTACCCGATTCCTCTGGACCGCGAGTAATGGTGCGACTTGTGGGATCAGTAGTGCACAAACGATTTATAGACATTAGATACTTTAAGGATGTAATTAGCATTTAAAAAATAAGGGGCTTAAAGTTAAGTGCAGTGAGATGGACGTTAAAAAAGTGCACAGAGTAAAAGATGTACAGTTTAGTCTATTGCCCAAGGAAAAGATGAGATTCAGAACAAGCTGCGAGTACATAGTGTTGGACAAAGAGCATATTTCTAATTTAATAAAATTTGAAGAACATATTTTAGAAGTAGTTGAACAATATGCTGAAAAATATGACAAATTGTTCATTTGCTATAAACAAATATTACAAACTGTCAATATAAGGTAGATTTAAGTACTAGTTTACATAATTTTATTTATTTAGAAAACAAAAATTTTGCAGATATTTTTAAGTAAATGTATCTGTATTATATTAACTTCAACAAAGATTTAGAATGTGTGTCTGTATTTCTAATACGTAAGGAAAATATATAATATAATTTATTTTTTAAAAAATACACGCATCATTGTTTCTATTTACCTAAACTTTTATATGTACTACAATTTTAAGTTCAACAAAGATTTAGAATGTGTGTCCATATAACCCGAGAAGGAAAATATATAATATAATATTTTTATTGTTTGAAATTTAAAATTTATTATATTTTACAAAAAGTAATTATGAAAACTTAAAGATATTTTAAATTTTTAAGAAAATCATTTTTTTTATAGAGAATGCAAATACCGAAGTTTCACCTCAACTAGAACCTGGTTGCAGTTTCTAGAGTATTAACGAAATAGATCCAGTTAACAAAGGTGTGTTACACATTATTATTAATGTTCTTCATTCACTAATAATAATAAATATTTCCGAAATATGTTATTCTGAGGCATCACTAAATATAAGTACTGAATCTCAACATGCAGTAACTGGTCGTCGGATAATAGACATCAAATATTTTTTCGAAAAATGCAAGAATTATCAAATCATTGTACCCACTTTGGGTGCTCTTTAAATAATATTGTAATTATTGATGAAAAGAGACAAGGCTTGTAATCAGTTTTTAAACTACATTGTAATATGTGTAATAAAATATTTCATATTTCATCTGAGCTGTCTGGTACAAATATGTTAAATATAAATGCTGCTGCTTTACCGGAAATATGAGTTTATGGGTTCACTAAACATTCCATGCATATCAGAAAAAACCTACCGAAAATACCGTCAAATATGGTTGGGAAGAAGCAGCTATAAAGAATATGAAAGAGGCTGCTAAAAAGAAGCAGAATATGCCATTGAAACAAATTCTGTTGATGCTAACGGTGTGCCAATAATAACAGTTGTTGCTGATGGTTATTGGTCAAAAAAATCATATTGGAAAAATTACAATGCTTTCTCAGGTGCTGCTGCAATTATCGGACATAAATTTGGCGAAGTAATATATATTGGCATTAAAAGTAAATTCTGCTGTATTTGTGCACGAGCAAAATCAAATAAAACAGAGGCAAAGGAGCATGTGTGCTACAAAAATTATAGTGGCAGTTCTTCAGGTACGGAAGCAGAAATATTAGCACAGGGTTTTAAAATGAGTCTACAAATGTACAATATTAAATATGAGAAATTTATTGCGGATGGAGATAGCAATACCAAATCTCGTCCATACAGTGACATAACTGTCGAAAAAATAGATTGTTCAAATCTTTTATTGCGCAATTTTTGTAATAAAATACATTAAATAGAGCAATAATATAAATTCAATAAAACTTTAAAAAGTAAATTGGAGGGGAAAACGATGAGATTGCGAAATGCTGTAGTTGGAGCGGTAAATTATAGGAAGAAAGAAAATAATTTAAATTCAGTAAAAGAATTAAAAACTGATATAACAAACACACTCTGTCACGTATTTGGTCAACATAAAGATGACGATAATTTTGTACAAAGAAAAGTGAGGAAAATTTCTATCAGACTCTTCGATCAGAATATCCCGCGGTGCATACCAAATTAGAAGGAGCTATACAACAGATAGCTTTACATGCAAGAAGCTTAATTCATAATGTGAATAATAGTAATGTTGTTCAACATTTTAACTCCATAATAGCCAAATTTGTAGAGGGTAAAAGAATTAACTATAGAACTCGCCGCTCCTATAAATCTCGTTCTTATGCTGCCGTTGTCTCTTTCAATAGTAGAACACCACATTATGAACTACATAAAACCTTGTGCCAAGGAAATAGTCCTGGAAAATGTAGTAAACTTGTGGAAATGCGAAGAATGCAAAAATCATCAAATAAAATTGAAAAAAGGCGAACAAAATATAAGCATGAGAAACAGAAAAATAATGATAAATATTATGGGGATCAATGAGAAAAACCCGATGTATTAGAAGAAGAGTTAAAAGAAGAAATGAAACTTTATTTAAATAAATGAGAAAAAACAAAAGAGAGACGAGTTAGAGAAACTAACATTATTGCAAGCTGGTAGTGGTATTTGGATGGAGGAAAGAAGGAAAATATTAACAGCCTCTAATTTTGCAACTATTTGTAAACGTAGAGACTCTACTAGTTGCGGTAAATTAGTGGAAAAACTATTATACAAAAACGATTTATCCAATGTACCATCTCTTCGCCATGGAAAAGAAAAGGAGGCGTCGGCTTTAGAATGCTCATACGAAAAAAAATAAAAATAATCCATGTGGGCTATTTATAGATGAAAATACACCATATTTAGGAGCAACATCTGATGGAATTGTTGATGAAAATACATTAGTAGAAGTAAAGTGTACATACGGTTCATACAAACTTCATCCTGAAGAAGCAACTAAATTAAAAAGGTAACATTTTGGGCTTACGATGACAAGACCAAGACATTTAATTTAAACAAAAGTCACAGTTGGTATTACCATATACAAGGTCAGCTTCATATCACCGAACGAAGCATTTGTATATTTGGAGTATGGACTGAGCATGAAACTAATCCTATAAAAATAGAATATATTTACAAAAATTATGAATTCTGGAATAATATGCTTCCAAAATTAGAGAAATTTTATTTAAACTGTGTTCTTCTGGAACTTGTGGATCTTCGTTTTACTAGAAATATAGAAATCAGACAGCCATAATATATCACAGAGGCCCACAGAAAAAAAAGTGTAAAAAATTATTTTAAATTAAATTTTTATGTATAGATATATTCGAAAATAAAATGTGAACATTACCCAGAAATATTTATTTATCTATACCTGTACCTACTTAAGAATAATTATTGTAAGTGGCCTTATTCAGATAATGCAAAATTTCTCGATATTTATTGGCTGCACTGTGTTTAATTCATGCAAATGATATATTCAAATTCTAAAATAAATTTTGACACAATTTTTCTAAAGTTGATATTTAATTCTTCCAAGAAAATGTAATTTTTGTCTCTAATGATTCTGCTTCATGACATTAAAATTTGTGTGTAGTGTATTTAAATGTTTTAATCCATCGTACGTTTAATTATACACAGATGTTTCCACTTTCTTTGGGTAAACCCAGGTGAGTAAATTCTAGGAAAGAATAAAAATTTTGTCGCTTTGTAGTTTGATTTAGAATAAAATATTTATATACTAAATTAAATACGTACATAATTATATGTTTCTTTCGTACTGAATAAATCGCAGGTATGCATATTTTCTAAAAAATATTTTTAATATTCAGATGTCAGAGTTTGATGTAATAGTAATTTTGGTACAATAGTTTATAAGGACATTACCGAAATAATATCAAAAATTATAAATAATTACACTATGATAAAGAACAGGACTAATTTTTAGAATTTTAAATCGAAATATAAATTTTACTTATTAGATTGTCACAGAATTTTATTCTGAATCAGATTTTACAATATTTATATAGTTTTTAAGATAAATGTAAATATATTCTCTCAATTTTATTTAAATATGGTGTTACTTACTTTTACTATGGTCAGTTTTACGCGGTAATATACGAAGAAGTGGTATTACTCGTAGTTTTTAGATAAGCGCTCTCTCAAGTCATTTCGCTTTCATTTGCTTGGAAACATAAATTTCTTGACTGAAAACAACGTGTGACCCTTAATAAGCCCCGCCTACAAGCAACAACGTGCTCGGTCCCCCCTCATGCCGACCCCGCAGTGCACTAGCATAAAGTGTATAGAATACCCTTAAGTATTTTAAATGAGTTTAGGAGTATGGGAATTGTGATGCGGTGTTGAGAGGACAAGGGTATGATGGTGCGTCGTCAATGTCCGGTCACTTACGAGGTATTCAATCCATTATAGGAAAATCTTTCAAGATGGCACCTTATGTGCACTGCATGGGCCACATGTTCCATTTAGTGGTTTGATGCTTACTCGGTGCCTGCTATAAGAAACTGTTTAGGTACTATCCAAGAAATCTGATTTTTTTTGTATCACCTAAACGAAAAGCAGTTGTGAATGAATACATTAGCAAACCTGACACTAAAGCACAATCTTTGAAAAGTCTTTGTCAGACACGATGGACTGAACGTTTTCACGCAGTTGAAGACTTTGTGGAACTTCCTGCACCTGTCCTACACTCCTTAGTAACGATTAAAGAGTGGCCTGATAGACAAACATCTAGGGATGTACTGGTTCTTTCAAATTCTGTTTTAACTGGTGATTTTTTTATTACGCTCAAAGTAGTGGAGTATTTGCTTGTGGCTTACCTCTTAGTAAATATTTACAAAAATTTAATATAGATCTGAAGGGTGCGTTAGATCAATCTAATAATCTTTATGATGTATTGGAAGATTTAAGATCAACAGCAGAAATTCAATTTCACAAACTTTTTGAAGAAGCCTCAAATATTGGGAAAACATATTCTGTGGAAAATAAAATAAACAGCGACATAGAAAAAATCCTCCCGTAAGCGATGCAGAAAATTATTACAGAACCACTGTGTTCATACCATTTTTGGACACATTTATTTCAGTACTGAAAGAAAGATTTTTGTCCCATAGAAATTTGTTTCAAGGTTTTAGATTTATTACCTACAAATAATGATTTTAGAGAATGAACTCCAAATTTGGACAAACTTTTGGAATATTATGAAGACGATGATATTCTTGCGGAAAAGATCGCCATTAAAGCAGAATTTTCATTGTGGTCTCAGAGCCTAAAAAAGAATTCTACATCGTTACCGAACAATGCCATAGAAGCATTAATGAGTTGTGAGGAAACATTTTACCCAAATATTTTTCGTTTGCTTCAGTTTTTAGTAACTTTACCTGTATCCACTGCAACAAGAGGACGATCTTTCTTCTCATTGAAGAGAGTGAAAAGTTACCTCCGCAACACTACTGAACAAGTAACAAGCATGTCATATAATGTAACTAATTGAATATCTATTCATTTTATTTTTCAGAATCGGCTTAATGGACTGGCTTCTCTGAGCATTCATAGACAAAAAAGCATCAATGTGGAAAGAGTTATTGATGTAATGGCAACCCAGAAACAGAGACGTGTACAATTTTTATTATAGTCATAAAAAGTAGCAAGTAAATGTTTCATCTAATTGCACCGCTCTAAATATCCTATTTATTTTTCTCTATAACAAATTTTCTTAATTACTTGTAGATTTAATGTGAAAAACTAATGTTTGAGTGTTAGTACCCAATAGACGTGTACCTTTAGGTGCCCCCTACCCCAATAACGAAATCCTAAATACGCCACTGCATATCGAAGCGAGTTAGCGTACAAGATCAAGAAGCTGAGATAAATATATTAGCATATTTTGAAGCTAATCCAACAGCTTCAGTTAGAATGACTGCCGCTGAGTGTAATTTAAGTGTGGGCACGATCCATAGGATTTTAAACATAAATACAGACCATTCAAAATGATTAAAATTCACCATTTACATCCTGGTGATCGTGAGCGAAGATTAGAATTTTGTAACTTATTGATAAATGAGGAACCAGATATCTTAAAATCCATTATTTGGACTGACGAAGCCAATTTTTCTAATAATGGTATGCCAAATAGAAAAAGCACACACTACTGAAGCCGAGAAAATCCTGTTGCTGTACGAGAGAGAAGTTTCCAGCGAAAATTTAATATAAATGTTTGGTGTACCATTTTCAATAATATTTACGTACACATGTACGAAGGTACATTGAGTGGTAACAGATACCTGAATTTAATTCAAAATATGCTGGGTATTATTTTGGAAGACATGCCAGTAGCTGAGTTGGGAAACGTTTATTTCCAGCAAAATGGTGCACCAGCTCACAATTCGCGTCAAGTTAGAGATTACCTATACGGACGGTTTCCAAATCGGTGGATAGGTACTTATGGTCCTATTCCGTGGCCCGCAAGATCATCAGACCTTAATCCCCTGGACTTTTTTTATGGAGTTATGTTAAAGATGAAGTCTACAAAACTATCTATCCAGATATTCAGCATTTAAAAAATGCAATCGAAAATATTATTGTCCACATAGACGGCTGAAATTTAAGAAAAGTAAGAGGTAATATGCTCAGAAGGCTGGAATTATGTAAAAATCAGCATGGCAATAATTTTTAACAATGTTTATAATATTTTTTAACGCATCTAAATCGCCCAAACAATGATGGAAACAAAATATTCAATTGTTTTTGTCATGGCACTTTGATAACATGTAGAAATAAATATGAAAATATAATTTTTCTTTTGCATTTTATCGTTTTTTTCGTTATGTAAAGGTATACACATTTTATATCGTTGTATTCAGAAAAAAATGCTGAATTGAATAGGAAGTAGGTTCACATTTAAAATTAAAAAGTTTAATTCTGTACTTTGAGAAGCACTGGTTGAAATTTTTTTGTAATGCTCATTTTAATAGTCTTATAATACAGAAATTGTTTGCTAATTTAACCGACTTCGTATCTCTTACGGTTCTCCAGATAGCAATAGTGAAACACTTTAATTGAACACCCTGTATATATAATAATAATAATAATAATAATAATAATAATAATAATAATAATAATAATAATAATAATAATAATAATAATAATAATAAACAATTCAACCTTCGTCATGTTTTGTGAAATTGGAGTATTACGTTCATTTAGCCAACGTCGCATGTCAGCTTTATTAAGGTTAAAAGTAATTTTTTTCCTCAGTAACATTATGATATGCCGCATTATCAACAATTACGCTATTCGGTGAAAGATTAGGAATAAATTTTTCTTTCATCCATTTCATGAAATTGCTACTATACATATCACCCGGATTTTCTTCCCGATTTAAAAATAAGTAAAGCATTCGGTACAAAGCCACTCTCACTCTCTTGGATTCCGTGAACAATCACCAGACGCGCTCCTTTTCTAAACTAAACTAAATAAATTGTTTTCAATATCTATTTTAAACAAAAATATCAGCTACGCAATAAATAAATAAAAAAAAAATGAAATAGGTACTTGAATCCCATATTATTTAACATTCTACGAAGTGAACGTTTACAGCGTTCGAAAGGTAAACCATCCTCCTTCATGGAAATCATAAGACGATCAAAAGTAGGATGTTTTTTTTAAATTTTATGATAGTTGTAAATGTGTCGCCGAATAAAATTTTCTGCATGTTCATTAACGTCAGTTATGGAGCATTTTTTCTTTCGTTTTTTATTTGGAGTGTTGAATTGCGGTTGTTCGCCCCTTTCTAACGCTTCTCCTTTTTTCTTATTTTTGTCACTGTATTTTTAGATATATCTACCATGGCAAATTTATAATTAATAACGAACGAAATAATCCAGATAAAATGGACTGGAATATGTCGGCAGTTGTAGGAGTACAGAGCATTGGATGCGATTATTCAAATTTACTAGATCTCTTTAGTGCTTTGAATATCAAGATATTGTAAGTCAAGGATGGGAGAAAACTGCATTGCAAGAAATGAAGGAAGCTGCAGAAGAAGAAGCAAAATACACAGTTGAAACTGGCAATGTAGACAATAAAGGCATTCTTTTAGTCACAGTAGTAGCTGATGGTTGCTGGTCAAAGCGATCTTATAAAAATAATTATAATGCTCTCTCTCTCTCTCTCTCTCTCTCTCTCTCTCTCTCTCTCTCTCTCTCTCTCTCTCTCTCTGGTACAGCTGCAATCGTTGATGCAAAATTTGGAAAATTATTATTCCTTGGGGCGAAAAATAATTTTTTTTCGACCGGACGAAATCTGACACGTTTCCGGTGTGTTTTTGAACCGAAAAGTGCATTGTTCTGGTATTTTAGTGTAGTTCCTAAGCAACGAAAAATAACAGTCCGGGCATATTTTTTCCGGCGCGTGACAAAGTATTCGCGGACAGTACGCGGTTCATTGTTTCAAATATATTTTGACTTTTATGAAAATAAATAAACAAACTATAGTTACGCTAACCTCAGATATTTTTGTCAAAACAACTCAATAACCTTATGTCTTGTTTGTTGTCTAACATTTATAAATGATATATAAAATAACTAATTATTGAATATAAACCGATCGACAAAAAATGGTATGTGTACCACGTAGGAAAAAAGACTCCCCGGACTCCTGGTGTTGCTGGCCTCGCCTACGGCTCGCCCCGCAATCTCCACCATCGTCCGGGAATATATCACTTTTCCTACTGGATACACAATATACTATTGTATTACTTGTGCGAAAGTCGAAAATATGAATCAAACTCTCAAAGAACACAATTATTTTAAAAATCATACTGCTTCATCCACCAATATGGAAAGTACTATTTTATTGGAAGGATTTCAAAAAGTGAAGAGATGTATGGAATAAAGTACAACAGATGGGGACAGTAGCACGTATAAAAAATTATTAGATGCACGGCCATACAAGGACTTGAGAATTGAAAAAATTTAATGTACAAATCATTTACTGAGAAACTACTGTAATAAATTAAATAGTATTATCAGTGAGTATATAACGTATATATACGTTATATACTCACTGGTATTATGCAGGATACCCGATTCAACATAAATATAAGTAGGCATATAAATAATAGAATTTTAAGATTCAGACATGCTATTACGGGGGCTATTAATTGTACAAAAAATAGCGATAACAGACGTTCAGAGAAGATTCGGCTTCCAAAAGAAGATATTGAAAATTCAATTCCTCATGCCCTAGGTGAACATAAAAACTATGCTGATTATTTCTGCACAAGACGGAGTACTGATAATGATAACTTTAATCAATCAATTATTATCAACCATAGAGAAATCCTACATAGATTAGAACAAATTATTAAAAATTTGGCCTACCACTTAAGGAGTTTAATAAATAATTTAAATAATAATATTGTTGAACAATTTAATTCCATTTTCAAAATTTGTGGGTGGAAAAAGAATTAATTATTCCACCGGGGGTTCCTACATATCAAGGTGTTATGCTGCTGTTGTGTCATTCAATTCGAAAATACCTCTATCACGACTACATAAAACTGTGTATGAAACAAGTCCTGTTCATTTGCTGAAGAAAAGAGAATCTACAAAATTTGAACGAATAAAAAAATATAACCTGAACGTGAGAAATACAAGAACAAAATTATTCACTAACAAAAAAAAATATAATGATCAGGATTACGGAGAAAATTGTTTAAAACCCAATATGTCAGAAAAAGAGAGTCAAGAAGAAATGTAAAATACATCAAAAAAACTACAAGCAACAAAACAAGTAATTGAGGAAATATAAAGACACGCAATATTACTAAGTGGTAGGAATTACGGCGAAAATTATTAACAGCATCTAATTTTGCAACTGTCTGTAAAATGGGGCAAAATACAGATCCCTCTAAAAATATATTGTACTCCAATCTAATGAACATTCCATCAATAAAACATGGGAAAATTCATGAATATGAAGCTATAAAAGCATTAGCAGAGTATGAAAACATAGACATTCATGAAAGCGGACTATTTATTCATGAAAAATTAAATTTTCTGGGTGCAACTCCAGACGGTATTGTCGACAAGGATATAATCGTGGAAATAAAGTGTCCACATTCTGCTTAACGAATGGATCCAGATGACGCAGGACGCAGTTAGAAACAATAAAATAAAATTTTGGAAATACGACAAACGGAATGATACATGTGTAGTAAATAAAAATAATGATTGGTATTATCAGATCCAAGGCCAATTAGAAATTTCAAAAAGAAAAGTTTGCATATTTGCTGTTTGGACTGGACACACATCAAGACCAATGAAAGTTGAATATGTCCATAAAGACGATTTGTTTTGGCAACAAATGGAGCCAAAATTAAAAACATTTTATATACAACATTTGTTACCTGAAATTTTGGACCCTAGATTGGAAAATAAAAAATAATTAAGTATAATTTTTAATTTTTTCTTTGTTTAAAATACCTTGCTTCCTTTCTTGTATTTCATACTCAACATTTTTGTAAAATAAGAATATTTTTTTCACTCTGGACATTTCAAAACTCGTTTATTAGTTTTTGTATATTCTGTTGAATAAAATATTTTCTTATGTTCTACTTGTATTCATTGGCATTTTTTATTCTTTAAATATTATTTATTTTTGATATTCAAATACTTAACTTTAAATGGTGTAATTAAACAAATTATATAAATTTCTAACAACAATTGAGGAGCAGATTTTCATAATGCGTTTTATCCAAAATTACAATATTTGAGTTAGAGATGGCGTTGTATTCTATGTTAAAATCCGCATCTTTTAATGAACTTCTGTATGTTCAAAGTGCATGTTTTCCCAGTCAAATCATACGTTGAAAAGCTCCTGGACATTCGAAATGCATTATGCCCCAAAATAGAGACAAACAAAATGGGTTTTTTGCACAAAATGCATTTCGAACATACAGAATCGTTTCTAACCTTTTCAAAACAGTATTGCTTAGTCTTTCTTATGATTTACTATTTTCTGTAGGTTATCAATGTATAATTCTTTTATTCAGTATGGATTTTGAAAACGTTGTGGGTGATAGTGATCGTGGAAGTAGAAAGAGAAAGAATTAATTTAACAAGTAGACAAAGGAAAAAGTTGATAAGGTAAGAAAATTTCCAGTTGATTATCATTATGCCATTCATTTGTTTGTAGTAAAAAAAATTGAGCTTTTCTTAATTTTTTAGGTATTCTGATCCTGATCCCAATTTAGAATTATTTGAGTATTCATGCAAACATGATACATGCAAGAATATTACTATAAAAGAACTACGAAAATCCCATGCTAAATTTTATTCAAAGCCAAGCAAAATTAGTCAAGATACTAAACTTTCATATTTGATGGTAGTTAGTACACCTAAAAGGAAAAAAATTTTAAATCGTAGAAATGGGCTTCAGGATCCAGGACAAATTTATTTAAACGAAGAAAGAATTGTGAAAAATTCATAGACCTCGCTGGGATTCGAACCCAGAGCCTCCCAATCTCTAGCCGGGCACTCTACCAATTGAGCCACGAGTTCCCGTTGAAGTCTATGAATCTTTCACAAGCCTTTTTACAATTCGTAACGAGTACACTCTCACAATTTGAGAGATAAATACTCAACGCTAACATTTGCGCAGTAAATATTATATTATTGTGAACTTTTTTAAGCCGTCACACACACGTAGAATAATTATTTGAGATCCAACCTAAATGTTTAAATCGTAGAAATGGGCTTCAGGATCCAGGACAAATTTATTTAAACGAAGAAAGAATTGTGAAAAATTCGTTTAAATAAATTTGTCCTGGATCCTGAAGCCCATTTCTACGATTTAAACATTTAGGTTGGATCTCAAATAATTATTCTACGTGTGTGTGACGGCTTAAAAAAGTTCACAATAATATAATATTTACTGCGCAAATGTTAGCGTTGAGTATTTATCTCTCAAATTGTGAGAGTGTACTCGTTACGAATTGTAAAAAGGCTTGTGAAAGATTCATAGACTTCAACGGGAACTCGTGGCTCAATTGGTAGAGTGCCCGGCTAGAGATTGGGAGGCTCTGGGTTCGAATCCCAGCGAGGTCCATGAATTTTTCACAATTCTTTCTTCGTTTAAATAAATTTGTCCTGGATCCTGAAGCCCCGTTTCTACGATTTAAACATTTAGGTTGGATCTCAAATAATTATTCTACGTGTGTGTGATGGCTTAAAAAAGTTCACAATAATATAATATTTACTGCGCAAATGTTAGCGTTGAGTATTTATCTCTCAAATTGTGAGAGTGTTCTCGTTACGAATTGTAAAAAGGCTTGTGAAAGATTCATAGACTTCAACGGGAACTCGTGGCTCAATTGGTAGAGTGCCCGGCTAGAGATTGGGAGGCTCTGGGTTCGAATCCCAGCGAGGTCCATGAATTTTTCACAATTCTTTCTTCGTTTAAATAAATTTGTCCTGGATCCTGAAGCCCCGTTTCTACGATTTAAACATTTAGGTTGGATCTCAAATAATTATTCTACGTGTGTGTGATGGCTTAAAAAAGTTCACAATAATATAATATTTACTGCGCAAATGTTAGCGTTGAGTATTTATCTCTCAAATTGTGAGAGTGTTCTCGTTACGAATTGTAAAAAGGCTTGTGAAAGATTCATAGACTTCAACGGGAACTCGTGGCTCAATTGGTAGAGTGCCCGGCTAGAGATTGGGAGGCTCTGGGTTCGAATCCCAGCGAGGTCCATGAATTTTTCACAATTCTTTCTTCGTTTAAATAAATTTGTCCTGGATCCTGAAGCCCATTTCTACGATTTAAACATTTAGGTTGGATCTCAAATAATTATTCTACGTGTGTGTGACGGCTTAAAAAAGTTCACAATAATATAATATTTACTGCGCAAATGTTAGCGTTGAGTATTTATCTCTCAAATTGTGAGAGTGTACTCGTTACGAATTGTAAAAAGGCTTGTGAATGATTCATAGACTTCAACGGGAACTCGTGGCTCAATTGGTAGAGTGCCCGGCTAGAGATTGGGAGGCTCTGGGTTCGAATCCCAGCGAGGTCCATGAATTTTTCACAATTCTTTCTTCGTTTAAATAAATTTGTCCTGGATCCTGAAGCCCATTTCTACGATTTAAACATTTAGGTTGGATCTCAAATAATTATTCTACGTGTGTGTGACGGCTTAAAAAAGTTCACAATAATATAATATTTACTGCGCAAATGTTAGCGTTGAGTATTTATCTCTCAAATTGTGAGAGTGTACTCGTTACGAATTGTAAAAAGGCTTGTGAATGATTCATAGACTTCAACGGGAACTCGTGGCTCAATTGGTAGAGTGCCCGGCTAGAGATTGGGAGGCTCTGGGTTCGAATCCCAGCGAGGTCCATGAATTTTTCACAATTCTTTCTTCGTTTAAATAAATTTGTCCTGGATCCTGAAGCCCATTTCTACGATTTAAACATTTAGGTTGGATCTCAAATAATTATTCTACGTGTGTGTGACGGCTTAAAAAAGTTCACAATAATATAATATTTACTGCGCAAATGTTAGCGTTGAGTATTTATCTCTCAAATTGTGAGAGTGTACTCGTTACGAATTGTAAAAAGGCTTGTGAATGATTCATAGACTTCAACGGGAACTCGTGGCTCAATTGGTAGAGTGCCCGGCTAGAGATTGGGAGGCTCTGGGTTCGAATCCCAGCGAGGTCCATGAATTTTTCACAATTCTTTCTTCGTTTAAATAAATTTGTCCTGGATCCTGAAGCCCATTTCTACGATTTAAACATTTAGGTTGGATCTCAAATAATTATTCTACGTGTGTGTGACGGCTTAAAAAAGTTCACAATAATATAATATTTACTGCGCAAATGTTAGCGTTGAGTATTTATCTCTCAAATTGTGAGAGTGTACTCGTTACGAATTGTAAAAAGGCTTGTGAAAGATTCATAGACTTCAACGGGAACTCGTGGCTCAATTGGTAGAGTGCCCGGCTAGAGATTGGGAGGCTCTGGGTTCGAATCCCAGCGAGGTCCATGAATTTTTCACAATTCTTTCTTCGTTTAAATAAATTTGTCCTGGATCCTGAAGCCCCGTTTCTACGATTTAAACATTTAGGTTGGATCTCAAATAATTATTCTACGTGTGTGTGACGGCTTAAAAAAGTTCACAATAATATAATATTTACTGCGCAAATGTTAGCGTTGAGTATTTATCTCTCAAATTGTGAGAGTGTTCTCGTTACGAATTGTAAAAAGGCTTGTGAAAGATTCATAGACTTCAACGGGAACTCGTGGCTCAATTGGTAGAGTGCCCGGCTAGAGATTGGGAGGCTCTGGGTTCGAATCCCAGCGAGGTCCATGAATTTTTCACAATTCTTTCTTCGTTTAAATAAATTTGTCCTGGATCCTGAAGCCCATTTCTACGATTTAAACATTTAGGTTGGATCTCAAATAATTATTCTACGTGTGTGTGACGGCTTAAAAAAGTTCACAATAATATAATATTTACTGCGCAAATGTTAGCGTTGAGTATTTATCTCTCAAATTGTGAGAGTGTACTCGTTACGAATTGTAAAAAGGCTTGTGAAAGATTCATAGACTTCAACGGGAACTCGTGGCTCAATTGGTAGAGTGCCCGGCTAGAGATTGGGAGGCTCTGGGTTCGAATCCCAGCGAGGTCCATGAATTTTTCACAATTCTTCCTTCGTTTAAATAAATTTGTCCTGGATCCTGAAGCCCATTTCTACGATTTAAACATTTAGGTTGGATCTCAAATAATTATTCTACGTGTGTGTGACGGCTTAAAAAAGTTCACAATAATATAATATTTACTGCGCAAATGTTAGCGTTGAGTATTTATCTCTCAAATTGTGAGAGTGTACTCGTTACGAATTGTAAAAAGGCTTGTGAAAGATTCATAGACTTCAACGGGAACTCGTGGCTCAATTGGTAGAGTGCCCGGCTAGAGATTGGGAGGCTCTGGGTTCGAATCCCAGCGAGGTCCATGAATTTTTCACAATTCTTTCTTCGTTTAAATAAATTTGTCCTGGATCCTGAAGCCCCGTTTCTACGATTTAAACATTTAGGTTGGATCTCAAATAATTATTCTACGTGTGTGTGACGGCTTAAAAAAGTTCACAATAATATAATATTTACTGCGCAAATGTTAGCGTTGAGCATTTATCTCTCAAATTGTGAGAGTGTACTCGTTACGAATTGTAAAAAGGCTTGTGAATGATTCATAGACTTCAACGGGAACTCGTGGCTCAATTGGTAGAGTGCCCGGCTAGAGATTGGGAGGCTCTGGGTTCGAATCCCAGCGAGGTCCATGAATTTTTCACAATTCTTCCTTCGTTTAAATAAATTTGTCCTGGATCCTGAAGCCCATTTCTACGATTTAAACATTTAGGTTGGATCTCAAATAATTATTCTACGTGTGTGTGACGGCTTAAAAAAGTTCACAATAATATAATATTTACTGCGCAAATGTTAGCGTTGAGTATTTATCTCTCAAATTGTGAGAGTGTACTCGTTACGAATTGTAAAAAGGCTTGTGAAAGATTCATAGACTTCAACGGGAACTCGTGGCTCAATTGGTAGAGTGCCCGGCTAGAGATTGGGAGGCTCTGGGTTCGAATCCCAGCGAGGTCCATGAATTTTTCACAATTCTTTCTTCGTTTAAATAAATTTGTCCTGGATCCTGAAGCCCCGTTTCTACGATTTAAACATTTAGGTTGGATCTCAAATAATTATTCTACGTGTGTGTGACGGCTTAAAAAAGTTCACAATAATATAATATTTACTGCGCAAATGTTAGCGTTGAGCATTTATCTCTCAAATTGTGAGAGTGTACTCGTTACGAATTGTAAAAAGGCTTGTGAATGATTCATAGACTTCAACGGGAACTCGTGGCTCAATTGGTAGAGTGCCCGGCTAGAGATTGGGAGGCTCTGGGTTCGAATCCCAGCGAGGTCCATGAATTTTTCACAATTCTTCCTTCGTTTAAATAAATTTGTCCTGGATCCTGAAGCCCATTTCTACGATTTAAACATTTAGGTTGGATCTCAAATAATTATTCTACGTGTGTGTGACGGCTTAAAAAAGTTCACAATAATATAATATTTACTGCGCAAATGTTAGCGTTGAGTATTTATCTCTCAAATTGTGAGAGTGTACTCGTTACGAATTGTAAAAAGGCTTGTGAAAGATTCATAGACTTCAACGGGAACTCGTGGCTCAATTGGTAGAGTGCCCGGCTAGAGATTGGGAGGCTCTGGGTTCGAATCCCAGCGAGGTCCATGAATTTTTCACAATTCTTTCTTCGTTTAAATAAATTTGTCCTGGATCCTGAAGCCCCGTTTCTACGATTTAAACATTTAGGTTGGATCTCAAATAATTATTCTACGTGTGTGTGACGGCTTAAAAAAGTTCACAATAATATAATATTTACTGCGCAAATGTTAGCGTTGAGCATTTATCTCTCAAATTGTGAGAGTGTACTCGTTACGAATTGTAAAAAGGCTTGTGAATGATTCATAGACTTCAACGGGAACTCGTGGCTCAATTGGTAGAGTGCCCGGCTAGAGATTGGGAGGCTCTGGGTTCGAATCCCAGCGAGGTCCATGAATTTTTCACAATTCTTCCTTCGTTTAAATAAATTTGTCCTGGATCCTGAAGCCCATTTCTACGATTTAAACATTTAGGTTGGATCTCAAATAATTATTCTACGTGTGTGTGACGGCTTAAAAAAGTTCACAATAATATAATATTTACTGCGCAAATGTTAGCGTTGAGTATTTATCTCTCAAATTGTGAGAGTGTACTCGTTACGAATTGTAAAAAGGCTTGTGAAAGATTCATAGACTTCAACGGGAACTCGTGGCTCAATTGGTAGAGTGCCCGGCTAGAGATTGGGAGGCTCTGGGTTCGAATCCCAGCGAGGTCCATGAATTTTTCACAATTCTTTCTTCGTTTAAATAAATTTGTCCTGGATCCTGAAGCCCCGTTTCTACGATTTAAACATTTAGGTTGGATCTCAAATAATTATTCTACGTGTGTGTGACGGCTTAAAAAAGTTCACAATAATATAATATTTACTGCGCAAATGTTAGCGTTGAGCATTTATCTCTCAAATTGTGAGAGTGTACTCGTTACGAATTGTAAAAAGGCTTGTGAATGATTCATAGACTTCAACGGGAACTCGTGGCTCAATTGGTAGAGTGCCCGGCTAGAGATTGGGAGGCTCTGGGTTCGAATCCCAGCGAGGTCCATGAATTTTTCACAATTCTTCCTTCGTTTAAATAAATTTGTCCTGGATCCTGAAGCCCATTTCTACGATTTAAACATTTAGGTTGGATCTCAAATAATTATTCTACGTGTGTGTGACGGCTTAAAAAAGTTCACAATAATATAATATTTACTGCGCAAATGTTAGCGTTGAGTATTTATCTCTCAAATTGTGAGAGTGTACTCGTTACGAATTGTAAAAAGGCTTGTGAAAGATTCATAGACTTCAACGGGAACTCGTGGCTCAATTGGTAGAGTGCCCGGCTAGAGATTGGGAGGCTCTGGGTTCGAATCCCAGCGAGGTCCATGAATTTTTCACAATTCTTTCTTCGTTTAAATAAATTTGTCCTGGATCCTGAAGCCCCGTTTCTACGATTTAAACATTTAGGTTGGATCTCAAATAATTATTCTACGTGTGTGTGACGGCTTAAAAAAGTTCACAATAATATAATATTTACTGCGCAAATGTTAGCGTTGAGCATTTATCTCTCAAATTGTGAGAGTGTACTCGTTACGAATTGTAAAAAGGCTTGTGAATGATTCATAGACTTCAACGGGAACTCGTGGCTCAATTGGTAGAGTGCCCGGCTAGAGATTGGGAGGCTCTGGGTTCGAATCCCAGCGAGGTCCATGAATTTTTCACAATTCTTTCTTCGTTTAAATAAATTTGTCCTGGATCCTGAAGCCCCGTTTCTACGATTTAAACATTTAGGTTGGATCTCAAATAATTATTCTACGTGTGTGTGACGGCTTAAAAAAGTTCACAATAATATAATATTTACTGCGCAAATGTTAGCGTTGAGTATTTATCTCTCAAATTGTGAGAGTGTACTCGTTACGAATTGTAAAAAGGCTTGTGAAAGATTCATAGACTTCAACGGGAACTCGTGGCTCAATTGGTAGAGTGCCCGGCTAGAGATTGGGAGGCTCTGGGTTCGAATCCCAGCGAGGTCCATGAATTTTTCACAATTCTTTCTTCGTTTAAATAAATTTGTCCTGGATCCTGAAGCCCCGTTTCTACGATTTAAACATTTAGGTTGGATCTCAAATAATTATTCTACGTGTGTGTGACGGCTTAAAAAAGTTCACAATAATATAATATTTACTGCGCAAATGTTAGCGTTGAGTATTTATCTCTCAAATTGTGAGAGTGTACTTGTTACGAATTGTAAAAAGGCTTGTGAAAGATTCATAGACTTCAACGGGAACTCGTGGCTCAATTGGTAGAGTGCCCGGCTAGAGATTGGGAGGCTCTGGGTTCGAATCCCAGCGAGGTCCATGAATTTTTCACAATTCTTTCTTCGTTTAAATAAATTTGTCCTGGATCCTGAAACCCATTTCTACGATTTAAACATTTAGGTTGGATCTCAAATAATTATTCTAAAAGGAAAAAAAGTAGAAATTCACGGCATGAAAAGCACCACAAGCTTTCTGTGAAATACAAGTTATGGACTGAAAATGAGAAAATAGATGTATGCCAAAAATTATTTTTCTCTATTTGGTATCAGTCAGCGAAGAGTGCAGATGATTTCACAGAAAATGAAAAGTGGTTCAGCTATAAAAGAGAACAGAGGCGGAGACACACGTTCAAACAAAAGCATAGAAAAGAAAGAAAAAATAAAGGAATTTATTCGAAATTTGAAAGGAACAGAAAGTCATTATGGACGAGGTAAATCTCGAAGAATTTATTTATCTTCACAGTACAACATCACAAAGCTTCGCAAATTATACAACAAATCAGTAGAAACAAATTTACAAGAAAACTACAAATTGTTTAGCCATATTTTTAACTCAGATTTCAATATTGGATTTGGTATTTCTGCTACGGATGTATGCGGATTTTGTATGCGACACCAAAATCAAATTCATTTGCGTAAAGATACACTGGAAAGAAATAAAATTATGACAAACTTGAGAATACACAAGTTTCGATCCAAGCAGTTGTATAAAATGATTAAAGAAGAAGAAAATGAAACTCTTTCCTTTTGTTTCGATTTGCAACAAGTACAAGTTTTGCCCAAAGTTCCAATAGGGGATGCATTCTATGCCCAGCAGTTATCATTCTATTGATTTTGCGTGACCGATATATCGAGTAAAACTCCCATATTTTATACATGGCTAGAAAATCAGGCTGGACGTGAATCAATAGAAATTGGCTCAGCACTTCTTGATTTTCTCCGTAAAGGAGATTTTCCCGAAAATATTAAGGAAATAAGACTTTACTCAAATAGCCACATAGTGCACATGTTAATGATATGGTTACACAAACATGCTCCAAAAACAATACATTTGATAAGAATGTGCTTTCCTGTTAGAAGGCACTCATTTCTGCCGGCAGACCGTATGTTTGGAAGGACAGAAAAACTGATGAAGTCACACAGCATCATAAAATCTCCAGAGAAATATTGGGATCTGTACTCCCAAATTGGAGTAGTGCGTAAATTAGGTCAGGATTGGAAATTATACGATTTGAAAGAAGCTCTTGATCACCTAAAAAAAGTTAATGGAATCAACGAAGCAAAAAGAATATTCATAATAACTAAGAAAGGGGTTGGAGTTAAGACTGAAATATTCTATCGAAATGACGATAACTCAAAAAATAGCCTATTAAAGAAAGGGAAGAGTACAAAATATTACGTCGCCGGAGGTACCTTTAGTGCTCCCAATAAAATCAAAAAAGTTAAAAAGTTTACGTAAACTCCTAGAGGAGTTGGGAACAAAGGACTGGAGAAATGACCCAGAATTGTCCTGGATGCGTCCAATATTCCCAGAAAACGTGAATAACTTGCCTGATGAAGAGGAAAATGATGAAGTTGAAGATGATGAACAAGAAGAAGTATGCAACTGCCAAGATGATGATGGTGGCATCCAGTTATAAAACAATATTTTTATTTTAAAATTTATTTTTAGTTCTATCACATTAAAGAAGTTAATATTTAGTTTAATGCATTTGTTTGTAAATACAAGCAAAATACATTTTCTCCATCCTGGATAAACAAAGTGCATTTTTCTTATCTTATTCGTGATTTTATGTATGTATGTATGTATGTATGTATGTATCTTTTTTCAATAAATGGAATATTAAAAAACTATTGATTTTTAATACCTTGTTATCGATGTTTTACCTCCTATACATTGACAAATTAAAATTTCAATTCTCGTATTTGCCACACTACAGTTTTTCTCATTTTCTAAAAATTTTAAAAATTAGACAATGCATTTTGAAAGTCTACTCCTCAATTCATCAATATGTATAAACAAATGAAAAAATAAGTTATACTAGTACATAACTACAGAAAATCTATTTCTGCCTCATCAGGATAAGTCAGTCGCGATTCAGTTCGTGTTTCAACCAGACCCCTGACAATATAGTTTGTTGAATAGACTTTTTAAAAGAAAGTGTTTCTTATTGATTTTGATATAGTTACCACGTATATAACATTTAGTAATTTTACTTTATTACAGATAATCCACCAACCGCCGTAGATGTCATGGACCTACAGCCAAATCCAACAACTGACATTGAATCCATGGAAGTAGTGGAGGTAGAGAATTTTGTGACTCTAGAAACCGTTCTGAAGATGTTATAGGATCTGGTGTGTCATCTTCTACACCACGTAGACGGAAAGGTATGCTCTCTTTTTAAATATATTTGATATAATTTCATTATTATCTTGAGATGTTAGAAATATATATTCTCTATACTTCCCGAGTTTTATTGAGCATTGTCATATACCAGGTCCGTTCTTTATGGCTACCAACAGTTTCAATCAGGGAATAATTGAAGGGCATGTAAATATCATTAATTAAAATAAGGTACCATTTGGTGATGGGATAAGTGTTAATTTTAAATGAAATGAATACCTGCCCATATTTTATTAACAGCTAAGAAATTAGTTGAATTTTTTTTGTAAATTTAAAAAGTCGTACACATATAATTATCAAATGTATTCAAATTTGCACGTTACTGTAAAAGGATATTACAATAACCTATTACTTCTAAGAATTAAGAGCCATTGCAAATGCTAGGCCTAATAGCACATACCGTTATGAAAGGTTGCAGGTAGTGCAGAGAAAAATTAGCTCTTTTAAACATTTCTTAGCAAAGTTAATCTTAATCTTTGCAATTTCATTTCTTAGGAATGTTAATCTTAATCTTTTCTATTTCATTTCCTAGGAAAGTTAATTATGGACTTTTATTTCATATGAAAGTTAATCTTACTCGTTTCTTTTGTTAGGAAAATTAAATAATAATATTATTTTGTTATTTGGTCTAAAACTTTAATTTTATTTCTCAGGTACAGCAGGGCGCATTAAATTTCGGGACTTGGGTTGTTCTAAAGTGGCCCACTTGACACCCCGAAAACGAAAATTGTATTTACAACTGAACCACGCCGAACATCTATTGCGGTCGAACAAAAGACGCAATAGAATCCTGCAGGAGAAATGTAAGGAGTCAGAGGTCGACATCCTTTCTCATAAATCCTTAGAAAACGTTCAAAACATCCACAACCTTCCCAAAAAAAAACTCCGAACCTTTGTTTTTGCCCTTCTCCGCAATTTCCATAAATAAAAAAAAACCCCCCGACGATATACTTTAGAAGAAAAAGCCCTTTTCCTATCCATTATGAAGCATGATTCCCGCTGTTACCGATATTTACAAAAAATATTATCGCTTCCTTCGGTTAGAACGTTGCAGCGTTCAATTGAAAATTTTATTGTAAAAACGGGGATCAACGATTAAATATTTGATTATTTAAATCATATTTCGGATAACGTGCCAGATATAGAGCGTTACTGCACGCTTATGTTCGACGAAATGGAATTAAAAAAATGTTTAAATTTTAATATTTCAAAGGACACTTGGGCATAGTTTTGTTGAAACGGAAGTTGAGAGGGGACATAAGATCGCTGATCACGTTTTAGTGTTCATGATTCGTGGCATTGCTCGGAAATGGAAGCAACCGATTGCATTTTATTTTACCCACAATGCCGCGAATCATTACACACTAAAAACGTTGATCAGAGAGGTTGTTCAGGCCATTCATGGCAAAACAAAATTTAATGTTGTCGCGTCAGTTTGCGATGGTGGGTCATGGAACGTTGCTGCTATGCGCGGGCTTGCGGAGGAATCCAGGAAAGTAGCAGACAAATTCGTGTACAATATCGGTGGTCATGAAATTGTTCATCTTTTCGATGCTCGTCATTTGCTCAAATGCATGAGGAACAATTTCATGACCAAAGATATTGAATACGAAGGCAAATTGGCAAAGTGGAGCGACATCTAGAAAGTATACGAATACGATAATAGAGCAAGTGGTCCTTTTAAAATAACAAAACTCACACGTCCCAACAATAGGCAAAAAATACGAGTTAAATTAGCCTCGCAAGTATTTAGTCAATCTACCGCGTCTTTACTTGAATATACCACGAACCTGAAAGTGATTAATGGTAAAGGGACATCGAAGTTCGTTTCATTTATAAACATCCTTTTTGATTCTCTAAATGGTACATTCGGTTCCCCAAAACGATTATGTAGGAAACTTGAGGAATCTTCATACCACATATCATTTTGGAATCAAGCTAGGCGTTCCCTACAAAGAGTGAAATTTTTCAAAGAACAAATAGTGTAGCTAATCCTCCTTTTTTAAAAATTATTACTTCCAACTATGGGCAACGCAGAGTACTTGTGGAAATCTCTACAGAATGTGGTTTTCAGTATCTTGCTCTAAAATCTTTAAATCAAGATCCTGTGGAGATTTTTTTCAGTATTGCTAGACGGTTGTGTGGTGGCAATACCAAACCATCATCTTTACAATTTATCGATGCTTACAAAACAGTTATTTTAAATAATGCCCTTAAATGTAGCATCGGGTCGAATTGTGAAGATGATGAGGACCAACTCCTTCGCTCCTACAAACTTCTTCTAACTCCTCAATCCACCAGTACACAACCATCTAGTATTGCGTTGCCTAATGTCGACATAAATAAAACTGCGTATGTTGCCGGTTACATAATAAAAAATTATTAAATTATGAATGTCAGTTCTGTGAGCAGTTCTTGTGTGCTTCCACAAGAACTGATATTCATAACTTAATATTATTGCGCGAATATGACTCATCTAATTTATAATCCCCATCAGATAATTTTACAAATTTAATAGCGCCGGAAAGACAATTTTTTTTCAGAAATTCCCGAAATAATCCGTGAACCCAATATCCTTAACCATATATCCCATTCCTGTCGACTTTTGTCCTTCTCATGCAGGACAATTGAGTATTGAGATTAGTATATTGTTACACAAAATTGTAATTAATCATTTTGTAAAACTTTGTAATCTAAAATTTATAAAAATTTAATCAATTGTACCACCGACAGTTGAAAAATTCATATTACATATTTTATAATAAATAATTGTTACAAACTATATACTAGTTTTATTTTATTTCAATTTTAAAATTCAAACATTTGAAACCTGAACTATCCCCTCTTTTTATCATTTAGTTCAAAGCAACACGTGTACGCGGCGCGAAAAATCGTATTTCTTAAATTAGTACACAGTCGGCAAGTCTGATAGTGTAGATGGTCTGTGCCCCTGACACTTGTACGGCATTTGTGTGATAGAAACATATACGTATTATAAAATATACCCCTAATGCTTGTATTCTGACAATGAGCGGTGGGCATGCTCAACAAGGAGAGACAGCAATATAGATGTTCGATCTCGTTTTGCTCCCTTTTTAAATGTACGCATGATCGGGCACCTCATTTCTATTGGCTATGTGTTCTAGCGGTATATCCGGCGGTAACTTGAAGCATTAAAGAAAATTTCTTTGTCACTTTGTCTTATAACCTCCGCGTGTTTAGTTTAATTCTGTTGTGTGAAAGACAAATGGCTATTCGAAAGTGTAATTTGTGTAGTGCAAAAAGTCCAGCAGTTACTCTGCATTCGTAAGTATTATCATTGATTATAATATACTAGCGTAATCAGATTGTTCAAGGTCCACATAAATGATGGCAACCGCCGTTAGCCGTACCGCTAAGAGATGGCAGCACTAGGTCGCCGTCAGTCAATAGATGGCAGAACTTGCGTACTTCATTCTAACTCGCTTAACCTTTAAGCGAGCGCACAGCAGCGCTGCCGTTTCGGTACAATTGTACTGAATTCAGTACGTTTTTACTAAATTCAGTACTACTTTTTGCAAAAGGCTCTAATTTCAGTATGAAATTCGACCCCAAAACTAACTTCAAAAATACGCCAAACAGAAAAAAAAAATAGTTAAATTTTCTATACAGTTAACTACAATTCTAAAATAGTCAGAAAGTTTAAGTTAACTGCAACTGTGAGCTACCCTCTGTTGGTAAGTAGATGATTGAAATTTATACAACAGCGCGTCAGGTAAAAAAATTTTCTAACGCGTAGCCAGGAAGTTTTACCTCCCGCCACATGGTAATTTTAAAACGATCTTGACAGAAGTCGGTTAATCCCCTAGTGTGATGAATATAGGGGACGCGCATTGCCGCTAGGTGTCTCGTCGAAAAATTCTAAAATGGCAACGGAATGGTGATAAATGTCATTGTGAGCATATTAGTATATACGACAGATTGGTTTTGTTTTCCGGTATTTCTCAGTTTATTTGAGATAAAATAAAATTGTTGATACCATTTCATTTTAGTTTTATGTTAAAGAATATATATAACACAAATGGCCGTGAGTTTGAGTGATTTATTTCAATACATTGGCAAAAGAGTAAGACCTTTAAGGGAAGGAGAGGCTGTATTTTTGGCTGATCATGTAGTACGGTGTGGAATGATTGATAAAATGAACATTATAGCATATGTTGTACAAAGTTCTGGAATAAAACATAAGCCTCATACCGTCACCATTAAATTTTTTCCTGGCGATGTAAAACAATGGGACTGCAAATGTTCTTGTAAGGCTGGAGAAGGTGGTTGCTGTAAACATATAGTCGCTACTTTGCTATACGCAAACAAGTAAGTTTATTTTTATTTCCGAAAAAATGTATTAAGAAATGTATTGTAGGAACAAGTTAGAAACACTTTCTTCAACTGATGTTGAACAAAAATGGGGGAAAAATCCAGCCCAAGAAGTTCAACGGGATTATGACAAAGCTACAAAAGTGCAGAATTTTTGCCATGTGAAAAGAAATACCTGTCGCATAATATCGAAACCACAAACACGGTCAAAAAATATGCAACTTCTGCTGGACTGTAATAATTTAAAAATATTTCTTTAAAGGAAAACATTACGAAGAATTCGTTTTAATTTTTTATATGAATTTATTTACAGTTTGAGTGACAATAAGTATATATCTACAGATGCTTTGTATATTTAGAATTAGTAGTATGCATAGTTTGTAGCATGTATATTAGTTTATGCAAATAATTAAGCTTTGTTGTTGTTTGCATGTTTAAAGTAGTTTTAATCTAAAATATAAAGTAGGTTGAGAAGTAGTGATGTGCATTTTGTTTCCTGAAATTTGCAAAGTACTGGTTAATAAAAATATTATACTTTCCGCATAATTTGCTAAAGATAGGTAAATATTATTAGCTAGTATGCATTAGCATGACATATTTGCTTTCATATACGATATTATAGTAGTTTGTACTTAAGATACTATTTTTGTAATAATGGGTTTGTAGTTGCATGTTGCATGACTAGATCAAAATTATGTCTTTTTATGAAACTGTGTATTAAATTGTAGGTCAAAAGAATTCTGCTTTGGCTCGATTTGTTGACAAAAGCAAAGAATCCAGTCATGATAGTACAATAGTAGAATTAAATTATGAAAGCCATAAGTTTGTAGATAGAGTTTATGAAAATTTAATGGCATCGCCCATTCTTCTAAAGGAAAAATATGTTATTAATAGTTTTTATAAGAATAATATATTAAAAACTGCAGATCAATGTATTCAAATTTGTAAAGACACTATAGGCCAAACGAGCGACATCTGGCATAGAGAAAGAAAATTCAGAATAACTGCAAGTCGCTTTTATGGAATATATACTTATACATTTAATAAAAATCCAGATTGGGAGCGTAAGTGTAAGTTGTACACTAATAAAAAATTCACGGGAAATGCGAATACAAGATACGGACAGATGCAGGTATTCTAAACTAAATTCCTAATATATGAAATTATATAAACATAGTGCAATATTTTGCAGGAGGAACCAGCTAGAAATATTTACGAGAAATATATAGGAAAGAATGTTTTAAGAGTAGGTTTAGTTATCCACCCCATTTATAACTGGCTGGCGTGCAGTCCCGATGGCATAATCGAAAACTTGGAAATCTTAATAGAAATAAAATGTCCTGTTGCTGGAAAAAATTTAACTGCAATTGAAATGTTGCAAAATCTTCCTTTTTTAGTATTTTCAGATGGAATTTATAATTTGAAGAAAAACCACTCGTATTACTTCCAAATACAAATTAATATGTTTATTTTGCATATAAAAAAATGTCACTTTATTATTTTCAGTTCTTTTGATGATACTTTTGTTATTTTAGAAGAGGAATATGATGAAAAGTTTATTGTTAGTGCTGTACACAAAGTGGAAAAAGCGTATTTTCATAATATGTTACCCCTTTTTTGTAAATAGTATATAGGATAGGTATATGTAAATATTTTGTTTGTTAAACGGTTTTATTATTAAAAAATGTTTAATCTAAAGTTTCATAGCTTTATAGACTATAAATTACTACTATCTAGTTTAAAAATAGGATTTGATAAGTTTGTTATAGATGCAATAATTATTATTGCATCGTCTATGTAGGGTGTCATCGTCTAAGGTATTTTTTCCGATAAAATTTTAAACATTTTTATACGTTGTATACTTCTTTCTACATGTATCCTTGCCCGTGCTATGTCTGCTGTTATCTCTGCCTAAAATTTGAAAATGTAATTAATAAATAAAAAAATGATCAATTAATATCTTACTTGATTTTTAGTTAACTGTGAACTAGACCTTAAAAATGGAGGTCTGATTAATTTAATTCCTGCTTCCATGGTTTCTTTGTCGATATGAAAACCCTTATCAACCATTACAGCATCCACGTAGCATTCAAGTTTTGTAATAATTCCCGAATCATTAAAAATTGTTTTATCTGTTGTTCTTCCACCATACCCTGGACTAACGTAGCTAATTGTTCCTGCCGGAGTGATCCCAATTAAATATTTAAATGTATGCTTGCTTTTATAATATGAATATGTTCTTGTTCGACATTTCAAACAGGACGGTGCTTGTACAGCTATTTCAGTACAATCGAGTACTACTCTTGTATTTGAATATGTATCAAAACAAGACGGCATATTTTTTCTATTTTCTTCAAAACTTGGCCAATAAATGGCATCCTCAATAGCCGATTTTAAGATTGGCAACATTATTTCAAAGGATTTTTTTAAAGTCGATCTGTGTAATAAAAACAATCCTGACATTACTGTGAAGGGAAGATTTAATTTTAATTTGATTAAGCAAATTAATATTTTTGTTGGCACATCACTAATATTTAAATGATCGTTATCTTCTAATAAATTTTCCACACAACTCACAAAAGTATTGAAAAGATTTATGTGTATTCCGGTATAAATTTTAAATGTTTCATCGGAGTGTTGCAGAATCGATTCTATCGGCTTTTTGTTATGGTCAATAATATTGCATTGTATTTCAACATTTCTCGAAGCCACGTTTAGCTGTTTCGCACATATTTCGGCTCATAAATTTAAATTATGTGAGGAATGTATTCTTTCTTCTTCATTATGCAAGGAAACTGTTGCTTCGTGACTATGTGCAGAATCTGTTTTTTCTTCTTCCTGGGTTTCCGTGGTCAAAGCACTATCTGTAGCTGTAGATAAACCTGTAAGTAAATTACAGAGTATTTAAAACATGTTTTACATTTATAAAAGTAATTAATATGTACAATTTCTGGATACATTTCTCTCTTTTCTTTTTGCGGGTAATTTTCTTTCAATACTTCTTATTGGTAGGTTCTGAGATGGACATACACCCTTCTTTAAGTAACGTTTTTTAATGTTCAACGGATCTGAAATATTTGTAGTCATTAGTTTCATACAATGTACGCAATGTTAAATTACTTACTTGAGTGAAAGTCACTATCATTAAAATGTCTGGAACAGACAGCCATATATTTACTTATTTTTTTCCTTATTTTAAGAGCAATTTGCCATTTTTTCCTCAAGTTAGGTGTTGTAGGGAAATAATGCAGGCTAATATCCTTGCTCGCATAGTTTTTACACTGTGGCACGGAGCAGTATCGCCTGGTTACCATTTTTATTTTATATTAATAAAATAATATAATAAAATAACAATCCTATATATCACTTTTTTTCTCAATGCAGGTTAAATCAAACACAAAACACATGTATAAACAGAGAACGATCACCATTGCACTAGTTCCTCATCTTACCACTAGGCGCCAACTCTTTCGCCGCGCGTTCCCTATTGGGATGTGTTGAATTATGGATCAGTAAGAATGATTTTCTTGTTAATATTGTTACAAATTCGGGTATGTTTAACGTGATAGCTTTCTAGATTTGTTACAAGAACCCAAAAGATTGAGGAAAAATCGAAGGCTTCTACTTCTAAAGAGTCTAAATTGGAGTATGAATCTGAAAGTGATGAAGCATTCGAGAAAAGAACCCAGCTCGTTGCGAAAAAGCGTAAATTTTACGATGTCAAGTATCGTGAAAATTGGGAATCGGTAAGTATTACTGCCACACACATAAAGCGATATGTATTGTTTTTTGAATTATTGTTACAGGAGTTCAAATGGCTAACGAAAAAATCAGGAAAGTGCTACTGTATTTATTGTGACAAATCAGTAGCAGGCGGTAAGAAACATCTAAAACGTCATGCAGAGACTGATCTTCATGCGAAGAACACACGTAAGATACACGGAACTACAAAAATAAATAAAGCTGTAGCAAACATTCCCACACAAAAATTAGATAAACAAATCAAAATTACCGAATTAAAACTTGTAATGTTTGCAGCGGAACATAATCTACCGTTTGTGATTTTTGAACATTTACCACAATTTATCTGTTCACTACCGGATCATGAAGTGCTCAAATCTGTAAAATGCTCAAGAACTAAAGCTACTGTCTTGGTCAACGATAAAATCGGGCCTTTTGCCCAAACACGTCTAGCAAATGTTCTAAAAAAATACTTTTTTTCAATAATTATTTACGAAACCACCGATATATCTGTTTGCAAGTGTCTTGTTATTGTTTGATATTACAACGAAATTGAGGAGAAGGTAGTTGATTAATTTTTCGGTCTAATTGAATTAGAATTGTCGACAGCAGATGTTATTTTTCATGCAGTGTTGAGTACTTTCTAAAATTTTGGCATTCCTGTAACAAATATAATTGGATTTGCTTCCGACAACTCCTCGGTTATGATGGGCAATTTAAATGGTGTAAGCAGGGCCGTGCCTGACGGGCGTTCATTGCGTGCACCGCACGCAGGCGGCCGAAATTAAGAGGCGGCCAAATCGTTACAAGTTGTTTACTGGGCAAAAATACAATCGGTTTGTTTTCATTAAGATACGAAGTAAAAACAGTTTCTCTAATCTAATCTATCTAAAAAGAGTTTCTCAGAAATAATAAATGTATAAAAACTGATTAGGTCGTTGTAGTATTTATATACCTAGTCATGCAGCGAATCCGAATTTTTCCGAACATTGCACGAGCGACGAGCCGAAATAGTTTTTTCAATTGACCGGCGTCGCGTAAGCGGTCTTATTCGTCTTATTAGTCGTATTAGTCTATAGACTAGCGAGGATAAATCGTTATTTGTGTCCTGTGTGTGATCCGATATTATTAAAGTCTTTAATTTAACGAATAAAAATAAATTGCTTAATTCCTGAAAACTTTTAGTTGTGTGTTCGTGTGGTGAAATTTAATAAAAAGTTTATTTACTCGACAAAGACTGAAAAAGGTAATACACAAAAAATGTAAAATTTGGGTAGACTTTCACTTTTGGGGCCCGGGAAAATTTGGCGGGTCTTTTTGGAGGGAAAAGGCCTTTTGATATGAAATTCTTAAATAAATATTAAAAAATATTTAATAATATTAAAAAAAATTAAAAAAAAAAATTAAATAATAATTAAAATAAATAATAAAATAGCGCAATTTAATATTAAATTACTTAAAATCTATAATTAATGTATATTTTAATGCGCATAGGATGACACGATAAGAAAATCATTTATAAGCTTTTTAAGTAAAACATATTTTTAAACATAAATATGTCAAGATTTATTTTGAAAATGAAAACGGAGAGGAAAATTCAACCACATATAACTGTTTTCTAGTTCAATGTCAGGTAAATTTCTTCTATTTAATAACAATAACATTGCTATTATAAAAAGGAATCATAAGCTTAATTTAAAGAGTTGCTTTCGGCTACACAAGTTCAAATGCTTGATTTTCCATCGGCGGGTTGTGAGCGATTTAAACAGAGAATCTCGTATGCAAACAAACAACTTTTAATTATTATATAAATGCATTCAAAATGAGAAAGATATTCATTTTTTAGTATAAATTAAGGAAGATTTTAAGTAATTTAATATTAAATTGCACTATTTTATTATTTATTTTAATTATTATTTAATTTTTTTTTTAATTTTTTTTAATATTATTAAATATTTTTTAATATTTATTTAAGAATTTCATATTAAAAGGCCTTTTCCCTCCAAAAAGACCCGCCAAAATTGAAAGTCTACCCTAAAATTTAATATCACTGCTCATTTACATTTTTAAAGGCCTACGAATGTCTGAAAGGAAAACGAAAAGATTGTCTGGAGCGCAATATAAAAGAAAGCGAGAGGAAAAGCAAAATGAAGCTAAAAAAATGTTTGGCTCATTAACAAAGTTTTTAGTAAAATCGCCAGAACCGGAAAGTAGTTGTAGTAGCCAATTAAATCCAATTGATGATTTGTTTTGCGATAAAAATGAAAATGAATTATCTGTCGAAAATGAAAAGGCTAATGACAATACTAGTAGTACCGACGAAATGGAAACAGAAGATAATAAGGATATCGATCTATACAATACCGATACCGCTGAAATTGATAAAGCATATTTTGCTATGTGTATGGATTTAAATGATCCAGCTTGCTGGCCTTTAACAATTACCACTAAAATATTGGATATATTAATCGAAAAAGGACCCATACAAAATAAACAATCTACATATCCAATTAATGAATTGGGAAGATCATTTTCATCAACTTATTTCTATAGAAAAATGCCAAATGGTGAAAAATTTAATCGTGAGTGGTTAATCTATTCTCCAAAAACGGATTCCATATTTTGCTTCTGTTGTAAATTATTTGGCAAACAAGAAATAAAATTAGTTAATGAAGGCTACAATGATTGGCAACACACATCTGATAATTTATCTCGTCATGAAAAAACATCGCTGCATATCGGAAATTGCACCAATTGGAAAAATTTGGAATTAAATTTAAAAAACAAAGCTACAATTGATAAAAATTTGCAACGGTATTATGACGCAGAGAAAAAACGATGGTATCAAATTGTCGTACGCATGATATCTGTGGTACAATTTCTGGCAGTACAGGGTTTAGCGTTTAGAGGTAGCTCGAGCAGATTGTATGAAAACAATAATGGAAATTTTCTAAAAGCAATTGAAATGATAGGAAAATTTGATGATGTTATGGCAGATCACATAAATCGCATTCAACAATCAGTTGCTTTAAAGAACCATATGCCACATTATGCGGGAAATCGCTTCCAAAATGAAATAATTAGTATCCTTGCAGCGCAAATTCAAAAATATATTTTGTCAGCAATAAAAGACGCCAAATATTTTTCAGTAATTTTGGATTGTACGCCGGACATGGGACATGTCGAGCAAATTACAATAATTTTGAGATATGTGCATATTCAAAATGACGAAGTAGAAGTGAGAGAAAATTTCGTTGGTTTTTCTCCAGCTCAAAAAAGTACTGGAGAAGCTTTTTACGACTTTTTAATTGAAAAATTAAGCTCTCTTAAATTAAATGTTAACGATATGAGAGGCCAGGGGTATGATAATGGATCAAATATGGCTGGAAAACATATTGGATTGCAGAAACGAATTTTGGACAATTATCCACGAGCTTTGTTTATGCCATGCAACGCGCATACATTAAATTTGGTCGTCAATGATGCAGCGAAAGTTTCTTTTTCAACTGTGGATTTTTTTAGTAATGTGTCAGCAATATACAATTACTTTTCCGGATCACCTTTTCGATGGCAAATTTTAAAAAAACATGTAAAATCGTTAACAGTAAAACAAGTTAGCGTAACCCGGTGGGAATCAAGGATTAAGGCGATTAGACCACTGCGTCATGAATTAGGTGAAATTTATGACAGCCTAATAGAACTAGCGGAAGAATGTTCAACACCAATAGGTCAACATGAAGCTAAATGTTTGGCAATGAAAATTAAATCGTACAAATTTATTTGTTCCACAGTAATATGGTACGAAATCTTAGAAAAAGTAAATATTATTAGTAAAATGATGCAGACCGTTTCTTGGAATCTTACTTCATGTGCTGAATCTATTAATAATATTTTAATTTTTTTCCAAAGTATTAGAAATGATGAAAATTTCGAAAAGTATTTGAAAATTGCTGATGAATTATGTGAATCACTTGAAATACAACCGGAATTTCCTGTTGAAATTAATCTACGTCGACGCCATAAGCGAAAACAATTTGACTATGAAGGAGATGAGGATATTCAGTTAACTGCTAAAGAAAATTTCAAAATTAATTTTTTCTATGTAATATTGGATACAGCCATTTCATCTGTTACTACCCGATTTGAAACATTATCCAATTTCGAACAGTCTTTCGGATTTTTATATAAATTTGTTGAAATAGGAGAGGACGACATAAAAAAAAGTTGCTTCGACTTTCATAATAAATTCAAGGATGGCGAATCGTGCGACATAAACGGAGCAGAATTATACGAAGAGTTAATTTCATTGAAAATAATTATAAAAGATAGGAAACAACCCGAAGAACTCCTAAAGTATTTGTACAAACACAATTTACAAAATTCATTTCCAAATGTATCTACAAGCTTAAAACTATTATTGACCATGCCTGTATCAGTTGCGTCTGGAGAACGTAGTTTTTCTAAATTGAAAATCATAAAAAATTACCTACGTACTTCCATGACGCAAGAACGTATGAGCAATCTTTCAATTATCGCGATTGAAAGTGAAATTGCTGAATCTTTAAATATTCACGAAGCAATTGACGATTTTGTCAGTAAAAAATCCCGTAGGATTAACTTTTAATATGTACTTTATTTAATAATTGCTTCGTGAAGATTCAGCAATTTTACTTTCAATCGCGATAATTGAAAGATTGAAAGATTTCCCTAATTAACCGGTAACCTAACCGAAATAATTTTATGAAACCGGTTAATTAACCAAAAACCTTTCCTATTTTCAATATCAATAAATAATACGTAAGATTTGATTTTTTAAAATCAAATAATTTTAAATTGTCACTGAGCGACACCTAGGATTTTAAATTATCGTATTCCTATGTTCTTTATGTTTGATAATTTTGTCTGTGATTATAATACCAATACCATAATTTTTTTCATGTTATTATTTTTGTCTAAATTTTAAATAAAAAAATGTTTATTTTGTGCATTTTTTTTTCTTAAATTTCATCCAAACATAAATCTCATAAAACCGGTTTTTAGCCAGTTTTTCTTTTCAGAAACCGGTTTTGGGAACAAAACCAATATTTTTTTTCGTTCTCGATTTCGGTTAACCAAAAACTGATTTTTTTCCCGGTTTGATGCCCTGTGTATAATAATAAACATTAAAAATTAAAGTAGTTTTTTTTAATGTTATCCTGGGGGCGGCCATACAGACTGGCACGCAGGCGGCCATATACCCAGGCACGGCCCTGGGTGTAAGAGCCAAGTTTCAAGACATACTACCACATATATTTGTTATAGGATGTCTATCGCATTCTCTCCATATATGTGCCTCTAAAGCTTGTGCTACTCTGCCAACTAATATTGAAGACATGGCAGGGAATATTTTTAATTATTTTTCGCATAGTGCTAAAAGAAAACATGATTTTAAAGAATTCCAACAATTTGTTCAAGCAGAGCCACATAAATTGTTACGCCCGTCGCAAACCAGATGGCTTTCGTTAGAGGCAGTAATAAATCGAATATTAGAACAATGGAATGCTTTAACTTTATATTTTGAAAATGAATCTTTGTTAGAAAATGTATATGGTAGAAATGAAATTATGAATAATTCGAATAATGTGGTATTTAAACTGTATTTTTATTTTCTAAAACACATTTTAAATATCACAAGTAAAATGAATTTGAAATTCCAAAGTGAACATCCGAGGATTCACACTATTTTACCAACTATAACAAGGTATTATAAAATGATACTAAAATTTTATATAAAACCTCATGTACTTAATTCTATGAAAATTAGTGCAATTAATCCTAAAAACCCAGACTATTTTAAAAAAATTGAAGAAATATATTTTGGTGCAGGCTTTGAAAATATTTTTCAAGAAAAATCGCATGAATTAACCCCATCAGATATCCACAGTCTAAGAATTAATTGTTTCAATTTTTATATAAGGTTGAGTACAGAAATTAGAACAAGAATTGATTTTGAAGACAAAATTTTAAATAATATTTCAAAGGTGTTAGATATTAATAATATTTTTAATGACGATGAACCATCAATTGTTAACTTAGCAAGGGAATTTCCATATATAATAAATCCAGAATCATTAGAAGATCTAAATTTGGAGTACAGACTTATTTCTGAATATAAACCGAGCCAGAGCATTTCAGATATTGAAGAATTACTCCAATATTTGAAAAAACAAAAAGATCCCTTGATAAAACCAATACTTCCAAATTTATTGAAATTTTTGAGTACAATCATTTCTTTACCACACGGCAGCGCTTGTGCAGAAAAAATATTTTCAAAATTAACAATTATTAAAAATAAATATAGAAATTCTCTTAATGTTAGTACGGTAGAAAATTTACTATTTTGCAAAGATTTAATTAAAACTAAAAATTGCTACACTTGGGAACCAGATGACAATCTGATTAACTTTATCAAAAATAAGTAGGTAGATCTAGAAATAATATATATTTTCTAATAGTTAATTTTGTTAATTCAATTTTTATAATTGAATTCATATTTTGTTAATTTTTCATCAAATTTATCTTTTATTTTTTTAATGTATTTTTTGTTCATGCATTTTTTTTTTGTAAATAAACTACTATACAAAAACTTTTAGTACGCATTTACCATCCAATTTTTGAAAACAAGTTATTTAAATTTTCCGCCAGTCAGTACGTTTTGTCCGAATTCAGTACGTTTTCTGTCATGCGTTCAGTCACGGCCTTCTCCAGCTTAAGATGGAGAAGGCCGTGGTTCAGTACGTTATTAAAAGTTGCTGCGGCAGCTGGCGCACAGCGCACACCACTTTGTACGACGACCAGGTGCGCGTAGTCGCGTAGTATATTTTACGACAAACAATATCTGGCATACAATGCCATATTTAATGAATATATTACATTGAACAGTTACTAAATTTTATTGAATAACAATTAAAACTATTGAAATATGTATTTTTAATTGAGAATAACCAAAATAAAACATAAATTGAAACTCCATAAACAAAATACAGCAAATACAATTTTCTAATATAACAGGAGTATTTTTTACTCTGATTACAATTTATTTTCTTCACAAGTAGCACGTAGAATGTTGATGGCGTTTACAATAAAATTCATCATAATTGTTACATTTGATTGTTCCATCTTTTAATTTCATTTTATTTGGTTACTTTATGATACAAATAATAATTAACATAAATTATCGCCAATTTTTATTAATATTACGGACATTTGCTCTAATGACACTTAGGAAGATATGTTTTCTAAAATATTTTCTTTTAATGTAAAATGAAGTACTATTTAGATTTACCAACAATTCAAGAAAAACAAAACTAAACGAATTTAAATTGTAAGGGTGTTATTAAATTAAAGCGGGTGGGCCAACTGATGTGAGACGGGGCTCGTAAAAGTTATCATTTCAATTTTCATCCTCTAACTCTACACGAGATACATTCTTCAGATGTACATATCAGCGTTGCTAGACGTCCTGATTTTTGCGGAACACCCTGCTTTTTAAGACAAAAATAGATTTTCCCGCGCGGGGCAGACTTATATTATTCTAAAGATTATTGTAAATCGGAATTACTATCTCAATTCAACATGAAATACTCATGTGCTGAATTTTACCAATACATTATGGAGGAGAAAGAACTTTTCGGGGAGTAAAATCTTCAGCCAAGTACAAATTGGCGATTTTCTGAAAAAATATTATTTTATATATTATTTTAATAGGTAAATAGTATTTGGTCAAATAATAATCTGGCAACATATTTCAATATGTTCATACTAAGATCACCATCTCCGCTAAAGTGTGACAGGACTGACAGGCATTAAATTGTGGCACACCGAGCCGCAGTGTGCCCGGTCGTGTAAGCATAATTTGTAGGAAACAAATTTTTGATTTAATAATATACAGAAAGTGACCTGAATGTTAATTTATTAATTTACTGGAAAATAAAAAATATATTTCATTTTTTTCTTGTTCAATTTTACGACTATATGTGATTTTCATAAGCACGGACATCCTAAGGGCTAAGAAAATAGGTACTTACATTAAATATTTACTAAATAAATATCATGCAAAAAAAAGATTACAGAAATCTTATTGACAATTTATTAAAAAAAACATCATCATGTTATAATTTTAATGTTAACATTAATTTTAAAACTAAAATATTTGTAGTTTAACAATTTATTTATTTGTCGCAGCTGCGTGCGATCTTGAGCGTTTTGCTTTGAAATCAATTATTATTTTCTTATTAATGTGACAATGTTTGTTATAAAATGAATGCAGGTTATTATTGCAGGTATCTATAGAGTCTATTGTCTAATACAAAACAGTTTAGTTTTCCTTTTTGCTATTATTACTGAATGGCGTGTCCTGATAATCACAAGTGTCTCTGTGCTCTCTATATTACAGATATTTGAACGATTGTTCATTTTTACTTCAATTATTACTGTTGTGTTTTTAAACCTACTTGTTAAGGTAAGGATAATGTGTATTAAAAAAAATCCCAATTACACTATATGGATCATATTAAAAGATTAGGCGAAACGAGACTGAGACTGGTCTCGAGGCTCGTGGCAACACTAATCGAAACTTATTGATTTCTTTATTTTTAAGATTTAAAATAATTGTAAATATTTTAGAATAAAATACTCAATCGATAACTATAATGCCTGGAAACATATGCCAATATGTGAACTGCAAAACAAACCAAAAGAGTGACTTAAAAATTTACCGATTTCCAATGAACGATGGCGAAAGACTTGAACAATGGATATTAAATTCAGGTATGCATTTTGCATATCGTTATGCATGTATACTTAATAATAACCCAGATCAATAAAAATCCGGGTGTGCATCACATTGAAAAAAAAATATATTGAATATTTGTTTAAGAAATTCCAAACTATTATGTGTTGAAAAGGAAACACTAAGAAATAATGTAAAAATCATTTTTCAAAAAATTCTTTTATGAACGAAAGCAGAACAAGATTAACAAAGTTTGCCATGCCGATTCCTTATGAAAATATTTCAACACAACCGCATTTACAAAACGTACCAATCGTACCATCCCCGTCTTTATCAGTAAAAGTACCACAGCGAGTTTATGAAGCACCTACAAGAAAAACAATCAAATCTCCCTTTAAGAACAAATCACCACCTATGCCTATTCCATCTGCTTCCGCAGAGAGTCCGGAAGTTATTCAACAACTGATAAATATGACCCCAACGAAAACTAGTAATCGAAAATTACAGTTTTGTTCTGACGAAGATTCTCCGCGAAAAAAGATACTAAAAACTAAAATTAAAACCGGTAAGAAAATTATTTAAAATAAAATGTCACAGATTTCAAAATTGAAGAAAAAAATTAAACGGTCACAGAAATTTAGTACTGCTGAATATACTATTAATTCGTTTCCATTTTCATCTGATTATGCAAAAACTTTTGCTGCAATGCAAATGAAGAAAAGAAAACGTTCTCAGTGGACTATAAACGAAAAAAATCTTTCGCTAATGATATTTTATAAATCTCCTACAGCCTACAATTTTTTGAGATCACTCAATTTCATATTGCCCGCACTATCTGCAATTAGAAGATGGTTAGGTACATGTAAATTTAAACCGGGTTTTAATAAAACTTTGTTTAAACAATTACAGAAAAAAATTGGTTACGAATCCGAACAAGAAAAATCATGCATAATTTGTTTTGATGAAATGGTGATTATGAATAATTTGCGATATTCACCAGATATGGATATTATAGAAGGACTGGAGGATTTAGGACTCTTGGGTAGGAAACCAGAAAATGTAAGTTAGTATCTTGTTTTCATAATTAGAGGTTTATATTTCAACTGGAAATTACCGGTAGCGTATTTCTTATCAAAATCTGGAGTGAATGCTAACAATTTAGTACTATTAATAAATGCATTACTCGGTGAATTATTTAATTCAAATTTATTGCCTAAAGCCCTAATATGCGATCAGGGTTCTAGTAATCAGAGTGCTTTTAAATAGCTAAATATATCCCCGGAAACCCCGTATTTTTATTTTAAAAATAACAAGATTTTTGCACTGTTTGATATACCGCACTTATTTAAAAGTATTAGAAATAATTTTCTAACAACAAACAAATGCATCAAAGGTAAATATGAATAATAATTTTTATAAAAAAAATTCTGGAGTTACTTCCTATAATAATAAATATTGTCACAAATTTTTACTATAGCAGCAGCATCAGTTTAAAATTTATGCGATTATGATACTTATTCGAGATTGAAAAAACGTTTCACGTTTTTTCGGTTTTCATCAATTTAACTGTTTTTTGGTACACCCAACACAATATTAACTATGACATCAATGAAGCCTTCAAAGAAAACCAAGATCAAACTAGAAAGATTGGAATATCTAAAGAAATTAAATCTAAATAATTATACAGAGTGATAAAAATGGCTGAACTGTGCCGCTTTCTACAATGTTGACATTTGCCGCTTACTTACCTTTCGAATTTTGCTAGTTATAAGAATAATCCTAAGAATCGTGTTTTCTACGTTCACCCGAACGAAAATATGCTTCAAGAAGAAATTTTTCATGTTATTTTCATTAAAAGCCATAATAAAAAAATTAGACAAATATTTTTCACGTAGATATTCGAAACAAATATCAAATAAATCAACGTACGGCAATGACATCAAACAAACAAATGTCATGCACCTGTCATCATCTGTCATGAATAGAATATAGTTTTGACGAGTTATCAAAAATTCAAATATACATTTGACACTATTTTGGAAGAAAAGTTGAAACGTGAGCTTCAGCCATTTTTGATCACTGTATAAAAAGTCATTTATCCGTAGAATTTTGTAATAAATCTTGAACGAAATAATGACGTAAAAATACCATGTAATAAATCTATAACGGGCGATATTAAAGCGTATTTGTAAAAAATAAGGTAAATAATCCTTCTTTCTAATTGTTATCATTATTTTCTAGTGAGGAAACCATACAATATTTTAAAAAAATATTGGTACGACTCGCGTTAAACATTTAATTTGTTATAATTATGTTGTTGTGGTTTGTTATATTTACTGTCATTCAATCTGTAGAATTCTGTCAATAAAAGCCAACATTTTGGTACTTATCTATTCAGGGTTTAATGCCCGGTTCCATAATCATATTGAAGTCTCCTTTAAAGCGAAAAGAAGCCTTTTTGTGTCAAAACCTGTTCCATAATCGTTTTTGAAAAAGCATCCTTTATTGGAAAGTCCCGAATTTTGTCCTTTATGCGTGGAAAAGTCGGCTTTATATGAGCTCGATAGAACAACTGTGGACAGAAGGTAAAAAGAAAATGAAAGTTAGTCTTGCTGTCCAAGTTTTCAGCCGATCGATTTACGCTGTTTTTGTCTCTTTATAAACAATTTATTTGCTAGCTTAAATTCAACTTTAATTGCTTCCCGTCCTTTGGCTTGCCGAGTGAAGGATGGTTCCGAACATCATCAGTTTTGGGTAAAAGCCAAATTGATGTTGGAGGGATTATCTTTCGTTATTGGTGACAAAAAAATGTCTGTTCCTCCGTGTGTTAAGTGCCTTATTGTGACAATTCGAAACATGCAGGAGTTATGGTCAGCTCTAAGGGATATTGGTTTCAAATATATGTTGACTAAATCTGTAAACCAAGATCCGTTAGAGAACTTTTTCCGTGTTATACGCGGATTGTGTAGTCAAAACAATAACCCATAATACTTACAGTTCGTTTCAGCATTTAAAACATGTTTAATTAATAATCCTTTAAAAAACAGTAGAGGCTCGAACTGTGAGGATGACGGAGGTTCTTATCTTTTTTAGCCTTGAATTCCCTACTTGCACCATCCTCAGCATCAGCGCATACCGTACCTATTCTATCTGATCCTCTTTTCCTTGCCCCAAAATCCTTCACCACACAATCCTCGAATAACATGTTTGAATTATCACAAAAAATGAGCAAGAACACAACAACCTACATAGCAGGATTTCTTAGAAGTAAGGTATTATAGCGTGATTGTCAAGTATGCGTGAGTTTTTTACAACGAAAACTTATACTGATAGTCACGCAGTTACTCTTTTGAAAGATTATGGTACGGATAATAATTTATTATTGATGTACCCGACAGAATCAGTAATAAAGGAGGTTGAAAGGATACAAAAAGGTATTAAATAGTCAAAATATAATACAAACTATGTATACCAATAACATACATTCATGGAATTTAATGTGTCCGTGCGATATACACGGCGACACATTGATAAAAAATATTGTTTTGACTTTGTCACGTTATGTTAAAACATTTCTTGAATATCATTAATAAAATTGTAATTGACCATTTCTTGCCCTGAAGAAGACTAACGTTTTAGTCGAAACGTCGGTTAGAAATAAATAACTTTCACCAGTAGACTGCTTGTCCAATCATTTTTCCCTTGGGACCCATCATTAATAAAAAAATCACAAAAAAGACAATCGCCCAAATGAAATTCCTAAAAATATATAGAAAGGTTTCATTTTATAAATATTTACCTATAAATAAAAATGTATGTGTAATGAAGGAATTGTATTTTAAACTTTATCAAATATATTTTTGTACATATTTCTAAGTGTTTTTTTTTTTCATACCTAATTTATTATTTGAATATAAAAAATTTCAAAAAATACCGCAATTTTACAAAAACGTCTTTAATTAGTGGTCATGAAAATACATGGCGTAAAACTTTAATCACTAGAAATTTTGCCGGCAGAGGCAGGTCTCTCTACGTTAGTAGATTAGTTGTCTCTTGTTTCAACGAAAAATTCCGAAATGTTACGAACTGATATACGCTCGTTATGTTACCGTAATTTTATTACCCAAGAGCCCCAGGCCCTTTCACCCGACCGCGAGTCGCACCACTAGCAGTAAGGGTGCATCTTAAGCCGCGTTTACATTGGTATAGTAAATGGGTTAGTTTCTTGTACCAGTCACTTGTAAGGCAGCTACAAATCCAATGTAAACCGAATGGGTAAGTACTGGTAGCATTTTTAGAACAGGTAAGTGAATAGCTACCCGAGCTATTTACTTACTTACTATCCTTCCCCCACTACCTGCATTTTGCACTGTCTCCACTACTAGCCTTTCAACTCACCCAATGTAAACACTATGGTGAAGTAATTAGTTGATTAGATGGTGTGTAGGAAATAGGAGGCATTCGTACAAAAGCGTTCGTTAATAAAAAAAACTTAATTGCAATGAGGTGGAACGAGAATGAAACTATAAAATTTGTGGAGCTTTACAGGGATTACAAGTGCCTGTGGGATAATACTTCGGTAAACTACAGAAATAATTCAATGCGATTAGGAGCTCTCGAAAAAATTGTGGAAGAAATAGGTATAGAGGGTTTTACTGTCGCCGAAGCTAGACAGAAAATTAAGAGTTTAAGAAATACCTACTAGGCAAGAAATTCAGTTCTGATGTTTATACCTCGACATTGAAATGGTTTAAAATTATGGATTCATTCATGAAAAAAACAAAGAAGAAGAGAACGACTCAGAGAAATTTTGTTAGAAATTTTCTTTATTTCTAAGTACTACTTTTTTAAACATTTTTAAGCTAAAACATAAATATGTAAAACATGAGAGACTGACAGCTGACAGACTGTATTTTATAAGTTAATAAATCTTCGTTTCTTGCCACGGCACTGTTCCTTCATTGTTGACGTATGTTTTGATACAATTTCTGTATTCTCTAGCAAGTTTAGAGCTTTTGTACCCCGACACAGGTTTTGTAACTTTTCGTATGTTTTCTATCTCAGATCTCCATCTCCCTGGAATGATCTCACCCGTATCTATATTTTCTGCATCTGCACAACCTGGTGGAAAGTAGGTTCTAGGTGTAGTTTTACGAAGCCAGTTATGAAGTGCACAGCAAGCCTTCACAATTTTGTCAACAGTTGACAATATGCAAGCAATTTTTTTCCCAAAAATTCTAAATCTGCTAACTAGAATTCCAAATGAATTTTTAACAATACATCTTGCTCTACTTAGACAATAGTTAAATCTTTTCTTCCTTTGATCAAGGCACGATATTATATGGTTTTAGTAAGTCCGTTTTAAGGGGGAATGCGTCGTCAGCAACTAAACAGTTCCCCACAGGAAGCAAACCATTTTCTAATTTTGGGTACAAAGAACAGTTTTGAAAAACACCACCATCTGATACAATCCCGTTACAACCAACATCAATGTACGTAAAGCAGTAATTGTGTTCCACAAGTGCTATGAGAACAACGCTGTTATGGCCTTTGTAGTTGAAATACTCCGTTCCACAGTTCGGAGGACCTTGAATCAAAATATGTTTGCCATCGATCGCCCCACAGCACTTGGGAAAGTTCCATCTGTATTGAAATCCTTTTGCTATTTCTTCCCACTCTTGTGTAGTGGCTGGAACCTGAAATTAAAATATATATTATACAGTGTGCAATTAAAGTGTGGAATATCAGAAAAAAAAAACCGAACTCAGCCGATTTTTATAAAAACGCTGAAACACGTCGATTTTAATTTTTAAAAATACACATTAATATGTACGATTCATCTTCCGACTTTCATTTGTTTTTCAGTTATGACGTCATCACAAAAAATAAAATGACAACATAGATTTTTAGTAGTGAAATCCGATAGTGATTTTTCTTCCCTTTATGATCATGTAAATAAAACATAACGTTGCATAGCAACAGTTCTGAGAAAAATCGAGTTGAACATTTAATAATAATGAATAATCAAGATACCTACCTCGATAAAAATTTTAAATGTAGCAAACGGTTTCATTCAATTATTCTGTCAGTCTTCAACTCTCTAGACATAAATATTGTAGTTTATTGTTGAATTTTAATAATATTCGTCTAAATTATCAAGGCCATGGCGGATTTAACAATAAGGCAACGATTAGAAATTTTAATTTTTCTTGGTTGTGGGACCCTCACAAGATCCCAGCAAGAAGTGTGTGATATGGTTAATGCAAAATACCCAAATCGTCCTATTACGCAATTGGCAGTTAGTAAAATCAAAAACAAATTTAGGGAGACGGGAGATGTTAAAAATATTTCAAAAGGCGGTCGTCCAGAAATAAGTGCAGAAAATAAATTGAACATTCGTTTACATTTGGAAGAAAATCCTCACTATTCTTCTAGAAAGTTAGTAGCAGGTAATAGTAAGTTTACGGCACTTAATGAAAAAAGATATCGCCTTTTAGGTTGGCAGCAGATAATGATGTCAGTCAGTATGCAGTACTGAAGTTTCTGAAAAAAGAAAAATATCATCCATTTAAGATCCAACTGGTTCAAGAGCTGAATGATGATGATCCTGACCGACGTTTAGAATTCTGCGAGACAATGATGAATTTACATCATGCTAACGAACGTTTTCATCACCAAATCGTTTTCTCCAATGAAGCAACTTTTTGTATGAATGGGACAGTTAATCGGCAAAACTGCAGGTATTGGAGTAGGGAAAATCCTTATTGAATAGCAGAAACGCATACTCAACATCCGCAAAAAGTAAACGTCTGGGCAGGAATATTGCATAATAGAATTCTAGGTCCGTTTTTCTTTGAGGGAAATCTTAACGGAGAAAGATATTTGGAGTTTCTCCAAAATGATCTAATACCATCACTGGCTGTACTTTACCCAAACGAAGACGATCCTCATATCCCAAATGATACCCTTTGGTATCAACAAGATGGCGCACCGCCACATTATACGCTTCCTGTTTGTAATTTTCTGGATACTGTTTTTCCACAAAGATGGATCGGCAGGCGAGGGCCGATAGAATAGCCAGCGAGGTCTTCTGATCTGACACCCCTAGACTATTTTCTATGGGGTTACTTAAAATCAAAAGTTTACTTAAGTAAACCAGAAAATTTAGTGGTACTGAAGCAGCGTATTCAAGATGAAACTCGCAAAATAGAACCAGCTGTTGTTAATAATGTCTTAGGTGAATTTGTAATTAGACTAGCTTACTGCCAAGAAGTCAATGGATGTCATTTTGAACATTTAATTTAATAGTGTTAATTTTGTTTGCTTTATTTTTCATTTTTCAGTTTAAAACTTTTCTTTTTTCATGTTTTAAAAGTTATAAGTTCCGTAATCAACTTTTAAATATTTTTATCAGGGTATCTTGATTATTCATTATTATTAAATGTTCAACTCGATTTTTCTCAGAATTTTTTTCTGCAACGTTATGATTTATTTACATGATCATAAAGGGAAGAAAAATCACTATCGGATTTTACTACTAAAAATCTATGTTGTCATTTTAATTTTATTGTGATGACGTCATAACTGAAAAACAAATGAAAGTCGGAAGATGAATCGTACATATTAATGTGTATTTTAAAAAATTAAAATCCACGTGTTTCATCGTTTTTATAAAAACCGGCTGAGTTCGCCTTTTTTTTGATATTCCACACTTTAATCGCACACTGTAAATAAACGTTAATGTTTCTATCTTCTTTCAGCAAATCAAATCTAATGAGAATAATCAGGAGGAAAACACGGAGAACACAGCCGACGAAGATCATGGCACCATTGAAGAAACTCCTACTCAGGTTTCTGTAGCTCATACTGAAACGCCAAGAAAACATACTCTGCAGCCTGTTCCGCAATGTTTCTCGACGGCAAAGAAAAAACGCGTAGATCTATTCAAAGCTGTCTCAGAGCTTCGGCAAGTGAATGAAAGTCTTAAAGAGTCTTCCACTGAAGAAGCATTTGGAAAGTATATGGCACTTTCTTTGAAGAAATTATCGAGAAGACTGGTCATACAATGTCAGAGTGAATTACAGTCAACGCTTGCGCGCTATCGATTCATAGATATCACCCCACCATATACGTTCTCCCCGGAATTATTACCATCATCAGTTTATTGTTCTTCTCCAGTAATGTCCGTGCAAACAACAGACATATCTTCTTTAGTACTGCCCAATGACACGACAAACTTAAATGAATATGCTAGTATCGCTAAAGAAGCCATAGCAGAATATTAAAATTAGTTAAGTAAAATATGTAACATGTTTAAAAATTAAACTGAAATAAAAACATTTATAAATAAAGTTGTTATTACATACCTGTATAAATTTCCTTAACACGTCGAAGACTGCATCCAAAACTTCCGGCATGAACTTTGACATTGATGATTTTTGAACACGAAAGAGATGTTGGAGAGATCTATAGCTATTCCCTGTTGCTAGGAAGTTAAGTGTAACTTCTAGTTTAATCCGAGCTGGTATTGTCTCTCTCAAATTTGTATCGGATCGCTGCACTATAGGTGAGATCAAGTTAAGTAAACTTTCAAATTTTTCTGTTGACAAACGCAGACACAATCTATATTCTATAGGATTCTCTGCAGAAAGTTCTTTCAAAAGTAAAGCCGATGCTCCTCTTTCACTTCTTCTACCAATCCATTTCTTAACCCACAATCTTTTAACATGGCACTGTTCTTCCTTAATTATATTATTCATTTCTTCAATCAAATATTCCGAAAGTCGGAAAACAACATTTTTAAGCCGCTTTTTAATAACATTTTGTTTTGAACTCTTAAGCATAATGACAGCACAATGGCGGACCTGGTACTAGCAAAGAAAGTATAGGTTTACACAATTTTGTGTGTGTACACCTACTTCCCTATTTCTCTGGGAAAGTTGACTAGCTAAGCCAGTACTAGTGCACGTAACTGGTACAATAATTTAACCAATATAAACGCAGCTTTACTCTTAAGTACTTGTTAATAGTGTGAGAAAAGGAGTAAGATACTGTTCCGCTTTAAATGCGCGAGAAATGATTGACATTCCCATTTCTATTTGTCCCGAGCTATAGCATCAAATCTTAAACAGATATAGATAAGCTGGATTCAGAGATTGCGTAGTGGACATAACATAGAATAGCACAGAAAAACATGGAAAATGTATATACGGAAAAGTGTGTACTGATGCAGAGTTACAGACATAGCATAGCACAACACAGCAAAATATGGGGAATTGGTCATATATTATTTCGAAGCTATATTTTGCCACGTTCGGCCATGTGCGCTGTTTTGTGAGTATTCGTAGTTACACCACGCCTACTACTATAGCGCGTTAATGTTGACAACTTGCTGACATTTGTTTTGAAGTTTGGTTAAGACTACTTTTAAGTTATTTTGTATTGCATTTGTGTTTATTATAATTATTTAAAAAATGAGTGATTCTTATGAACAAGACATAAAGTTAATCAGCTTAGTGGAGAAGTCACCGATCCTCTGACCAAAAGAGAATGGATTTTCATCAAAATGACAAGAAATTAAATGTATGGCAATCAATTGCAAAAGCAATGGATGAAAATGATAAGAAACAATAATCTCTAAACAATAACTTGTGTTCTAATTATATATTTAATAGTGGAATTCTGCCAGAATCGGTGGACGTTTTTGCGGCAGAAATTTAGTAGAACAAGGTCTTAGGGCGCTATTCATAGTCGGATCTTAAGACGATCTTGGAATAAGGTGATCTCAAAATTCCGTTGCATAGTAAATAAATAAGATCGTCTTGAATGAAGTGATCTTCATGAAGACGATCTTATTTGTACTAGTTTCATAGTGACATCTCATTTGAACAAAACAATACCTTATATCTGACAAATTTCATAGTCGAGTCTTAAGACTTCATATAAGATCATCTTTGTCAAGTCAACCCTAGTGTAGGCTTAAGATCAAACTAGTACTTTGAAGTTAATAGAAAATGGATAAAATTATGAATATTCCCGACATCAATTTTGAAGATATAGGTGACATAGAAATGAATCACATTCCTAAACGATATATTAGAGATTTTGAAAATCTAATAGAAAAGTATAATGATTTTGAATTTAAAATAAGATAAGACAAAAAATAGTGTAATAAATGGAATTTTACCCATGATTGAAACAAATTTACGGAAACATAATAACCGAGTGCTTCCAGTTGCACCATTATTACAATTATTGGTTTGTTAGCGATTTTACGCTACAGCTAGTTTTCAAGTAAGTTATTAATATTATGTTTGAAATTGAAAATGTAATAAAACTACATTCTGGTTTAGCTGGTAATTGCTGATTTAATGGCATTGTCGCAATCAACAGTTTCAAGAATAGTTTTTCGTGTATCTTCTTTGCTTGCCGGAAAAATATTTAATTGGATAAAAATGCCAGTAAAACAGCAGCAACGCATGGATAATCGAGAGCTATTTAAAGAACTAGGGGCTGATAGGAATGGTATAGGTTTGCCGAGAATTAATGGGGCCATAGACTGCACACATATAAGACTTGTGAGAACAAAAACCGTGAAGGATATTTTTCCTTGAATGTGCAAGCTGTTGGTCCTCGAATGAAATTTCTTGATATTGTAGCGGAGTGGCCTGGAAGTCAACATGACAGCAGGATATTTCAAAATTCACGGATCTATATGCGATATCATGAAAGAACTTTAAATGGAGCACTTGTTGGAGATGCTGGTTATCCAAGCTTGCCATTTTTGTTTACTCCGGTCGCAAATCCAACTTCTAACGCGGAAAATAAATACAATGCTGTTCAAGGAAAAACTAGACGAATAGTAGAACAAACGGTCGGTGTTTGGAAACGACGATTTCCCTGCTTATCTAAGGATCTAGGGAATAAATTAATATGTTGCGCTACTATTTTGGTTGCTTGTGCAGTGCTGCATAATATGGCTTTACTTTTTGATAATGTTTTGCCCAATGATGACAATGAATAAAATGAGGTTGAAGAAATTATACCAAATATTCCTTCACACTGGCAGCCTGGGGAAGGATTTATTGTTAGACAAAATATCATTGAACGTTTGTTTAATTAAATTATTAGTCGATTGTAGTTTCAATACATTACATTTTAAGATATCGTAATATGTTACCTAATAAAATTACCTGCTTAGTTCGATGGTCGAACATTTCATTCCTTATGAAATAAATTTGTGAAAAATTGTCAGCCATCGGGATTCGAACCCGAGACACCTATCTTACCGGGACAGTGCTCTAACCAACTAAGCTATTGGCTGCTCTCCTCTCGATGCCTGAACAATTTTTCACTTTTAACGTCGTATATCAGGCATCGAGAGGAGAGCAACCAATAGCTTAGTTGGTTAGAGCACTGTCCCGGCATTCTCTGTCCAGCATCCGTACTGTTCAGACGTGATTTTATCTGCTCGCTCGTGAGATTTATACTTGTAAAATTTCGTGAGTGTATTAGTGCAGTAAAGTGCAAAAGTGGATTGCAAATCCTAGTAAAACCTAATAAAAAAGCAATAGACAGTGACTGAAAACATAAAAACAGTGTGAGTGAAATTAGTGTATCAGTGAGTGAAAATAAAGAGGCATTGTATGAGTGAAAATGTAAACTCAAGTGTGAGTGAATGCGAGAGCGAAAACGAAGAAGCCACGCGTTTGTCAAATAAAGTGGAACAAAAAATAATAGATAGTGTAGGGCAGAACTCTGAAAAAGTGGCGCAAAACGGCGCCACTATGGCAAAGACAGAGATGGATGAGTTGAAAAAAATAATGGCCGACTCATTACACTCCGCCCCCGGCAGAGAAAATAGAAAGAGACAGGCGAGTGCCAGCCCAACACAGGCACAACCAATCGGTAGTGCACACGCCAACAATCCCACTCCGGGAACATCTAAGTCCCAGCATCAGCCACAGCCACAGCGCAATTTAAAACGCCCCAGAGCGCAACTGTTGGCACGCCAAGCTCCCATCACGCCTACTAAGAATGTCTATGCACCGCTTGCTAGCCATCCAGACACCGACAACTCATCGGAGGACGAGGAGGAGGGGGAGTCTGCCCCACCACAGCCGAAAGGCAAGAAGAAGACCCCTGCCCCAATAATAATGGCCGGGAAAACCAAACAGCATGGAAGACTTATACAATTTTTAAATACCCAAGTGAAAAGTGGTTTTACAATCAAATACACAAAAAATAACACCAACATATACTTAGAAAGTTTGAATGAAAAAACAAACTTAGTCAAAAAACTGAAAGAATCAAATATATCTCACCACACATATACAGAAGAACACGAAAAGACACATGCGTTTGTTCTCCGGGGACTGGACTGTGACCCGGAGACAGATGAAATAAAACTAGCATTAGCAGAACAAAGTGTAAAAGTGAAAACAGTCTATAAAATGACTACAAATTCCAGACCTCTATTCCTGGTAATTACCGAGGCAGAGGAGACCCTAGCCGCCCTACAGAAAGACGTCCGTCACCTCCTACACACCCGCATAACCTGGGAGCGGCACAGGAATAAAAAGAACTGATCCAATGTCTCCGCTGTCAACAATGGGGTCATGCCACTTCCAACTGTGGCAGGGATGTGCGTTGCCTCAAATGCGCCGAGAACCATGAGACACGCACATGCGATAAGGGGGCGGACACCCCCGCTAAGTGCGCCAACTGCGAAGGTGCACACCCCGCAAATAGCGTAGAATGTCCTGTATACAAATACAAACTACAAATGAAACAATCCCGCCGCCCCCTGGCGCCGCCTCCATCCCAGCAGCCTGCCGCTCCCAGGTATATGCCAGCGCCGCCCCCAGCCGTCAATCCCTGGAGCCAACAGCCAATCTACGCCCCCTCTGTCCCCCGCCGCCAGGTAGCAGCCGCCCCCGCCTCCCGCCAGCATGTAGCAGCCTACCCCGCCGCTGCTTCCGTAGCCGCCAACCATTTCCCCGCATTGCCACAGCACCGTGGACTACTACAATTTGCCCCCGCCCCCCAACGGACAGCAGCCGCTCCCCAGCAGATAGCAGCCACCCCAGTCACGTTACAAACAACAGCCGCCTCCGATGGTAATGTTTTCAGCACTAGTGACACTGGCAAAGTAAATGATCTCATGACAGAAATTAAAAGATTGAATAGTATAATCAACTTAGATAATTTATTAATAGCCGTTAGGGCACTTAATGATATGCTTGCCACTGCCACTAGTGCTGAAGACAAGTTCACAAAATTCACCTCATTCGTCTCATCTATTCATTTGTACAATATTTAAAATGACTAATATATACTCCTGGAACGCAAACGGCATCTTTCATAAAAAAGCAGAACTCATTCATTTTCTCCATATTCACAATGTTCATGTCATGCTCATCAGAGAATCACGTCTCACCCCCGCACACAAATTCACAATCAAAGGATACACCACTCATCGTCAAGATCGTCCTCATCAAACTCATGTACCAGCCGGCGGGGTCGCCGTGCTGGTAAAGCACAACATCCCACATACACGCATCGCCATACCACACACAAGCATTGAATCATTATGTATCAAACTCGCCGACAACACTCATATCATTTCAATATACAATAACCCAAAAAATCATTTCACACATCATGACATAAACACTCTTTTAAATATAGGCAGGAGAGTCATTGTTATGGGCGACTGGAACGCAAGGCACCCAAGCTGGAATTGCAGAGAACCAAACACGAACGGTTACATACTATACTCATACATACACTCACATAACGTCATACATCTTTACCCACCAACACATACACACTTCCCAACATCCGGCAGAACACCTAGCACCATCGATTTCATCATTCATAAAAACATTTCACACATTACTAACCCTCAAACATTAAATGAACTAAATTCCGATCATCTTCCCATTCATAGTAAAATAAGTAAACATCATATTCAAGCAGACAATTCACACACAGCACGCATATACACACAAACAAACTGGCGCGAGTTCCGGCAAACACTCGATTCATTCATTAACATCAACTCATTCATTAGCACAGCGCACGACCTCGAAGCTCAGGTAGCGGAGCTGACCCAAGCAATAACAGCTGCCGTGAACAAACACACACACATCATCACGCTGAAACCTCATAAGGATAAACTCCCATCTCACATCATTCAACTCATTTCACGTAGGAACAGTGAAAGAAGACTATGGCAGCAATCCCGTAACCCTAATCATCGACACACCTTTAACACATTAAATAAAGAAATCCAATCCCAAATAAAACAATTCCGCAATAATTCCTGGCAATCCAAGCTCCTATCCTTAAATCCAAACGACAAATCCCTATGGAGATTGACAGCCAATCTCAAGAAGCCCTATAAACCTATTCCCGAACTGTCCCATAATAACTCCATCCTTTTTACGGACAAGCAGAAGGCGGACGCAATTGCAGAAACCTTCGAGCGCGTCCATGTCCTAGACCCTATAAACACTCCCGAACAAGACTCCATTGTCCAAGAAACCCTTCAATTCCTAAACCAGCCCTTCACCATCAATCCTCGTCAACTTTCCAAATTATTAACCAAACCTATCGAAATCATAGAAGCAATAAAATCCTTTCCTAACCAAAAAGCTCCCGGTCCCTACGATATCCAGAACATAGTCCTTAAAAGGTTGAAAAACATATTCGGAACTGTAGTCAATTATTTTTTTATTTTCAACTACGCCGACGTTTCGATAGTACTACTATCTTCTTCAGGGCTCTATAAATATATTTCACATATACAGAGTACTATTTTAAACCAACAAAAACCAAAATACTTACAGTTGAAGTCATATATAAATATTGATAAAATGGACATCACACAAAATATAATCAAATGTAAGAAATAAATATAACATTAGATTAATAAAATAATTATAATCAGTCACAATTTATAAAAGTCTAGCTGGAGCTACGGTTTGAGGGCGATGAATTGTTGAAATGCATATTTCAGTAATATTCTGAAAAAAACAGATTTTTTCCGACAACCCGTATGACGTTGGTGTCCAATATGACTATGATTTTATTCTTCTTTTTTTAATTAAGTTATTATATATTGTACTTAAGTTTTCTATATCAGTTTGGTAATTAATGTTGTTTTTATCTGATTTAATATGTAACATTTCAAGAATGAGTCGTTTTTGTAAAAAAATTTCTGTTTCTAGAATTTTCGTTTTATTGAAATCAAATTCATGTTTTGTTTGTTTTACGTGTTCTATAAGGGCACATTTTGTATTTTTTTCTTTTTTTTCCATGTTGTTTGAATTCCTTTTGTGTTCATCTAGCCGTATTTTCAAATATCTTTTTGTCTGTCCCGTATATGTTTTGTTGCAAGATTTGCATGGTATTTTATATACAATATTGGATTTTAGATCTTTATTTGTTTTATCTTTAAGTTTGCTGAAGAGGTTGTGTGTTGTTTTATATTGTTTAAAAGCAACTTCAAGATCTAATTTTTGTTTTACTGTTCTTTTTAACTTTGGCGCTAAATGTTTAACATATGGTAGGGAAATATATTTTTTACACTCCGTTTGTTTTTGTCCGTTTAAAGAGATGATAAAAAACATAAAAATTCCAGAGAATCATATACTTATCTCCTTAGATGTTGTATCACTTTTTACAAACATACCTCTAGATTTAATTATAACTACTATAAAAGAAAAATGGAATATACTAAAAGAAAGGACAAAAATTCCACTACAAGAATTTCTTGAATTAATAGAATTTTGGTATAACAGTAGTTATTTCTCGTATAATAATCGTTTCCATCAACAAATTTCTGGAACCAGTATGGGGAGCCCATTTTCACCTATTATAGCAAATCTCGTAATGGATCATGTACTGTCATCTATTCTTCCAAAACTTCCTTGCGAAATTGTTTTCATTAAAAAATACGTAGACGATATTATCACCATTGTACCATCAGAACACATAGACAACATACTTCGCATCTTTAATAATTTTCATCATAACATACAATTCACACTAGAAACTGAAAAAGAAATAAAATAGCTTTTTTGGATATGCTATTAATTCATAACAATGACAATACAATAAGTACAAAATGGTATCAGAAAACATGTGCAACAACTCGATGTTTGAACTTCAAATCATACCATCCAATACACCAAAAAATCAACATAATAATAAACTTAAAAAACAGAGCATTTACACTTACAGACAGGGAGTACCATCCAGAAATAAAATATAAAATAAAAAACATATTAAAAAACAATGATTATCCAACAAAATTAATAAACAAAATAATATCATCTTCTACAAATAACCTAGAATCAAATGTCAATGAGAATGGACAAAAACAAACGGAGTGTAAAAAATATATTTCCCTACCATATGTTAAACATTTAGCGCCAAAGTTAAAAAGAACAGTAAAACAAAAATTAGATCTTGAAGTTGCTTTTAAACAATATAAAACAACACACAACCTCTTCAGCAAACTTAAAGATAAAACAAATAAAGATCTAAAATCCAATATTGTATATAAAATACCATGCAAATCTTGCAACAAAACATATACGGGACAGACAAAAAGATATTTGAAAATACGGCTAGATGAACACAAAAGGAATTCAAACATGGAAAAAAAAGAAAAAAATACAAAATGTGCCCTTATAGAACACGTAAAACAAACAAAACATGAATTTGATTTCAATAAAACGAAAATTCTAGAAACAGAAAATTTTTTACAAAAACGACTCATTCTTGAAATGTTACATATTAAATCAGATAAAAACAACATTAATTACCAAACTGATATAGAAAACTTAAGTACAATATATAATAACTTAATTAAAAAAAGAAGAATAAAATCATAGTCATATTGGACACCAACGTCATACGGGTTGTCGGAAAAAATCTGTTTTTTTCAGAATATTACTGAAATATGCATTTCAACAATTCATCACCCTCAAACCGTAGCTCCAGCTAGACTTTTATAAATTGTGACTGATTATAATTATTTTATTAATCTAATGTTATATTTATTTCTTACATTTGATTATATTTTGTGTGATGTCCATTTTATCAATATTTATATATGACTTCAACTGTAAGTATTTTGGTTTTTGTTGGTTTAAAATAGTACTCTGTATATGTGAAATATATTTATAGAGCCCTGAAGAAGATAGTAGTACTATCGAAACGTCGGCGTAGTTGAAAATAAAAAAATAATTGACTGCAGTTCCGAATATTTTTTTCAACCTTCATATCCCATCAGTCGACTATCAACAATCTTTTCATAGTCCTTAAAAACCTATCGCGTAAGGCCATAGTGAAAATTACAAACAACGTAAATGCAACTATTCGTCTACACCACTTCCCTACATAATGGAAAACCGCCCATGTTTTCCCCATCCCCAAGCCAAAGACCCCAAACTACCCTCAAGCTACCGTCCTATTTCCCTACTTTCCACCCTCTCAAAAGTAACCGAGAAAATCATACTAACCCGCATAAATAAACATATTAACAGTGCTAACCTCATTCCACATTTTCAGTTCGGTTTCAGACCGAAACTTAACACCACACAACAAATAGCACGAATCGTGACCGATATTAACGTGAACTATAACAAAAAGAAGGTCACAGTTATGGCCCTGTTGGACATCGAAAAGGCTTTCGATAAAGTATGGCAACCAGGGCTTATATACAAAATGATTCGTGCTAAATTCCCACCAGCACTAATACGACTAATAAATTCATATCTTTCAAACAGAACATCCTCAGTTAAATTAAAATCCTGCATTTCCACCCCCTACCCCGTTGCAGCGGGGGTTCCACAGGGCAGCTGCCTTGGCCCTGTGCTGTTCACCCTGTACCTCCATGACTTCCCCACCTTCTCTCAAACCCAATCAGCGCTGTACGCAGACGACACGGCACTTTACGCTAGTTCTCATAGTGCTGAGGTCGCTAACAAACAGCTACAAATTCATCTCAACATCCTCATGCCATACTGGAAAAAGTGGAAAATCCAGATCAACCACACTAAAACCGAAACAATATTTTTTCACGAAAATTCACCAATAATAAAATATATACACCATTAAAAATTCATAATCACAAAATCATACCTTCATCATCTGTTAACTATCTCGGTTACACCCTTGAACCCCGCCTATTCCATTTAAAACATATTAAGAATTCCATCCGCAAAGCAGCCATAGTTTTTCGATCACTGTACCCACTCATGAACCAATACAGCCAGATGTCATCCCCAAACAAGCGACTCATTTACACATCAATCATTCGCCCCGTTCTCATGTATGCAGTTCCAGCGTGGGCGTCCGCGACACGAACAGCGCTCCTGCCTATTCAGCGATTCCAGAATCGATGTCTGCGTCTCATCATAGGCGCAGATAGATATACTAGAATTGTAGATCTACATGAACATACACTCACACAAATACCATTAATTCACAACTACATTCAAAACATCTCACAAAAATGTTACACCTCATTACCACAATCAAATCCATTCACAAAAAACATCACAAACATCAGAGAACATAATACACAACTCATACTAAAACATCCATTACCATATCAGTCATTACCCATATTCACCCAGCGTGCCCAGGAGTAATCACTACATCTCATACTAACACTACATACTAACCACCCCATCTAATCACAAAATGTAAATAATGAAATTCATAACTGCACTGTAAGTACCATTTTATCATTCATTAGTCGATAAGTACATACTTCACTTACATTTCAATCATCACATATGTCATAAATATATTGCAAACTAGCATAACCGCACTGTACAAATCATCATTTCATTCATTAGATAGTAAGCACATAGCCCATTAAACATTACATTCATTCCATTTAATCACAATCATGTATAGGTATACAAAGCATAACCGCATTGTAAACAACGACATCGTCACTCATCTAGTTGTAAGTTTAGTTATAAGGTAATAAATTAGAACAGGTTTTTTGTCTACTTTTTCCTGTAAACATAATCATAAAATCACTCATTCTCATAACTCATCTCATCATACTTCAAATATTTTAAGGATTTTACCAACGATGTATAACAACTGGTTGTAAAGCAAAAAATGCTAGGAAAACCACGTATGTACAACAATGAATTGTAAAAGTATTATTTGTTACGATTTGCGCGGCACCATGCCGGCAAGCCGCGCCCCAAACCAAAATGGAATCCAATACATCTCTGTCGATACGAGATTCCATTCCGGTGATGGGCGGTAACGGCTGCGGGCGTGGCAGAGCGAGCATGGCGGAACAAAACGCTGTAATGTACAATGATTAATATAAAATAAAGTTCTTTCTCTCTCTGTCCCGGCAAGATAGGTGTCTCGGGTTCGAATCCCGATGGCTGACATTTTTTCACAATTTATTTCATATTTACAAACTGTTAACTCATTGTTAATATTATTATTTCATTCCTTCATGAAAAAATATATTGTATTATTTAATTATCAATTAACTACAGTTTTAATTTCCAATTTTTAAAAAAAATAAGGTTATAATGTTGATACTGAGTACGGTACTACTACTACAACCCCTTCCGGCCCTTCTTTAAAGTCAGCTGTTGTTATCAACGCATGCGCCATGCTTACGCGGCAATATCAACATTTCAATTCTAAATATTAAACATGACATAATTCGTTCACAAATTTTGGCACTGGAAATCAGTGATACTATACATACATTGCATTATAACCGACAGTAAATACAACTAATATTCAACTAAATTTTATTTATTGCTAAAGTATATTTTTATTTTCAACTAATTGTAATTTTAATTTAGCTTCTTTTAGTTCGTATTCATATAATTTTTGTTTATGTTGTATTTCCAATTGATGTAGCTCTTTGATGTGAGCTACTTTTAAATTGAATAACATTTCCTTGTTTTCTTTTCATTTCTGCCATTTCTTCTTCTTGTTTTATAATTTTATTAATTGAGTATTTATAACTCAATTTTCATTGCTTTTTTTTCTTTTTCTCGCACTGAGTAAAAAATTAAAAATGTATATATTTTAATATCAAATTAATTACTTTTTCGTATTTACCATTTTCATTTATATGTTCTTCTTCAATGACAATATTTTCGACGATATTATGTTCTTCTCCTTCTTCATTTTGCTGGCATATAATAATATCCTGGTTATTGTCTGATAATTCGGCTAGTACTTCTTTTTGTTCTATAGTAAAATATATATAAAAAAAATTAAAATATGAACAATAACAGAATAATGCACGTTATTGTACCAATTATTTCTGTCTCTTCCATGTTAGACGAAAATATTACTGGTGCAGTGACCATTAAATGTGTCGCTATTTCTAATACATCCGGATCAAATTCTACGGATGGTTCCTCAGGACCTCCACCAGTTGCCATTCTTACCTGTTTTTCTTTCGTCACCGCATTTCGCTGCGACTGCTTAATATTAGTCCACAGTTTTTTTTAACTGTGCGACTGTTCTCTAAAATTTCAAATCAATGATAGTAGTATAAAAATTTAAAATAATAAAGCTAAAATTTTACCTCTTGGGTAATATTTTACGAATTGTTGTATAGCTTTTGGCTTTATTCCATACGTCTTCTTTTTCTTTCAATGAAGCCGCATTGCTTTTTTTAATCTCAATTATATCCTTATACAATCTTAAAATGTCCAGGAATATTTTTTTCTCCAATGGAGTATAATGACGCACTTTCGACATTGTATTTGTCATATAAAATAATACAATATACTAGATTTTTATTTTTTTAATTTTTTGAGCTTTCATTTTATTTTGCTGCGATTGGTTGCTTTGTATTTTTTACCGACTACACCCGAAGTGAAATAAGCAATGTCTCAAGCGTTGCCTTCATCAAGACCGTCTTAAGTAAATGCTTATGTCGTAAGATATATTTAAGATATGACTATGAATCCATTGTGAAAATAAGACAATAAAACAAGATTGTGTCCATGAAGATGATCTCAAGACATGTCTCAAGATCCGACTATGAATACCGCCGTTAGCTTCCATCTGGTTCTGCATCAAATGATTCACCATGGGTACTTTACCCGTATTTGCAGTTTTTGATGCCTCATGTGACTGAAAGAAAGTAAGATTTTAAATTTTAATAATTCTTATTAATGATATAGCTGTTCTCTAGTATTTATAATAGTAACTTTTATAGTCAACATTTCTTCGAATATTAAACGTGAAGGTCAATTTATGCTATTTCTTGAATTTATAAAAAAATTGTATATTATTTAATATATACCATTGTGAGTGTAGCGAATTTTTAAAATGCTGGAATTAATTAGACTATTATATTTGATTATTTTATATTTTTGCGATTATTTAAAAAAAATTAATCAACTTTGTACTCCACTGACTATAATTATGACGTAAGTACTATTTTTAATCTGTTTCAGAACAAAAACTAATATACATAAAAGTGATGAATTGCCAATTCACCATTGCCGTCGGAATTTTATGTTTTATCTCCCGATACTTCATACAGCTCGGTAGATGAAATTTTCTCACCATTGTCCACTCAGAGTAAAGAGTGTACTAGTGGGGAAATTTTGGATGATGATTTCGTCATGAAAAGACCAAAGCTAATTGCAGAATGTTCGTCCCTGCGGCATGAAATAAATGTTGAAGTCCACCGAGAAGGCGAACTTCCAACGTCCAACATTACGAATGTCGATCAGCATGCTGTTGCTCCAGGTCCAGCTGCGGCTGCTAAACCAATTAAAGTTGTAGCTGCTACTCCTCGAGCTACACCACCTGCTGGTCGTCAAATGTCATCCAAAAGAGGAAAAAGGCCAAATACAGCTCTAGAGACATACAAACAACGTTAGCAGGAGAAGGTCATCTACTATCAATACCAGAATATAGCGATGCATCATTTGGCAATTACGTAGCAACAGTGCTTCGTGAAATCGGAGATCCCGAAGAGAAGAGAAGAAAGAAACGTGAAATTTTTTATATTTTAAATGAAATATAAATTTAATCCTGTTATTTACATTTACTGCTTGATGGCATACTTATATTTTTAATTTACTTTACAATAAATATATTTTTCTATAACAAAATATTTATTTAAAACAAAAAACCAGGTCCAATAAATAATATTTGGTTAATAAAATCGTAAACCGATACGAGCCATAGGCGTTCAACATGGGAAAACAATTTTTTCGTGCGCATTGCTTCCCAAATTATTTTATATAAGAATGCATCAAATAAAAGTTGTAGAGCATCAAATTCTCCATATAAAACCGTCAACGACATTCTGTTAACTTATGTAATAGCCCAAAAGAGCTTTAATTAAAAAAGACTAAAAACAACATGTTATATATTGTAATTTGTCATGTAAACAGGTATTTTGTATTTGGCGCGCTTGCAACTTCCTATTATTGTTGTTATGTATTCTTATTATTACCGCGAGCGCGCAGTTGGTAAAGACAGGAAATAGTTAAGGATATATGTCATGTAGGTACGTCTTGACAGACACGTTTTGGCAGTTTTTTAGGGTTATAAAAGTGGCGCATGTAAAATGGGAATAAAGTTATAAATGTTTGATAATAAAATAAAGTTATATTAAAAACCACACCCGCTTAATACATAACACAACACTTTTAGATTTAGATAGCTATGAAATGTAAACAAAATACGAACAAATTTCTGATTATAAATATGTATTTAAAATATCATTATTCTCTGTATTCATTTGGCATTTAAAACGTTACAATTTGTTCGCATTTTGTTTGAATTTAGTAATCTTTCGAAATAGAAACATGTCTGATAATTTTGAATATATTTTTTTTTTTGTTAATCTACGAATTATGTGTTCTGTTTCCTGATTTAGATACTTAACTTAATCTCTATGTAACACGTTAGTGTTACGGATTGTTTAATCTCCAAGCTCTACGGCAGCAACTATTTAATTTAAATTATCTGAACTGGTAATCCCTGAGACAAAAAAATGGAAGGATTGATTCAGAACTCAGTTTTGAATTAGTAAAGAACTATATTGACACACTATATAAACGGGAATAACAATAGGGAACGAAACTCTATCAGGCAAGTTATAAAACAATTAAAAGTTTTCCAAATTGGTACAATTCAACAAAAATAACAATGTTTACCATTAAAGAAATAAAATGAAAAGAAATGAATTACTTACGACCAAACATCTTCATGTCACAACTACTTCTCGGCACTACTCTATTCAACTCTACACTGTAAAGTTTTGGCGTAGCTGGACCTACCTTTTTGGGTTGAAACTATATGCAACCCCAAGGTAGAACTATCCTTCCTTATTAAAAGGTCGATGCACCAATCTCTGCTTAGGGTAGGAAAACCTACCTCACACCCAGGTAGACACGATGCGACCCTTCATATAGTGGGATGGAAATACCTACAGAGGTTTATGCAAATGCTTGTAAGTGATTTATAAATATCATAGCACAAGGTACTTGCAAATATCTATATGGTCGTTGAAAATGCTTTATAGTGATTTGTAAATAACGTAACACAAGGTACTTGGAAATATCTGTATGGTTGTTAGAAATGCTTTATAGTGATTTATATGATCCCCCACATAAGGAAGTTGCAAATTCCTTTAAAAATATTAGGATTTAGGAAAAATAATAAAATGTTTATAATAATAAAAATTATTATTAATAAAAAAACAAAAAACATAAACAAAAAAACATATTAAAGCCACATATAAAAAAAAATAAAAAAATAAGTACACATTACAAAAAAACACATTATAAATAAATAAAGTTGGTACATATTATTAAAAAAAAACCCCAAATATAGAACATGTCAAATCATACTTCCGTACTTCCTGCTTTCTTTTTCTTTAGGCAAAAGAGATTTAAATAAAAGTCTGCATCTGAATCAATAAGCAAAATTAATTTTGCATATTTTGTAAGAATGTCGAAAATCGCCCCAAAAATAGCGATATATATATATATATATATATATATATATATATATATATATATATATATATATATATATATATATATATATATATATATATATAATCGAAACAAAAAATAACAAATATTAATGATTTATTGGTCAAGCTTTGTTTAGTTTATTTATATTATTACTTGTAATTTCTGTTCGAGTGAACAATTATATATTTAAATTATAGATCATTTTTCACATAAACAGAAATTAGAAAAAAGACAATAAAAATAAATTAACCTAACTTGATAGATAATTTGTTAATTTATTTGTTTCATTTTCATGGCTAACGCTATTTTTGAGGTGATTTTCGACGTTTCAAATTTGTCATTAGAAGGCATGCAAAATTAATTTTGCTTATTGATTCAGATGTAAGTATGATTTTACATGTTAAAGTCCTATGTTCGGGAGTTCTTGTCACTATATCATATAAAAAAAAAACACATAACTGAAAAATAACTTTACATAATAAGAAAATATATACATGGTATTCATAGTCTTAATCAGATAAGGTATTAAACAATCTCTGGATTGTGATATTTTTACAAGGGTTTATTAATTTTATGATAAATTCACTTAAAAACGTAAGTGTTTTTTTAAAAGCGGGATATTTTAAATTGAAAATATATATTGCGGCCATCAAATCGATGACTAAAATTTTCATTTTATCTACGCAAACGTAAAACAAATTGTTTAGAAAAAGATCATTGTTGCTGGGTACTGCTCCAACGATTGCAGTTCCTGGGTCAGTAACTAAAATGATCTTCTGCGTATCTTCTTGCAGCAGGCACGGTAAAATTATCAGGGCCGTGTCTAACGAAAGATCTGGTAAACAAAAAAGATTATTAGATTTCTTTTCAAAAGTAGGTATACTTAATACAAGTTTTTCATATACATATATAAATATATAATAAAAATATATTGTTAAATGAAAAATAAACATTAAATAGTCACTGTGTGCGGAAAGATAAAATTCTATAATTTCGATATTATACAATTACGAATGGAATAAATGAAAATCTATAAATAAAAAGAAAATGAAATAATATGTAGAAATATAAAATAAAGAAAAATTACCTTGAAAGTTATTATTCTTATATGTAAAACACAGTTTCTCAAAATGTCCACGTTTTTCGGATATAGATACCATCTTCTTTATACTTGGTTGTGAGAAATATTGTAGTAACAATTCTTTCATATTACGTTTGTAATACCTCTCTAAATCAAGATGGAGCTAAAAACAGTAGAATATTAGTTTTCATATACTTAATTTATAAAACATATTTTTACCTGATTCTCAAGTCTTAAGACAGGATACATTTCCAAAATTTCTTTCACATGAGTAAGTCGGGTGTCGGATTGTTTAATTCTAATTTCATATTATTTATATGTGTTTTAATTGTGTTGTTGTCTTCCCCTATTACGACTGGAATTTCAATATTGTTCCCTCTGTATTGTTTGGAACTGTCTTCTGTAGCGACAACGTCTTTTTTCCTTTGTGTTGCAAATTTTTTTCTCATTTCAAAAACTTCTTCGTCATCTTGCAGTTTGCCTCTTTCTGTCTTAAATTTGGTTTTTAAGCTTGCTAACCAAGTGTCCTATAACAATATTGGTACGTGTTATATTCTATAGTAGGAATTTGTTTATCCGTCAATCCTGGATAGACATAAATTAATTTTGAGCACACCAAATTGTACTCAGCTGATGTTGGATATAATACTGCACTTAAAAACAGCCATATTGAATTTTCTAAAATATACGTTATATTATTGAAGTATTGAAAAATGAACAAATACTACGAAATCAAGCAAAATAACATTTGAAAACTTACCAGATAAATAATGCACAATACCACTATAGAACAACTGATCAGTTTCACTGTCGACAATATGATAGAATTATACGTAAAACAAGAAGTTCGCATCTCCTTGACACCCCCTACCCTTACCCAAGAAATATTCGGTTATTCCGAGCTAGCCGAAAAACCCATTCGGGTGCTTTGACCTTGCAATGCACGTGCAATGGTATCACAATTTCTGAGAAATGCTAAACATCATTTGTTTCAACCACTTTTCATTTCCAAAATGTTACAGATAACTAATATCATTTGCTATTTGTTTATATTATGTCTTACACATCGACATCCTCAATTTTGTTTCAAACAAATTTTAATCATTCATATAATTTGTTGAATACCTACGTGTGATTTACACTTAATTTCTATTGTAATTTGTTATATTCAAGTTTTCTATTTCACACATTTGTTAATGCTGTAACGTTCTATCTTGTTCAAGAGTTTATTACTATTTTTTTTAACATGGAAAACAATGTATGCATTCCGGAATTATAAAATATGCTAGTATTAATTGAGAAATTTAATTTATTTATATTAACAATATGCAGTATGTGTTGTGTTTTAATAAAAATAATAAAACATAAATCTTATTTGCCACTTTTCCCTTTACTTCATTTAAAATTTTACATAATCACAACACATTAGTTTACCGTCAGTACCCACTATTTCAATTTTCTTCTCAAGATATATTACATTGTTGTGTTATTAATGTTAAGTTGAATTTATTCGTTATTCCAATATCAATTTTTTGATTAACAAAATATTTATTCTCATTATGGAATTATTGATAGTACGGAATCTATTCCTAATTATAGAAACTAAATACCTAAATAAAATGGCACCAAGAAAAGAAATTTATCACAAAATATTATTTTCAATACTGTCAATAGCTTGCGACAAATAGCAAAAAAAGCTATTGTTATTCGAAACGGTGGATTGCGTACCCATATTTTTGGTATGACTGTATTTCATATTCGCTGAATCAACTCTAAAGGTCTAAAGATGCAAAACGGGTGGAAGCGTCTACCTGACTTACTTACAGTGCAACTCAGATACCTGTAAGGGACCTTGATCTGCCTGGCCAAAATTTCCTACCCTTTTCTTCCCATTTTTCTACCTCTCTACCCTAAACCGACCCAAAAGAAGGTTCAGCGACTTGTTTGTAGATTCATCTTCCCTGTTTCTACCTCAAAACTTTACAGTGTACTGCTACTGCTACAGCTACTCTACTCTACTGCTTCTCGCCTGCTACTCTACTGCTACTGCTTAAATTTTCCAGCCCTAACGCCATTTAAAGATGTTCTTAGATCGTAAATCATCCATCTCTTTCTATTAAGCTTAAACTATGATTGGCTAACGCGGCATTTCCCAAGTGAAAGTCGATTTGCCCGGCTAAGATTAGCTTTACGAGTGAAACGTTCGACTAAGTCAAATTCCATAAGTGAAAACCGCGCTAGCCCTTGAAAATCACATTAACATACAATAAACAAAAATTCCATGTCGTCATTCATTACATGCGTCTTTTACATAATTATAAACCTGGAAAAGGTATAGATTTTTGTACTGTTACATCTACAACTTTCATTTGAAACATTTTATATGAAAAAAGAACTGTATGCCTAGGGTTCGCATTCTGTGTTACACCCGTTAAGTATTTTATTTACAAATGTAGTAAATAAATTTGACAAAAAATATTACAATTTTTGAAATATTTAATACATTATTATTAATGTAATGTTCCTAAATAATGTTTCGTGGCCAAAATAAAATACACGATAATAATGAATGCACTCGTGATATAACTAATTATTCAAGACCCTGAGTTAACTCATTTTGTTGCCACGGTACAGTTCCTTCCCTAGACATAAAATAGTCTCTTAACGCATTTCGTATTAAGTAGCAATCTTTTGATAACCGATTTGCTGCCAATCTCCACACAGATTTCATAGGAGTAATTTCTTCTCTTCATGCTCCAGGTCTATCGTCGCTGTCGACGTAGCCTTCTGGACAATAACGAGAAGTTGAAAGTTGCTCGTTGCGTTTAATGTAATTATGTAGGCATACAACAGTCTGCACAAAAGTATCCACATTTTCACATTGGGCGTTTATTACAGTTTCAGTATACGCCATCCAGCAGCCAGTATAACAAATGCATTTTCAATACAGCGACGAGCTCGTGACAACCTGTAATTGAAAATGCGTTGACTGTCAGAAAGACCTCGTCCAGGATATGGCCGCATTATATAATTTTTTAGTGGGAATGCTTCGTTCGCCACAATTACATAAAGCATAAGTATATCAGTTCGAGGTATATTCTTTAGTTGCGGAATACAACCAGATTCAAGTTGTTCGCCGAATTTAGAGTTTTTAAAAATTCCCCCATCACTTTGCGAGCCATATGCACCTATGTCCACCATCCGGAAGATGTAATTTGAATCGCACAACGCTAGCAAAACAGAACTATAAAATCCTTTATAATTATAAAATAAAGTAGCAGTCTTTGCTGGTGCCTGAATTGAAATATGTTTTCCGTCCCAAGCCCCGATGCAATGAAGGAAATTCCATTGCTGTTCAAACCCTTTGGCGATGGATAACCATTCTTCTTCGGATCTTGGACAATTTAAATATTCTTCTTCCAAAACATTGTAAATATCCCTACTTGTTTCATTTACAATATAGTGAACGGTAGAGTGGCCAACTTGATATTTCCAGGCAATTGTTTGTAAATTACTACCTTGTGATAGATAACTGTAAAATATTTAATTTAATACTGTATCAGGTCCCTGTCACTTTGGTTGATTATCGTTTGCAAGATCAGTTAGTTTAGCTCAGCGTCGGTAGTGGTATTTTTGGCGCCGTTGTCGCATAGTACGACGTATCGACTATTTACATTTTATATTTGACGTGACGTTTCATTTTCTCGCGCGCACAACTCGCGCGTGTTTGAAGGTTTGAAGTGTTGAGATCACATCAAAGACCATCATACTGTTGTAAAGATAAAATAATAGCCATAAGAATTGTAAATACAATCTGATTGTCCAACCAATTCTCTTCCCAAAGCTGAACAAGGACAATTGTCCTGCTTTCCAAGGAATGAAGTTTTGCGACGCCAGTGGATCGTTGAAATGAATAGAAATGATTTACACGAATTGAATTATAATCAATTGTTAGACCGGGGATACCGGGTATGTCGTCTCCACTTTGGCGGACAACCAATTTCAAAGAATGGAGAAGAAAAAGCTGAACTTCAAGCAAATACTTCTGAACCTAAACAACCTGGTATGTTTTTCTTTTGTATAATCATGCTACTAATTCGAAACTGAAACAGCAAACAATAAAATCCTATGTAATTCTATTTCTTAGTAGCTAATTGACTATTTTTCAGTTGTTAATGCTCAGTTGCCGGATTTCGAGAAATTAGCTGTGGTTCAAACAAAAGAAGACGAAGAGACACCCTCAGTTTCCAGGAAGCGTTGTAGGTCCGAATTAAATGAAGCAGAACACACTTCACCTACTCCAAGGATCACTACAAATAAAGAGCAAGAGGCACACTCCAACTTCTACTCCTCGCAGGCGTAAAGGTATTACTCCCTCTATAATGTTTTTTTTTTATTAATTATAATTTCAACATTGGAACAGAATAATATTTTCTATAACTAGTATGGAATAGATAATTTCCGCACAACTTAAAGCGTAAAAGTATCGACAATTTTTATAATTTTCATCGTTAACAACTTACAGCGTAAAGTATCGACAATTTTTATAATTTTCATTGTCAACGCCTTATAATGTAAAGGAGTCGTTAGGCATGGTATTAAGCAGAGTCTGGATAATAAAATTTCAGAAATTTTCTCTCAATACACTCTAAAGATTCAGACTGATAACGATAAAGTGGATTCCATATTAAGGAGCCATATTCTAGGTGGGGACGGACTAAGGACACAAATTAGAGATGTAAAGCTTTAGCACTATCAAACATCAGAATTACGAATTAGGAAACCGAGGCATTTATATGCAGTTGATATTTTAAGTTGTACATGAGATGTGAAGGTTAATTTAGGATCAAAGGTGATTCCAAGATCTGTTTAGAGCAAAGTTATTTCTTAGATATTCGAAATATATAGAGCTGAGTTTTCTGGAGAAAGTCATAGAGTGACATTTAAAGACAGTTTGTTATCCCTGCACCAACTGGAAATAGTATCGAATTTTTTTTGAAGTTTTAAACAATCATCAATCGTAGATATGTTGTTGCACACAAGTTTCTAATCGTCAGCATACAGTAAGTGCTCGATATCAATGTCAGCGGTAATATCATTTATGAACAGAATCGACCCCTGTGGCACTCCATATTTTTGTGTAAAATACTGCGATTGAAAACATGTACATTAACAAATTTATACCGATCCTTAAGATGTGAATAGTTGCAAGAGAGAGTTCGAAAAGCCAAACAGTTTGAGTGCAAAAGAATGGTGTGTTCTAACCTATCAAAGGTCTTAGAAAAATCCGTATACACGACGTCCACCTGCCCCTGTTGATCCAAGGCTTCGCATATTAGCTGAGTTTTGCACATGAGATTTATCAGTATAGTTTTGTATCTGTTTGACAACTTTTTTCGGATTTGTGAGGAAATTGTAGAATCGTCTCTTCGCAAAGACATCATAAATGTACAATCCGGCGACGGTGGAATTATAATTGAAGAAAGTGCTCCAAGGTATAATATTGTTTCTGATATCCAGAGACATACAAAATGATTCAATATTATGGTGTGAAGAATCATGCGAACTGCATGAAAAGAAAAAAGTTAATGAGAAAATATTGGACACAATTAAAATTATTCGAAACAAGACACCAATTGATCGTATTATTGTTGGTTTACAAAAACAAAATAATACTGATATAGCAACTACTTCGGCTACTATATCATCATCAAAATTATTTGAGATTGCAAATATTGATTGTTCAATATGTAAAAAAAAACTCAAAAAGTTCAAAAATGTCTTCAAATGAATGGGAAACTAAACTGGGTGTTGTCATAGCCATATTCGAAGGTATGTTAAATATAAATTAAATAGTAAGGTTGACCCAAAAGTTGCAAATTTATCTTAGCTTTTAATAACTACATTATTTAGTACGGTTCCATCCGATACACACGAAAACAGTATAGCCCTCAAGGAGGTCCTGAGTGAATCAGAAAACTCATGTTGTTCCTTATCTAATTATAACAGCGAATTATTCTCTAACGCGTCTAATGATCAGGCTACCAATATTTGTATAAATCTGGAAGCATCCACTGGAACCAGCAATTCTTCCACTTTAAGTTTAATTCCTCTGTAAGTTCTCCACAAAAATTTAATGTAAATAAATGAAAACAAGACAAGTACAGTGGAACAGAAAGAGCAAAAAAAAAACGGAACTCAACGTTACTAAAAAATCAAACTACAATTAATTATTATTTCTCAATTTTTAATGAAGTGGAAATTGTTATAAATGATTATATATATATATATATATATATATATATATATATATATATATAAATATATATATATATATATATATATATATATATATATATATATATACAGGGTGTCTCACAACTCGCGCCCCAGACGAAACTGACACTTGCCAACAATAGGTTGCCAACAAATAGAAGAAAATAATTTGCGGCTGCTTGCATAACGGAGTCACAAGACTTTTTAATCCACCAATCCCGGAAGGATATCTTGAGGTGTGATATTATTACAAAATAAAACTGGTTGCTAGGTTTTAAAAATACTACTAGTGAGTTACAAAATTTGTTCGACTTACTGTAATTTTCACACTTTAGAGTTGACTTTTCACTGTCAACAAATTTAGATTTCTATCCGGAAAACGTTCCGTATAGACTCGTGCTACCTCTCTGGTGTTACGTCCACCTTCTCCGAAAATTATAATCAATTCTAAGTAATCAGCGGCTGAATACATGGTAAGAATTTGCCTTTTTTATTCACCTTGTCAAATTTAATTTGACACTGACATTTTTCGAAAACTACAGTCGCCCACACATTTTAAAGAAGATTTGATTTGTATAAAACCCTAGTAACGTACAATTACGGCAAACACACGTTAAATGTGTAGGTCTCTGATTGGTCAATTTTAAGACGTCTTTTCTCGAATATCTAGATTTTTTTCTTCGAAATTACACATCCGAGTGCAGTCTCGTGTTTCCTCATTCGCTCTGGGGCGCGAGTTGTAAGACAGCCTGTGTATATATAAATTAAAAACCATATTATATAATTGGGAATCTAATGAAAATAGTATATTATTACAAAATGGGATTGCTCAAAATGACACTTTTAATATAATAACTTTATTGAAACAAACTGCATCTAAAAATGATAAACGACAAAATTCGGGAAAGAGGGGTAACCCCGGTCGGCGGGTAACCTCGGCCATAGCAACAATTTACACTTCCCGCGTGTTTATTATCACTATTCAGTCTTTCCCGTGTTCGTCTGTGTCACACTAGAAATGCGTAAGTAATTTTGTATTGTACCTAATTTTATTGCTTAGCTATTGTCTTTTAAATATTTCTATCGTGCTTGAATATATCTTACCTTATTTTGATAATATAACTATGATTTTGAACAGTCAAGCCGGGTAGGGCAGGCCAGATGTTTTGTGAGTAGCCCCGGCAACCAGTTGAAAAGCTAAAGATACTTGCTTATTATGTATTTTATTTGATTTTCGTAGGTGTTGTTGAAATACCTAAATTCAAAGGAAGGAGCACAAATCCAAATGTTCTTTAAGAACCCCTGAAGCGACAAGTTTTATGCGAGCTATAGGGTTCAATAAACCTCAAGTTGATTATTTTTATGATCTTCTGCTAAAACTTGAAGAGCAGTTCAAGTTCCAGGCTTCCCAAACATATAATTCCGATGAAACAGGAGTCTCTACAGTCTATAGGAATGACAAAGTATTGTCAGTAAAAGGGAAGAAACAAGTTGGAAAACTCACGTCGGCAGAACGGGCCGTAACGTCACTAATGTTTTATATGAATGCTGCAGGACATTTCGTACCACCCATGTTTATTTTTCCAAGGCAAAAATGGATAAAAATGGTCGTCCAATGATTGGTGCTCCTCCAGAAAACATTAGTATTGCTTGTGAAAGCGGTTGAATGAATTCTGATACATTCCTGCAATGGCTACAGCATTTTAAGAATATTCATACTTCTACAAGTCGACCAATTCTCCTAGTTTTGGATGGACATTGTAGCTATAAAGAGCTGAATGTGATTGAATAACCTCGGGATAATCACATCCATATGCTCAGAACTCCTCCACGCAACTCATAAGCTTCAGCCGCTTGACCGTGTTTTTCAAGCCTTTTAAGCAAGCATACGGCACAGCAAGTGCACCATGGATGCGCCAAAATCCTGGTGCTCAATTATGTTACTGGACTTGTTCGCACAGCATTTACCAAAGCTACTAGACTGGAAATAGTACAAAAAGGCTTTCAGTACACGGGAATTCAGCCCTTTAATTAAGATATATTCTCAGATCTAGACTTCTTAGGTTCTGCTTTGAGCGATATCCCACTGGCTGAAAATCAGGGTAACCAATTAATAACCCATGCAACCAGTCATTCAGTCCTTGAAAACGAATCGGAACCCTCGACTAGTGCTTCGCCTGAAGCCGCAGCTATCCTTCAGATAGAGATTCCAGACACACCAGCTAATGCTGAAAAAGATAACGACACTCTCGAGATTTTATCACCACTTTCAGATGCCAAATAAAAGATTGACTGTAAGGAAAAGAATAATCCAGAAAAGTGAGATTTTGACGTCATCGCCTTATAAAAGTAATTTAACGGAGAAGAGTAGTCTTCAAAAAGATGTTAAAGACCACGAGAAATCTGACAAATCTATTAAAAAAGAAAAATCATACACCCGAACCACTTCCTCAAGATCATGAAACCGAATGCATCATTTGTGAATCGTTTGATGGGGACTGGATCCAGTGCAGGACTGGGCTCATGAGAAAATTATATTTCTACTTTTTAATAACGAAGTAAGTTAATTAATTAATAAATTAATTATTATGGCGATCGTAACAGTATAAAACAGATTATTTATTGAGTGTATAGGTAGATTACTTTCAGAGGTTAAGCGCCAAGGAAATTTATTTAAACTTTCTCTCTAACCCAAGTGGGTTTTTTGATTGTGATATTTCTGTGTATTTTAAAACTATTTCACATAATTTTGTCTAATTTAACTTATTCAGAACTTAAAAAATGATGGCAATCACCGGTGGCCATACAGGGGTGCTACTCTCGAACTCATACGAACAGTATTCTTATACGGATTTGTAACATTTTCGAATGACCTTTACTACTTTGTATAAGAATAATATACATTCGTCAACAAAATAATATTTACTTTGCAGTGAATCAATATAAACTGGTAAGAAATCGATTAAACCGGAGCTTCCATCACAAAATACTTTGGACAGATGAGTCGACTTTTAAGAGCAATGGAAACGTCAATATTCATAATGCTCAATATTGGTCTCGCGAGAACCCTAACTGGCTACGTGAAGTAGACAATCAGCATGTTTGGAGCCTTAATGTCTAGTGCGGCATTGTGGAAGGTCAAATCATTGGTCCGCATTTCTTCGACAAATTTCTCAATGGGGCAGTATACGCTGATATCCTAGAGAACATCCTCTACGATCTTTTAGGCGACGTCACTCTTGCAACACGTCAAGTGATGTGGCTGCAACAAGATGGTTGTCCAGCTCATTTTTCAAGAGTGGCCCGCCAAACTGCTGATCATCTTTTCCCTGGCCGCTGGATCGGAAGAGGTGGACCGAATCCATGGCCAGCTTGTACCCCTGACCTCACATATCTAGATTTCTTTTTGTGGGGACGCGTCAAAGAACTGGTGTATCAACAACGTCCAACCACGAGGGATAACATGAAGGACAGGATTCGGGATGCCTGCCACTCGCTGAGTGAAAATGAAGTGTTAAGCGCAGTCAACAATGTCCGAATTCGGCTACAAAAATGCATCGATCAAGGTGGCAGGCACTTCGAACATTTAAACAAATTTTAGCATTAATTTCGTAAATAATATGTAATAATAAAAAAAATGTTTCCTACAAAAGCTGTTTGTTTTGAGAATACACACATCCAACGATACCACACATGACCTAGGTTCCCATTTGAAATTTTGAACTTGAGTGTAGTTACGCCTACTTCCGGTAAATTCCAGAACTCGAGACTACTACCATTAAATTCTTCAGATAGGATTATGTTATGCTAGTTTTTTCCTGAACCTCTAGAACTTCGTAGTTCCGAGAAAAAAGCCTGGGACGGGTGGTCTGAATCACCCTGTATATAACGATCTTTTTAGTATAATTTCACTTATTCAACTATTTATTAGGTATCACTGGGTATTTTAATTATTTTATTTTTATTTTTTGAGGTTATCACAATAAAAACTTGATATATATTTACATTGTGTCCATAATAGAAGAAATATTTTTAAAATTAATTACAGAAATGGCGTTTAGGTTAGCTGGTGCAGCTGCAGTTGAAGAGGCTGAAATAAATGCGGAAACAGAAAGACACTTTCATACTCTTGATAACGTATTTGATTTTCCGAAAAAAAATATTCAGATTGTCCAAAGAAGTGACATACAATTTAATTGAGGAGTTAGAAGACTTTATAACTTTATATTGACCGAGTGGTAACGGCAGGGATGGTTTTATCCTGGTTTTGTAACTATGCCCCTAAGGCCGAAGTAAAGCCATTAGGGTTGATCAGCACCTGAGCGGAATTCGGGTTAGGGTAGCTCCCTATTCCCAGGGGTGGTAATGGCAGGGTTGGTTGTGCAACCATATCTTGGAGCCGATATAAACCACACCGCTCAGGGGTGGTAATGGCAGACACAGTTGAGTACTATTGAGTAGCAGGTATGCGTTTCCCATAAGGTGACTTATTCCATTTTTCCTGTTCTATTGGACTTTGTTGAATGCGTGTATATGTGTGTAATGGCTCTTCACTAAGTGGTTAATACTTAGGTAGTTCTCTTTTATTACAGGAAGACTAGTTAGTTGAGGAGCGGTCTGGGATATTCAGATTCTACCGTTCTTGGATTTTGGGAATATTGTCAATTTTTATTTGGTTAATTAAGTCAGGGTACAGGTATTCATATTTATTTATTTCAGTCTCCTTACCAGTTAATGGAAGTATCCTCTCCTCGTTTACGAGACATTATTTTATATTTAGATACTTCAATATAATAAATGTTAATATGTTTTTTATAGATATTAACTGCATTAAGGTTTTTTGCTAGCAGCAGTTACCAGCTGGACAATGGGCAAAATATAAATATGGCGATAAGTCAGTGTTCGGTGTCAAGATGCATATGCATAGCGGTGTGGGCTTCCATAAACTCCACTAAAACAATCTTTTGTTCATTTGTAATGCTTCCTGACTTCTTTTTATTTCCACAATTTTTTTATAAACCGGCATACAACAAAAATAAAATCAGAAACATGTGATTTTCAAATATATTGTTTATCACATGATATTTTTGAAGTGACAGAAACTTTAATATATATATATATATATACATATATATATATATTGTGACGTTTTGCAACGTCACTGGTTCGTTTTCATTACAAAATTTTTCTTGTTAAATAAATAAAAATCTTTAAGCCACATTTTATTGAGATGTTAGACCTCTTAACAATGATTGTTTTAAAGCCTGATTTATAGATTGCATAGAATAGAATGGAATGGAATGGAATAGAATAGCACAGGGAATAGAAATATAAACCTATGCAAATGCATGGAACCATTTATACTTGCATAGAATAGAATGGAATAGGATATAATTCTATTCTATTCTGTTCTATTCGACATACTTCGATGGTATTCGTGTATCTTCGTTGGTTTGTTTTGACGTAATTTCGGCGCGTCCACTGTGCAATGTGTCGTGTCGTGTCCATTTTGTTTTACAAGTGAAAAGTGACAAGTCAGGTAAAAATAAAAATTACATAAAAATATTTTTTATACGACCACCATAGAAAATTATTCATTTAGATTTGATACATCATATGTCAAAAGGGGCAATTGCCCACGACATAAAAATTGTGGATGGAAATAATTATTTCCGTCTTCTCTAAAACCAATCATATTAATTATAATTATTTCCATTCACTTCAATAACCAACCAATATGCCACATAAGCCGATGTTCTCTCTTCTCCTTAATTGTTGCTATGGTTATCACTGTTGATGATTTTTTGACAAGACAACGTTTTTGTGAAAAAAATATTTAAATAAGTCTGAACAGAATAATATTAATTCAAAGTTAGTGAATTTTTTACTTTTTAATTAAAAATTACAATTTTTAATAAAAATGAGTGACAGTCACAGTACTAATATTGATTGCACGCCACCACACATTGTTGAAGCAGCTAATAATACGGCTCTTAATTTATTGCCCCAAATATCCAGAAAGAAGTATGAAATTACTTATAAACGTTTAATGGACTGGCGACAGGACAATAAAATACATTTTTAAATGAAGCACCGGATATTAAATATTTATTAACTAAGGTAAATGTGAGATTAGAACACTATGTTTACATAAAATTGTTTTAATTTTTAATTGAATGTAGGTTGTACTAATTGTTGGTATTACTGGAGCTTGCAGAAGAGATGAATTACGAAAATTGAAATTAAGTGGATAAAGGTGATTTAGATTCTGCTTTATTAAATAAATTCCTGACACGAAAACAAAAGTGCCAAGACAATTTACTATAACTGGCCACTTTTACAATATATGTAAGAAGTACATGTCTCTTCGACCACCGGAAATTCAAGAAAATGCCTTCCTTTTAAATTACCAAAATGGAAAATGTACAAAACAAGTAGTCGGTATTAATAAACTTGGTAATATGCCGAAAGATATTGCAAAATATTTGAAACTACCTAATCCTGAGCTATATACCGGGCTCTGTTTGCGAAGGTCATCAGCCACTCTTCTGGTCGATGCAGAAAGTGACTTAACTACCCTAAAACGAGGTGGTGGAAGAGTAGCACAGTAGCAAAAGGATATATTGATAATTCAATGCGCAGTAAAATGAAAATAGCAAATACTATTTTAAAATCAGTTGAAAGTTCAAATTTAAATATCTTCACGTCTCCAGTACCGGAAAATCCCGCTGAATGTTCATCAAATGGAAATTCATTAAATGAAAATCATAATATAAATTTGTTTGCTTCTAATACTGCGTCAGTAAATGAAACTAGCAAGCAAACACCTACAATTACTTTTAAAAATTGTTCCAATTTTACTATATAAATTTTAATTAAAATAAAATAATCTTAATGTAAGTGATGATTAAATAAATAATCGTAATTAAATTAAGTTTCTCATTTTTTAAATTTATTGTGGTCGTCTAAAAAGTATAGTGTGTAACTCGTTTAAAAAGCTCATTTCCATGCTCATATAAAATTGCGACACTCGACTACGTCTCGTGTCACAAACATTATACTCGCATGGAAATGAATGCTTTTCTACACTCGATACACAATATACTATTCTGATATCGAACTAATTGCATTAGTCGAAAAGCATGGTATTTTATACGATAGTAGAAGAGCCGATTATAGGAAAAAAGACCAGGCAGAGAATGTCTGGAATTTGATTGCCAGAATTTTAGACGCCGAAGGTATGTAAAATAAATATATGAGTACTGCTATGTTTTAATTACATTTTCTTAGTTACTCAGGTACAGAATTGATGGAAAGAGATGTAGAAACTTGGGAGCTTCTCAAATATCTAAGCTTTTTAGCTCCAGTCGTGAGGCAAAGAAAGTAAGTTGTTTTTCTATATTGGCTTGCGGTTGTACTGAACAGCACAGTGGGGCCTAGCATTCGAAATCCGCTAGTATCTGTATGTAGGGTTTACACATGCTGTATCCATTGTCACAAATACTATTTATATTAAAAATAACGTCTATTTTATAATGTTATCTAGTCAATAGTTGTAACCTGGTTGTAATACAGGCTTGCAAAAACAATCGCGTACACCTTTAAAATTAAGTAACCAAGTTTTTCCCAATTTTTTTAGCTAAATGTAAAAACTGACAATGTTGTCACTGTCATCGCTGTTTGATCTTTTGTGGAGCAAGTTCTTCATTGTGTTTAATTAAAGTCGCGATTTTTTTGCAACTCAATGTACATAATTATTGATACTACCGTTGCTGCATTTATTCTAGTTAAAAAATAATTTTTCTATAATTTCTTGCAATTAACGTAACAGTGTTTCAGAACTTCATCCAATATAAGGACATCGACCCTTCGGGGTCCTTTAAGTCCTGGCCCAAGCGATACAACAGAGTCGGCATCAATGTGGGATACAATGTCAATTCTCTACCCAAGGGCTTCGAGTTCCCCACAAGTGGAGATCGAGATCCTCCCCGCAGATGTGGAACTATGGAAGCCGTGCTCTGATATGGCACAAGTATCATCTTGTGTAGATCAAACTTCAGCCTGTGAAACTCAAGCTTCAGTTGCTGAATCTCAAGCGTATTCAGCTACAGCTTATGAACCTGAGCACCGTATGAGCACCAACCCGAAAAGCAGCCAGTCGGAGCAGCCCCCAGCAAAAAAAAAAGGAGGAAGATCACGGAACCCTCGTCATCTTTTGAAGGAGCTCTTAGCAATATAACTGGGGTCGTTGAAAAATTGGCTGCAACAAATATCGAACCAATGTTCGAAAATTTTGCGAAGTTTGTAGGAACAACTTTGGCATCTATGCCGAAAGAAAAAGCCCAAAAAAAAAATAGTTAAAATAACACAGCTGTTATTCGAGGATTAACTATTGTTTTTGTGTATACTTTATTTCAGGTAAGAAAATAGTGATGGAAAGATAGGAGCAGTTTGATCTTGTTTTTTGATTGAATAATTATTATTCTATCCCAACAAGATCAAACTGCCGGGTTACCGTTGGTGCCGTGCGTCCACTCTCAATGACTGCTGTAGTTCAACTGTTTTTAGAGGGCTCGACTAGTACGCTAGCCTCATAGTTTGACGTGACGCATTGAGCAGGAATAAGCATTCAGGCCTGTATTCTCGTGTGGCCTCGATGGTGCCTTTCCAGGGCAGATTATTATTCATACAGTATAATCAACAAAAGACACATAAATACAGTATAAAATTCTTCAAATTATGCTGCAATAATGGATATACGATAAATGTCACTACATACGCTGGGCAAAAAAAACAGCTGACAATTCTTTAGCAGTTTCTACTAGAATTGTTCTCCATTTAGCGAAAGAACTTCTACGAAGTGGAAGAATTTGTATCACTGATAACTGGTACACCAGTCTTCAACTTGCACACATACTCTTGGATAAAAGACTCACTGTTTAGGGACCTTACGAGCTAACCGCAAAGGAAACCAGACTGAAGTTGTCACGAAAAAAATAAAAAAAGGAGAAATTTTTGCTCAATAAAATGAGAGTGGAATACGTGTCCTCAAATGGCGCGATAAACGAGATATATTAGTTTTATCGATTTGCCATACTAACCAGACGGTAGAAATTCAACGACGCGGAAACTGAGATACTATTAGGAATTTCAGTGGTTAACTCTAATATAATATTCAAATTGGTGGAACAGAGCGATATTTCAATAACTGATTTACGCTTATCAGTTGTTGAGAGTTTACTGAAATTCGAAGACCAACGAGAAGTTCCCTGTTCTCGACTATCAGCAAATCAAAATTTGAACACACCAATTTACCGAACTGGATTGCAAAGCACGTGAAAACCGAAGGTACTGCAAAGGATGTTATAAGAAAAAGACGGACGGCCTAATCCAGAAAAAGAAGGTCGAGAAAGTTATAACATACAAGTAGAGTCTACAATGCGAATGCAATCCACGATTCTGCCACGTATGTTTCAATAATTTTCATAAAATATAAGAAATTTTTGCTATATTTCAACAGTATTTTTATATATTTTTCGTATTACTCAATTTCTTAGTCTTGGTTTTGGTTGTAATCATTTGATGTGATTTTTCAATGAAAACTTTTTTTCTGACTTAAAACTATTGCTACAAAAAGCCTGATACCAGAACTCGATTGTGCAGGGCCATAGCGGACACGATACCATGATGAATCTCGTAAGAGAATGTCTGCTTGACCAGGCCGGATCGACAAATATTCAAGGGTAGGGCGGACACCAGTGTCCGCCGTGGCTATATAGGAAGGAGGCTTAACGGAAACCAGTGACCGCCATGGCGTTTAACCTGTTAGTTTAAAAATAAAGATTTGAAATCATTTACTTAATCTGAGATGATAATAAATATCTGGGTCTTGAGTTTGATAACAAATAAGTATTTATATGCTGCCGAGTCATAATGACAACAGTATATTTATTTAAAAATTATCATATGAACGTCTTAACCTAATAATGAATACACAAAAATAATTAAAACCTTAATAATGAATTAACCTAATCATCCAATTAACCTAATCATGCAACTGTTCTTAAATACGATATAGTATTAATAACCTAACACTATTATTGTTTATTAATACTAACATTGTTATTGTTTTATTATCACTTATTATTAGTTTGTTCTAATACTAAAGCTGCGTTCAGACATTGATTATAATATACTAGCGTAATCAGATTGCTCAAGGTCCATATAAATGATGGCAACCGCCGTTAGCCGTGCCGCTAAGAGATGGCAGCACTAGGTCGCCGGCAGTCAATAGATGGCAGAACTTGCGTATTTCATTCTAACTCGCTTAACCTTTAAGTGGGTGCACAGCGCACACCACTTTGTACGACGACCAGGTGCGCGTAGTCGCGTAGTATATTTTACAACAAACAATATCTGACATACAATGCCATATTTAATGAATATGTTACAATGAACAGTTACTATATTTTATTGAATAACAATTAAAACTATTGAAGTATGTATTTTTATTTGAGAATAACCAAAATAAAACATAAATTGAAACTTCATAAACAAAATACAGCAAATAAAATTTTCTAATATAACAGAAGTATTTTTTACTCTGATTGTGACAATTTATGTTCTTCACAAGTAGCACATAGAATGTTGGTGGCGTTTACAATAAAGTTCATCAAAATTGTAATATTTGATTGTTCCATCTTTTCCAATTTACGAGCCCCGTCTTACATTAGTTGGCCCACCCGCTTTATTTTCATTTTATTTAGTTACTTTATTATACAAATAATAATTAACACCCTGCTTTTTAAGACAAAATAGATTTTCCCGTTCGGGGCAGATTTATATTCACGATTATTCTAAAGATTATTGTAAATCGGAATTACTATCTCAATTCAACATGAAATACTCATGTGTTGAATTTTACCAATACATTAAGAAGGAGAAAAAACTTTTCGGAAAGCAAAATCTTCAGCCAAGTACAAGTTGGCGATTTTCTGAAAAACTATTATTTTATATATTATTTTAATAGCTAAATAGTAGTTTTTAGTTTGTGTTTGATATCAAAAAATAAATACATTTAAATATACATTTTCTTCGATGTCCCGTTTTTTGCTCCTAAATCCCGATTTTTTATATTTCACATGGTAAAATCCCGATTTGGTAAAATAATAATCTGGCAACATATTTCAATATGTTCATCACTAAGATCACCATCTCTGCTAAAGTGTAACAGGACTGACAGGCCTTAAATTGTGGCACACCGTGCCGCAGTGTGCCCGGTCGTGTAAGTATAATTTGTAGGAAACACATTTTTAATTTTAATAATATGTACAAAGTGACCTGAATGTTATTACATTAATTTACAGGACAAAAAAAAATATTTCTTTTTCTTCTTATTCAATTTTAAGACTATAAAAAGCAGCAGCGCGCCCGCTCATGTGATTTTCATAAGCACGCCCATCCATAGGGTCTTGTATTAAATATTTACTAAATAAATATGCAGAAAAAAGATCACAGAAATCTTATTAACAAATAATAAAAAAAAACGTCATTATGCTATAATTTTAATGTTGACATTAATTTTTAAAGCTTAAATGTATGTAGTTTAACAATTTATTTATTTGTCGCAGCTGCGTGCGATCTTGAGTGTTTTGCTTTGAAATCAATTATTAGTTTCTTATTAATGTGACAATGTTTGTGTTATAAAATGAATGCAGGTTATTATTGTAGGTATCTATAGAGTCTATTGTCTGATACAAAACAGTTTAGTTTTCCTTTTTGCTTTTGCTATTATTACTGAATGCCGTGTCCTGATAGTCACAAGTGTCTCTGTGTTCTCTATATTACAGATATTTGAATGATTGTTCATTTTTACTTCAATTATTACTGTTGTGTTCTTGAACCTACTTGTTAAGGTAAGGATAATGTGTATTTAATAATTACTTTTTAAAAAAATCCCAATTACACTATATGGATTATATTAAAATATTAGGCGAGACGAGACCGAGACTGGTCTCAAGGCTCGTGGCAGCACTAATCGAAATTTATTGATTTCTTTATTTTTAAGATTCAAAATAATTGTAAATATTTTAGAATAAAATACTCAATCGATAAATATAATGCCTGGAAACATATGCCAATATGTGAACTGTAAAACAAACCAAAAGAGTGGCTTAAAAATGTACCGATTTCCAGTGAACGATGGCGAAAGACTTGAACAATGGATATTAAATTCAGGTATGCATTTTGCATTTCGTTATGCATGTATACTTAATAATAACCCAGATCATTAAAAATCCGGGTGTGCATCACATTCAAAAAAAATAAGTATTGAAAATTTGTTTCTTTAGGAAATTCCAAACTATTATGTGTTGAAAAGGAAACACTAAGAAATAAATACTTATGTGAAAATCATTTTTCAAACAATTCTTTCATAAACGAAAGCAGAACAAGATTGACGAAGTTTGCCATGCCGATTCCTTATGAAAATATTTCAAAACAACCGCATTTTCAAAACGTACCATCCCCGCCCTTATCAGTAAAAGTAACACAGCGAGTTTATGAAGCACCTACAAGAAAAACAATCAAATCTCCCTTTAAGTCCAAATCACCACCTATGCCTGTTCCATCTACTTCCGCAGAGAGTCCGGAAGTTATTCAACAACTCGTAAATATGACCCCAAAGAAAACTTGTAAGCGAAAATTGCAGTTTTGTTCTGACGAAGATTCTCCGCGAAAAAAGATACTAAAAACTGAAATTAAAACCGGTAAGAAAATTATTAAAAATAAAATGTCACAGATTTCAAAATTGAAGAAAAAAATTAATCGGTCACAGAAATTTAGTACTTCTGAATATATTATTAATTCGTTTCCATTTTCATCTGAATATGCAAAAACAGTTGCAATGCAAATGAAGAAAAGAAAACGTTCCCAGTGGACTATAAATGAAAAAAATCTTTCGCTAATGATATTTTATAAATCTCCTGCAGCCTACAATTTTTTGAGATCACTCAATTTCGTATTGCCCGCACCATCTACAATTAGAAGATGGTTAGGTACATGTAAATTTAAACCGGGTTTTAATAAAACTTTGTTTAAACAATTACAGAAAAAATTTGCATACAGATCCGAACAAGAAAAATCATGCATAATTTGTTTTGATGAAATGATTATTATGAATAATTTGCAATATTCACCAGATATGGATATTATAGAAGGACTGGAGGATTTAGGACCCCTAGGTAGGAAACCAGAAATTGCAAGTTATTGTCTTGTTTTCATGATTAGAGGTTTATATTTCAACTGGAAATTACCGGTGGCGTATTTCTTATCAAAATCTGGAGTGAATGCTAACAATTTAGTACTGTTAATAAATGCATTACTCGGTGAAATATTTGATTCAAATTTATTGCCTAAAGCCCTAATATGCGATCAGGGTACTAGTAATCAGAGTGCTTTTAAAAAACTAAATATATCCCCGGAAACCCCGTATTTTTATTTTAAAAATAAGATTTTTTCACTGTTTGATACACCGCACTTATTTAAAAGTATTAGAAATAATTTTCTAACTGGAGAATATTTATTTCATGATAATATTGTTTCTTTTAAAGATGTAAAAAATACGTATGAAATAGATAAGAAAAATAAAAGCAGAACTTTATTAAAAATTACAGATTCACATATGTATCCAAACTCATTCCAAAAAATGAGTGTGAAAAGAGCAGTACAAATTTTTAGTAACTCTATGGCTGCTGCTATAAAAACCTGTATTCAAACAGGAGAATTAAAATCTAACACTGCTAATAATACTGCAAATTTTATTTTGTTCTTAAATAATTTATTTGACTGTTTAAATAGTAGAACACGTTTCTCGCGAAATCCATATCAATGTGCTCTATCTAGCAAAAGTGATATAGCTTTATCTACATTAAAAGATGCTATAGGTAACTTAAAAACATTAATTAAAATAGATTTGAAAACTAAAAAACGTAGCACACCACCATGTTTTAGCGGTTTAATACAAACTATTGAAGGTATATTGCAGTTATATGAAGAAGAAATAAAAAACAGTAAAATAACATTTTTATTAACGAATCGTTTAAATCAAGATATTCTCGAAAATTTATTTTCAATTTTTAGGCAAAAGGGTGGATATAATAGAAATCCTACTGCATCAACTTTGCGGACTATATTTCGAAGTAATGTAATTAATTCTCTAATACGGCCTGCTAAATATTCAAATTGCGAAAAAGACACAGATACAATATTGAATTTAACAACACCCACAGTTTCCCAAAGTAATGAAGAAATACAAGAAAATCAAACATATTCTGATTCCGAAAGCAGTAATGGTTCTTCTTCATATACTTCAGCAAGTAGTAGTATCTCTGAAAATTTAAGTAAAGAAATAAATTTAGAAGTATGTTCGATTACTTACTTTGCCGGGTATTTAGCGAAAAAATGTGTCGATAAATTTAATTGTGATACCTGCAGAGAAAATTTGTTAACAAGATCAAAATTAGAAGATAAGTATGAAATTTTACTATTGAATAAAACATACAAAAATATAAATATAGCTGACGGAGAAGGACTAGTATCACCTACGAAAGAATTTATGAAAATTGTTGCATTTATATTAAATATTTTTGAGAAAAAAATTAACAATTTATTTCATAGAAAAAATTTAAAACGAATTCTTCTAAAAAAAATTACAAATAATTTATCAGAAAGTTCCTGGTTATCCAATAATAACTGTTTTGAACATAAAACTTTTATTGTGGATCTGTTACTGAGATGTAAAATCCATAAATTTTGTAAATACATTATAAGCCAAAAAGGAAAGAAAAGTAGTACGAATAAACCAAATCCAAAATTAAGAATTTTACAAAATGCCTAAGTGTATCATGTTTTAGAAACATTAAATAATTCACAAACTAAGAAATTAAAAATATTTTTCGGTGTGTTATTATTTTTTTGGCATTTTGGGGCCAATTTACTTGCTTTACATCAAAATGTTAATAACATCATTGAGAAATTTGGTCCCAAAATGTATAACTAGTATTGTTATAATTCCTTTATTATCGAACTATGGAAAACTGCAATATACCTGATGACATTATGTAAAGTTATAAGAAAATCATTTGTCTACTAGTGCCACAATGATTGGACTTCTGGCTTCTGTTTAAATAATCTAAACTCTATCCGTTTTAACTATGGAGTATTGCGAAGATAGGAGCAGTTTCTTCTTGTTTTATGATTAGATAATACCCCGATATTAACCCATCAAACAACAAGATCAAACTGCTCCTATTTGTACATCATTATATTGTTAAAACGGATAAAGTATAATATACTATTTAAAGAAACTGATACTATTCTTATTACCTTGTATTTTTGATTTCATACTCTTATCTTACTTTAAGGGTCAGTTTTACAATCGTCGGTCAAAAATTTAACTGTAAGTTAAATAAACAATATTGATTCGGATTATTGACAGCAATGATCAATTTGTCATTTAACAATTCATTTCGTTTCAATTTTGTTCATTTAACTGACAGAATTTTAACTACAGATTGTAAAACTGGCCCTAAGAGTATTAAAAGTTTTCATTGTGATCAAAGATCAATACTGCATGAATGTATACCTGTATTATCATTTTCAGATTTTTTGAATATATTTCTGGTGCGTATACGAGCATTTGTAGTTTTTGGTAAAGAATTATGTTCAGTATTTTAAATAAATGTAACATATTGAACTATTGTACACTATTTAATTATTTTTTAAATAGTTATGTTGGGTGGTTCGTTTCGTAATCATAAAGTAATTTCAGTATAAATCTCTGAGCATGCAAACAAGATGGTTCATAATTAATAAACAGTATTATGTCCTACTTCCTACTTGACAATCGCGGAAAGTATTTTATTTTTAATATTATATGGCTTTTCATTTGCAGCATATTGTATTACGTAAATATTTAATTTTTTGTTGTATTAATAATAATATTTATGTATGTATAAGAATTTATTTTTATTTTTTTGTTATATTATAATTATAACAAATGTAAGTTTCACATATGTTAAGTAAATATTTTGTTACTGTGTTTTATGTATTTAATTAAAAATTTATTTTTTGGAATAATAAATAATTTCTCATTTACATTTAAAACATTTTACAATTAAATCTATTTTTAATATTTCATCGTCAAAATTAGAAGTACCTATATGGCAAGTGCCTTGATTTACAGATGATTTACGGGCAAGCACGATACATGTACATTACATGCACACAAACCACAAAGCAAAACCTTCAATTCATGCCAAGTCCAAGTGAGTTAGAATGAAGTACGAAGGTCAAATTCCATCTCCAACAACGCGCCGGTAACTATTTATTTCGTGGTAGTAGAGACATCTATCGGCAATGTGGGAACTATATTATTTATGCCAATGAAACTCATATAAATGGCGAATCTGAGTATAGAAGATCAATGGTTCAGAGCTACTGAATTATAAATTACAATTAGTAATTACAAATAGTAATCGGTTGGAGCGCCTTAAAACTACCGGTTTTGTCATGTATGAAAGATTGTGGTTACTAACGCCATCTGTTTTAGTTTGGGATCACTAGATGACAATGTATTGATTTCGGGCATGGACTATACCTAGTGAGGCATGACGGAGAAGTGTACTTGACAAGTTTATGTTCTTTTGAATAAATGGTTTATTACTTTATACTGACTGTGTTACTCACTATATTAAGTGGTATAACTCCGAGACGTTACCTACCCAAATAGATAACTTAAGAAGAAAAACATAACATGTTTTAAATCTGAAATAGCGTTTAGAATTAGAACTTAGTAAAAGTGACATCTATTGAAAAATCGATGAAGCAATCTATATAAATAAATTATTTGATTTTTGTTAAACAATTGTAAATAGAGTAGTATTTGTTGTTTGAACACTATACTTGAACATTAAAATTGGCGGTTAAAAATATTTCGGATCATAATATTTTCTATTGTGATAAAAATAGGGTTAGAAATGAAAGACATTCTGTAAAAAGTGACAAGTATAGGCACATGTGATTCTTCGCCTTTGTATATTCTTATTTATTACAATGCATCATTTACCACATTTAAAAGAGATTATATGCGCTATGCCGTTTGACGTTCCTGACAGAAAGAGGCAAGATGATATATCTGTTGCACCAATTTTAAATGAAAAGTTTGGGGTTTGTATAGGCGATTTGCACATTTCTTGCTTCAGCGCTCCTAGCGGTAGTTTCGTAAGTTTTCACAGGGTTCAAGAGATTTGAATAAGCGAGAAGCACGCGTGAATTAAGTGATAAGTAATGGAAAAACAAATTTCTTTTGGATTTTTACAAATTTATTATGAACATTACACAACTGGTTTTACTTGAAAAAAGTGGCAAAATAACTGCAAAAGTTGTCCGACAAACGTCAGTTTTAAAGAAACCCTATTCCGTAACGTTATGGATAAGTTACATGAATTATTATACAAGTATTATATTACTTTATAGCATAAACCCATTTAAATCTTACAATATAAATTTAAATAACATACTAAAACAAAACTCTAATACACTCAATAAATTTTCAATACACAAAAGACAGTTAATCAACCCTAACCCTTCTACACCAACTCTATACAGTTTAATAAAATTACATAAAAATGATAAATCTATCCGGCCGATTACCAGTTCGACATCTTCACCAGCTCATAAACTATCTAAATTTCTTAATCATTTAATTACAAATCTTACAAATTATCGATCCAGATATTCTATTAAAAATTCAACAGAACTCATAAATCACTTAAATAATCATAATTTGAACAATAACGACTTTAATATGGTCTCTTTTGACATTGTAAACCTTTATACGAACGTACCAATAGATGAAACAATTAACATTCTTTCCGATTTTCTAAAAAATGATACTGAATTCATAAATTCCTTTAAACCTAGATTCCACAGATTTAGATAACATTATAAACTTTCTCAAAATTGCAACTAAACAAAATTTCTTTCAATTTAACATAATTCAATAAATTTTTTAGACCTCACATTAACTAAATCAAATAACAATATCGAATTTAACATTTACCGGAAACCGACAGCAACAGATGCAATAATCCCGTACGACTCGTATCACAATCCCACTGTAAAACAATCAGCTTTTCACTATTTATTCCATAGACTACTTTCAATTCCACTTTCCAAAGAAAATTTCCAAAAAGAATTCAATACTATAATTAAAATAGGCTATAATAACAAATATCCCATAAAATGTATCTTAAATATTTATAATAATATCATTAAAACCAAAATACTTAAAGAAATCTACCCAGTGACGGATTTGCCCTAAGGCCCAGTAGGCGCGGGCCTAGGGCGGCCAGATATTAAGGGCGGCAAATCGTGCCAAAAAAACTCGCTGATGATAACGAGATTAACAAGAAATAAATCAAATGCAAAGTACCTTAATATATTAAAGGCTCGCGTACCTTATGATTATAATCTTCCTAAATCACTATTTTTGCGTATTCAAAGTATAAATAATTTCATACATATAAAATAGTTCGTACGTTTAGTGTAATATAAAGTGATCTAGGAAAAATAGGTAGGTACCTATTGTTATTACGCGCGTGTCACGCATGCTCGTCGCGCCACTGCGACCCCGCGCTTGCTTTTCTAAGAGAGTTTTGCAAAATGTATCCATCAAAAAGGCCTTTAACAGATACAGAACTTGAAGAAGAATGTAGAAAAGTGTTGAAGGAAGGTCTTGGTTCTGATGATGAAAATATATTTCAAGAGGAATCTGACGAAGAACCTTACGAGTACTCGGGAAGTGAGGCAACAATTTATTCTAATTCAGACACGGAAGATGAAGAAGAAAGAGCAAGTAGTGACGATAATGTGTTAAGTGATAGTGCAAGTCAAAATAGTCATGCAGACGATGGAGATGACAATGATGACGAATGGGTGGATTTGGAAAAAGATCCTGATATATTTGATTTCAATGAGGTACCAGGCCTAAAAATAAATATTACGCCAGATATGAGCCCTCTAGAAATATTTTCTCTTTTGTTTGATGATGCACTCATTGATAAAATAGTTTATTGGACAAATACTAGAGCTCAGGGTCTTATATCAAAGGGACTGCCACAAAAATCAAATATGCGTAGGTGGAAAAATACAACAAGTAAAGAAATAAAAGAATTTCTTGCTGTATGCATTTCAATGGGAAATATAAAAATGCCCAGTCTCAAACATTATTGGTCACGGAATCCTATATATTATCATCCATTTTTCAGTCAAGTCATGGGTCGTAATCGATTCGAACTCATACTACGAAACTTATGTTTTTATGACCAAAGTGATACTACAACTGATCGTTTACATAAAATCAATCAAGTTCTTCAACATGTACTGCAGAATATACAAAAAGTATATTATCCCGATAGAAATATTTCAATTGATGAAGCCTTATTGCTGTGGCGAGGAAGATTATATTTCCGGCAGTACATTCCCAATAAGGCTGCCAAATACGGAATAAAATTGTACGAATTGTGTACTCCCGACGGTTGTGTTTTGAATATTCTGATTTATTCTGGTAAAGGAACCATACAAAATGAAAAAATGGGCCATAGCTATGGTGTTGTTGAAAAGCTCATGGAGCCATATCTAAATAAGGGTCATACTATTTTCATTGATAATTTTTACACGAGCGTTCCCCTTGCCGAATTCATGCTAGAAAAAAATACACATATTGTGGGTACTCTTAGAAAAAACAGAAAAGGTAACCCGAAAGATGTTGTAACGAAAAAGTTAACCAGAGGTGGGACAATATGGAGAAGAAAAGGTAGAGTTGTAGTAGGAAAATGGCGTGACAAGAGAGATGTTCTGATGATTTCCACTTGTCATAAATTTTCTATGGTTGAAACAAAGAATAGGAGAGGTACAGAACTTCTAAAACCAAACATCGTAGCTGACTACAATAAGCACATGTCAGGTATAGACAGAGCCGACCAAATGTTGTCGTATTACACAACGCCACGCAAAACCATAAGATGGTATTTGAAATTATTTTTCCATCTTCTGGACATTTGTATTTGGAACAGCAAATGGATTTATGACAAGATTTCAAAAAAGAAAATTAGTTATTTAGATTTCAGAGGTGAACTCGTAACATATCTTACTGAAGGAAGCAGAAACAGACAAAGCATTTCTCGCAGCTCCACTGAAAAACACTTTCCCAAAAAATTTACAAAAAGGGTTCGGTGTCGCATGTGCCAGAAACGGGACAAAAAACGTGTTCAAACGTGGTTTGTTTGCAATTTATGTCGTGACGAGCAGAAAAAAGAAGTAGGTCTCTGTCCCGACAAATGTTTTGCTCAATATCACATGTAATTTTCGTATATAATGCAATAAAGTTTTAAAATAGATATTCCGCTTTATTTTTTTCTTATCCTGCTACAATTTGCGCGTAATTTTACCCGGCTCAAATATGAGACAAGCAGTCTAGTTTGAGAAATTATTATCAGAGACCACCGTCTCATTTATGAGCCGGATGTAAATATAAACCAAATAGTATTTTTTTTCAAAAAATTTATACTAAACCTGTTTAAATTAAATATTTTCTATAATATTTTACAGAAAAAATGGATGGTCTATTTTGAAGGTTTTTTTTTTCTTATGTGGGTAGCGAACGTGTTAAATAATTTATGGGGAACTCTGGACATGGATGACTGAATTTAGGAAATTTTGTAAATACACTTATTATTGGGTGTATTCTAAACACAATCCGTTAAAATATATTATGTAAACGGATTCCGTTAAAATATTTCTTATTAACGGATTCTGCAAAAAATTCTATTCACAATATGACATTTAAACGGATCCGTTAAAATTAATATAATAAACGGATCCGTTTGCTACTGTAGGGCAATGTTGTCAAATTGTAAATGTCAACATATTTATATTTTGATAATAACGAAATATATTAAGATCTAAACAGATATTTGTGATACATAAATTTAGAGATACTATTTAGTAATAATAATAATAATTTATATCAAGAAATAATGATAATAAGAATATATTCTTTAAAATAAACTTTGGAATGTTGGTAAATACTTTGTTGTAATAAATATCAAAATTGCCAGTTTCATAACCTTTTGATATTATTGTCAATTTGGAAAAAAATGGGCATAAAACAAAAAAATCTATAAGAATCATAATTCGTTACATATTAAGCGCAGCTCAAGTAATAATGAAGAAGACCCCCAACATTTATCTTGAAATTATAGACACCATCAAGCTAATCTACGGTATCGAGAAAATAAACATACGCGGGGCCACAATGAAATATAGGCGCATGCACTTTACAAACTACACAAATTATAAAACACACATTATGAGCATGATTTTTAATTCTTCGCAAATATTAATTAAATTTTCGCCATTAGATTTATTCATCTAATCAGTATTCTTCGAATATAATCAAAATATCCATTGTTGTAATCAAAATATTCTTTGTTGCAATAAAAATATCCTTTGTTCTAATCAATAATTAAAAATAAAGGCACCAATAGAACATATGTGTCTTGGGTGCCTGAAGATTAAATGCAGTCCTGAAAATATTCGAATATTTTTAAAACATTAGGTAAAGTTCAAGATTTGCAATGTAGACTAAAATATATGCTTGTTTCATTAGAGAAAGCATTTTTAATTTATTTGAGAACGATAAATGGATTATTGTGTATTGTTAAAATCTTTCATCGAACCGATTTTTTATAGGTTATGTACGAGTATAATTTTGTTATAAAAATTATTTATTTCTGCTTTCCTTTCAATTACATTCTATGAATCCAAGGGTCGGAGGAAACAGTAAAGGATGATAACGCCATTCTCTGTGTATAAATTAAAATTTTCTAAATATTTATGTATTAAATGTCGTCCGTTTACAATTAACGGCTGTGAAACATTCTCCGTTTAAATTTTATTTATAAACGGATAACATAAACGGATCTCCGTTTATATTATTAACGGATAGTGTCTTTAGAATAGCAAAATCTAGTTAACGGATATCTTAATTTTAACGGTCCGTTTATAAATAACGGAATGCCTTTAGAATACACCCATATATCTTGTAAAATATTTTGTTTACAGGCCAATTCATGAAAGTTTTCTTCGAAATAATGTTCAAAATTATGAATATAATTCACAAACTCTGTATCCGGTGAATATAAACTTCCAAAATTTTTTGATGAGTCATATGCTTTAAAATATGTATAAAACATTGTACTGTCCAAATTTTAATGATTTCTTGCAAAAGATTCACACAAATCACACGAATGTATTTGTAAACATTTCTTAATCAGGTAACCACATACATATATGGGTGTATTCTAAAGGCATTCCGTTAATTATAAACGGACCGTTAAAATTAAGATATCCGTTAACTAGATTTTGCTATTCTAAAGACACTATCCGTTAATAATATAAACGGAGATTCGTTTATGTTATCCGTTTATAAATAAAATTTAAACGGAGAGTGATTCATAGCCGTTAATTGTAAACGGACGACATTTAATACATAAATATTTAGAAATTTCTATATTTTAAGTAGAGAATGGCGTTATCATCCTTTACTGTTTGCTCCGACCCTTGGATTCATAAAATGTAATTGAAAGGAAAGTACAAATAAATAATTTTTATAACAAAATAATACTCGAACATAACCTATAAAAAATCGGTTCGATGAAAGATTTTAACAATACAAAAATTATCCAATTCTCGTTCTCAAAAAAAATAAAAATGCTTTCTCTAATGAAACGAGCAGATATTTTACTCTACATTGCAAATATTGTACTTTACCTAATGTTTTAAAAATATTCGAGTATTTTCACTGCATTTAATCTTCAGGGCCCCAAGACATAAATGTTCTATTGGTGCCTTTATTTATAATTATTGATTACAACAAAGGATATTTTTATCGCAACAAAGGATATTTTGATTACAACAATGGATATTTTGATTATATTCGAATAATACTGATTAGATGAATGAATCTAATGAAGAAAATTTCATTATTTGCGAAGAATTAAGAATCAAGCTCATAATGTGTGTTTTATAATTTGTGTAGTTTTTAAAGTGCATGTGCCTATATCTAATTATGCCCATTTTTTTCCAAATTTACAATAATATATAATAATATCAAAAGGTTATGAAACTGGCAATTTTGACATGTATTACAACAAAGTATTCACCTACCAACATTCCAAAGATTAATTTGAAGAATATATTCATTATTGTGATTATTTATTGATTTAAATTTATTACTAAATAGTATCTTTAAATTTATGTATCATAAATATCTGTTTAGATCTTAATATATTTTGTTATTATAAAAATATAAATATGTTGACATTTACAATTTGACAACACTGCCCTGCAGTAGCAAACGGATCCGTTTATTATATTAATTTTAACGGATCCGTTGAAATGCCATATTGTGAATAGAATTTTTAGCGGAATCCGTTAATAAGAAATATTTTAACGGAATCCGTTTACATAATATATTTTAACGGATTGTGTTTGGAATACACCCAATATACTGTAAACCATTCTGATGTGGTAAGTCACTATTTCGGTAATCATGGTCATGTATATTTATATCGAATTGTTTTACTTCTTTCTCTTCTTCTATAATTTTTGATGTAGTTTGAAAATCCGAAAGCTTCGTCAAAATCTTGAGCACAATTTTCAGCTCCAGAGTTTAATAAACTCATGCAAAACAATTTTTTATTTGCGTTGGTAAATTGTATTGGTGTTGGATTGTATGAATTACCACCCTGTTTTCTGACTGTGCCGAAGAAATTTTCTAGTGAATCTTGATTAATTCTTCTTGTAAGTAAATAATCAAAACCTTTCTCTTTTAATCTTTGCCATAATAATATCATTGCGCCGATTGTTATCTTCCAACAGTGTATAGATTTAATTTTGTTGGTAACATCCTGTCCAGATTTTGATACTACTCGAACTTCGTTCAAATAATTTAAATTGTCTGTTAAAACATTTAATTGAAAAGTACTCCCCGTAAATGCAGTATTATGTTTTTTCGCATGATTTGTTTGCGACGAATTTAAAATATCAAACAGATGATCAAATCGTTCAACGAATTCTGTAGTTGCCATTGCTTCTGCTGGTAATGCTCCTAAGCTGACATAAGTATTAATGCCAGCTGCAACAGTGGCACTAAGTACCTGTGCAGCATCAGGGTTGGCAGATATATATCAAGTGATATATATCTTGATATATATCCGATATTTATTGATTGATATATATCATGATATATATCTTGATATATATCCGATATTTATTGATTGATATATATCACTTATTAATTTTTTATAAAATCAATACCCAGAGTGAAAAATTCTTGATATTTTGAATAAAAATAAAAACGTGGCAACAGTGCGTTTTGCGGTTACAACTTACAATTCGGGGATTCCCTGCTTTTGGTTTAGGGGATTCACAATACGACGCCGACGATTGCACGGTTTTCGTTTCTTAGGTGATTCCCCGGGCTTTGTTTAGTCTTTGTAGGTGCATCGCGCACACAACTCAAATTGATATTACGTCGTATGTTTGTTCACCTTTAAGTTTTAAGCGTGTTATAACGTGACTGTTTTCGTTTTCAAGTATCTAGACGTATTTGTTTTACGAAGAAAATGCCGAAAAATAAGCATCCCGTGTGGGTTAATTTTGAGTGTAAAATTAAAAAAGGCAATTCCGGTAAATGGGCTGTATGTAAAAAGTGCAAGAAGGAAATGCAATGTATACCCTCAAGAATGATGAACCACTCAAAAGTATGTACAGGCCATGCAGAGACTATCTCAGATCCAGAATCGGAAACTAACTCAAGGGATTCAAATGATAAGGAGGTTGATTTAATATCAAACAAGCAAACAGGTAATCATATTACGAATTATGTCTTATTTTTTTTTAAACTCTCAGATTTTTTTGATGTTTTAAAATTTTTAATATGTATTAAAATCCTCTATCCGTCCCTGAAGTAAACCTTTTCAAACCGATTGGGGGTCCCATACGAAAGTGCATTCTATATATTTGTAATTCAAAATTTTCTATAAATAATCATTTTTAATTATTTTCAACTTAATTTAACTTACTAATTAACTATAAAAGTTTTTATTGTGGATTTTCAATTCTTCAGGATTAAATATAATAGTGTCTCTGCCTCTCTGTCTCTGCAATGTTGGCTACATGCGAAAAAAAAAAATCAGAAACTTCTCTTCAAACAATAAATTCTGCATGTCTGACAACTTAAAAAACATAATTGACTTGGTTATAATAATTTATTTTTTATTCATTATAGACCACCAACCTCGACCCTCAACATCAATGGTAACTTCAGTAACTTCACCAACAAATGAAAACATCAGCATCAGATTAGAAAATCCTTTCAGCCGTCAACAGGAAATTGAGGTAGGAGATATTGTGTCAGAGGCTTCAATAACCAAGACAGCTTTACCAACTCCATCTGGCAGTAGTATTGGCAGTGGAAGTGGCAGTACAATGTGTTGGGATAGTTTTATACAACAAACATCAAAAATACAATCTACAGAACTAAGTCAAAACAAGCCGAGACCAGCGAAAATTCGACGAACAGAAAAATCTCATTTAAATGCTGTTAAAGATGCTGACATAATTTTTACGTCAGAGTCTTACGCGAAACGTATATCTTTACAAGTGGGCAGATATTTCTATGCTACAAATACGCCTTTCAATCATGCCGATCATGCAGAATTTCAAGAGTTATGTAAAATAATGAGGCCTGGATATAAACCACCTTCAAGGCGTCAAATTGGTGGGCAAATTTTGGATGATACCTATCAGTCAATCTTGGAAGAGTGTAAACAGAAACTAGAAGGTCAGGTCGTCTCCATGTCTCTGGATGGATGGAGCAACATTCATAACGAGCCCATTGTATGCTGCTCAATCATGACTCAAAGTGGAGATTCCTACTTAGTGTCAACTCTTGACACATCGGGACATCCACATACCGCGGAATATTTAAAAGAAGTGGCAACAGATGCAATCCAGAAGACGGAACAAATCTTTGGAGTGAAAGTAGGAAGCTTCGTTACCGACAACACGGGCAACGTCTTGAAGATGCGAAAAGAACTTGTCAAAGATGTTGAGATAATTCACTATGGATGTTCTGCCCACATCCTTAATTTGTTTGCAGAAGACCTCGATATTCCAGGAGTCACCGAGCATATTTTAAAAGTCATTAAATACTTTAGAAATAAGCATTTATCAGCTGCTTTTTTATAAGGAAATGAAAGGGAAAAAACTAGTTATGCCTCAGGTAGTCCGTTGGAACACAATGTGCGATGCAATAAAGTCATATTTGGATAACCGGGGAATATTGGTCCAGCTATGTCAAGACCACCAGGATGTTGTCGATAAAGAAATTATTAAAATAATAAATGATACTCATATTATGAAAAATGCGATGGATATCATGAACCGACTTAATCCCATTAGTATTGCATTAGACCGTATGCAACGTGATCAAACTACAATTGGAGTTGCAGTAGAGATATGGCACCAACTGGAAAAAGATTTGGGAATGAAGGATCAACCCAGTATGGTAAAAAATGCGTTTGCCAAGAGGAAAGATATGTCGTTGGGATCACATCATTATTTGGCGAATATGCTCGATCACAGATTCTTAGGACAGAATTTAACACCACCCCAAAAACAACAGGCTTTCGATATTCTGAATTCAATAAACCCAGAATTTGTTCCGCTTGTTATGGCTCTTACTACAAAGTCTTCTCCATTTCCAAACTATTTATTTTCCGCACAATTTCAAACAACAAACCCAATGATTTGGTGGAAATCAGTTGCGATTCCTGAGTCGGAATGGCCCAAAAAGGAATTTTTACAACTATGTAAGCAGTTATTCAGTGCAGTAGCGGCAACAGCTGGTTTAGAAAGAATTTTTTCAAGCTTTGGAATAGTTCAATCTAAATTAAGAAATCGTCTGGGCAACGAAAAAGCGAGTAAACTAGTATTTGTTTTTAAATGTTTAAATCAAAATACCGATAAAAAAAGCCAAAAGCTTGGACTGGGTCTTCTCAAAAAGTGATGAAGTCGTGTTACGTGAAGATAATGATGATGATGATGATGATATTCCTTTGGCCCGGTTGTGCGAAACTTAAAAACATGTCAAACGACAAGTTATTTTGATATTTATGTAATATAAATATTTAGGAAAATGTTATTTTTTGTTACTTAAATAAAAATATGAATATTTTATATCATATGTCAAACTACAATAGTATTTACTCATTTAGGTATTTACTATTTATATAATATATTTAGGAAAAATGTTATTTTTTGTTACTTAAATAATAATAATTGTTGTCTTGTTTTTTGTTATTTTAAACTAAAGTTTGATTTTTGTTGTTTACCAAAATAAAGGTATTTTACGTTTCATGTTTTCTTTTGCATATAGCCTAAGAACGAAATTCCTGATATATATCGGATATATATCGGATATATATCCGATATTATGATGTTTTGATATTTATATAAATATCATGATATTTGCCAACCCTGTGCAGCATATTTAACCCGCATTTTTTCAAAATTCGTTGGATGTATATAGGAATCTGACAATTTCGGAGCCAATCTGCAATGCAATTTTTTATCAGCTTCGTAGAACTGTTTGACATGAGCCCATGAAGTTCTTTTTCCATCGATGACGTAGGAATATTTCATTAAATTATTCCTTGTAGCCTTCAGTAAATGGGGAGTGTCAAAAAAATAGAAATACTCTTCATCATTAAAGGAGGAGTATGGTTTTTCTGGAGTTATTTCCAGCTCATTGGCTAATTTTATGAAATTAGACCCCATATCACTTACTATCCCATGGACATTTATACCAATATTTTTTGGTTTAATAAGGGCAGTAAACAAAATCTCCTTGATAACATTTGATTGCAAACTAGTATGCACGAAAAAATACCCTATCGGTTGTTTCCAGTTTTTGCAAATTCCCTTCAACATTATTACTGCCACGTTACATGCTGGAACATATTTTTTTCCATTTCCTGTATCTACAAATCCAACGATTTCATCTCTTGTGATGTTGAAGAACAAATGGGCTTTTAATGCCATTTCGTCCATACATATGACGCAATTTTTATCTCTATCTTCCATAGAAGCTACTTTAATTTTTAAGGTTTCAAAAACTATATTATTGAACCCAGGTGACAGTTTTATATTTTCAATGTATCGAGACAATGATCTTTTACTTGGGAAATGGAATGTATCAGACAAAAACCGGTAAACTTGAGGTCCCAAAAAATAGATAGATAAACAAAGTTGTTTAAACTCATTTGTATATCTTCGCCCTTTGGGTTTCTTTTTGTTTAAATTTAGTTGCAGTTTAACAAATGTTGCAATTTTTTTAGGCAAGTGGAACTCCAACGACGCTTGTAACTGGGAAAGGGTAATTTTAGATTAATTTCCTTTTTCGCTACTCATTTTTCGCACTTCTTTTTGCAGTGTTGAAATATTATGTCGCAGCTTCGTTTTCCCGGGTGTATGTGACGACAGTATTCTAGAAGTTTGCGTTGCTATTGACAATGATGTTTTGGGTGTATCTAAAATATTAGAAATATTTGTAAATAAGAAATAAAATATTTTAAGATATACGAATATAAAAATAATAAAATAATTGTTGAAATTTATTATGAATTCGGAAAATTATCTTCAACCATAAATAAAAATTTACCTTGAATATTTTCCATATCAGTTCTCATGCGTTTTGGATTTTCTTTATCTGTTTCTTCCAATGTTCTTTTTGCTGCTGACAACCGAGTAGGCGGACTGGAATAACTGCAAGATGGAGCTATCAAGTCCAAAGTCGTGCTTATTGGTATATCCTGTGGTATATCCTGTCTTGAATAACTGCAGGAAGGTTGTGGGTCTTGTTTGGAGATATCAGAAGTATTCGATGCTATCGAAACAGGAACGGCAAGACTATTCAGCCTCGTTTTCGTACCATTTAAATACATTCTGTCAGTAAAATGGTCGCTGCATATTCTAAAATTACGAAGAGATGAATGATTTAATTGTTTTAAATCGTCTCTTTCAGTGGCAACAATCCACAGTTGTAATCTGAAAAAAGATAAATAAAATAATTACAAAATAATTATGTATAACAGAATGATATCACTCACCTATCCAAATCAGTTGGAAATCGAAAATATCTTCTTTTATCACCAGGTTTTCTCGATGAATTAGTACAATATTTCATTGCACAAGAATTTCCACCTTTTTTCTGTTTCCACATGATATAATACAAATAAACGCGACAGTTAAAAACTTATTTCAGTCTTGCAAAAGACTGGTTTTAAAAGAAATAAAAGATAATATTCCAAAGAATACAAAAACAACGAACGACAGTTGAAAACTGATTTCAGTCTTGCAAAAGACTGGTTTTAAAAGAAATAAAAGATAATATTCCAAAGAATACAAAAACAACGAACGACAGTTGAAAACTGATTTCAGTCTTGCAAAAGACTGGTTTTAAAAGAAATAAAAGATAATATTCCAAAGAATACAAAAACAACGAACGACAGTTGAAAACTGATTTTAGTCTTGAAAAAGACTGGTTTTAAAAGAAATAAAACAATATTCCAAAGAATACAAAAACAACGAAGATAAACAAAAGCACAAGCGAAGCGAGATCTCTCTTCCAACTTTACCACATGCGTTTGACGTTTGACAAGTGGGAACATAAGCGCCGTTGAAATTATTTACAAATCCGTTTGCGTATTGCAATTAAAAATGGGGCCAACAAATATAAATAATTATTATTAAAATATAAGCATATCTCCTAGTTTCTTATTTTGTAATTGTTTAATATTTTTACTCTTGGCTTTCCAAATTTTCAATAGTAGAAGCCCCCAGGAAATTTATTATTTCTACGGCTAATTTTATCCGCCATATTTTAGGAATACCTTAATTATGCGCAGCAAGATGCGCAGTAAAAATTTGATTTGAGAGTGTCCCTACTGTTTGTTTCCTATACTGTGGCGATAGTGTCAACAGTGTGCGTATAGCAATTGCAGTGAGCGGATTAAGTTTTTTACTAATTTGATAACGACATTCGCGACGCGACGTGTACGTACTGCTAAATTAACATAAATATTTGTAATTATCTCAAGCACACGTAAAAACTTTGTGTTGCATAGTTAAATATGGACGGAAAGAAAAGGGTAAGGTTAAGTGGGGCAGACTATCGCAAGCGAGCTAAAGTAAAAGATGATAAACAAAAGAATATGATTAAAAAAACGCGAAAATTAGACGATTTCTTTGGAAAACCGTCAACAGATATTAAAGATCCTATCATTGATCCAACACTCGACGTTCCAAGTAGTAGTGGCGCTCGGTCAACTGATGATTCTGCAGTGTCTTCAAGTAAAAATACTTTGACCGCTGTGGCAAGTATATCAAAAGAACAAGCCGAAGATGTCCCACTAGTATACGGTAATTTTAAATATTGTGAACTGACCTGACTGCATAATTTGCGGTTTTTACCTGTCTCACAACAGGGCGCCGCTGTTCAGTAGGAAGGCCTGTATTTAAGGAAATTACGAATTAAACTGTACATATAATTAAAAACTAATTTGTACTTAGGCTGGTAAGTTAACTGTATGATTGGAAATACACATAAATAGCCAAACATTGTGTTATGCAGGCATTGTTCGATATTGTCGGTCAGTGTTGGTTGAACGTATTTGAACAGCGAAAATGTGGAGACCTTGGTGTGATGATAGTGCGGCTGAAATTGAAGAAGATAATGATTTTAAAAATAAGCGAGTTCATTTGCCGCGTAAGGCTAAAGAATTAGTATTAAATGTGTACAATACTTTACAAGAAGATGGTGATAAGTACCCTTTGAAAAAAACTGCTCATTTAACAAAAGTGCCAATTACAACAGTTCAAAAAATAATGAAAAATGGTGTTCATGTCAGGAAAACGCGAAAAGATACGGGTCAGCGAAGAACCCTATCTGATTTTGACTTAGACGTTATTAGAAGAACCGTGTATTCTATGTATGAAGAAAATATATTACCAACCTTAAAAACAGTGCATCAAAGACTGAACGATAATAATACAGGCGTTAATTGTAGTATTTCAACGTTACGAAATGCCTTAAAATCTATGGGGTTTACGTATAAAAAAGTGGATAAACGTAGAGTTTTAATGGAAAGTTATAGGTTGCGACAATGGCGTCATAAGTATTTACTCACTATTAAAAAGTTTAGAGAAGAACAACGACCAATTACATATTTGGACGAAACATGGTACGATACTTATGAAACAGAATCTAAAGGTTGGACCAATGGCAGTGAACAATGCACTGTAAGTGTACCAGCATCGCGTGGAAAACGGTTAATAATTTTAAATGCTGGTTCTGAAAACGGGTGGGTTGATAATTGTAGTTTTCTATCTGCTAAAAATATCCGTCATTGCAACGTTGACTACCACGACAATATGAATGCTGAAGTATTTGAGAAATGGTTCACGGAAAAACTTTTACCGAATTTACCAGCAAACAGCGTTATTGTTATGGATAACGCAAGTTATCATTCCCGACAAATTAATAAAGTTCCCACGCAAAACAACACTAAAGCTGAAATTATCGAATATTTATATAAAAATGATATATATTTTGAAGAAAGCTACAACAAAGCGCAGTTGTTAGAAGTAGTGAAATCAAAACCTGTTGATAAAATTTATTATTGTGATACTGCAGCAGAAAATTTGGGGCATAGTGTTCTTCGATTGCCGCCCTATTACTGTATTTTTAATCCAATTGAGTTAATATGGAGTCAATTGAAAAATGGGATTAGAAAACACAACACTGCACCAACAGTAAGTCATAAAGTAATAGAGACAATCAATTCAGAAATTAATAAAATTACCGCTGAAAACTGGAAGAATTGTGTTCGTCACGTAATTGAAATTGAAAATCAATATCAATTTGTAAATAATACTACAAGTGAGTTAATATTAACAGTAAATACAGGTGAATCGAGTAGTGACAGTGAAACAGAAGATGAAGACTTTGTAGGTATCGACTGAAAAAATTTTGTTCTTGTAACTTGTATATATTTTGTGATAATTTTACTTGTGTTTTTACTTTTTTATATTTCTCACTTATTTTTTGAGTACATATTGACCATATAATATTTCAGATCATGATTTTGTATCTTGTAAATATTTTGTGTCCACTTTTCTTGTATTTTTACTTTTATGTTTTAGGTTATGCTTATGTTAATTTTTTGACAACATATTAACTATGTGATATTTAGTTACCTAAGTAGAGTTCACGTTTTTGTACCTTCGTATGGTACATACATATTCTATTTTGTTTTTCATTTTACTTGTATTTTTACTTTTTTATGTTTGTTTTTTTTTTGACGTGTTAATCATGTGATTTTGATTCTTATTTTTGTTATATATTTTTGTTTTGTGTAATAAACATTGTTCGCAAGTAAAAATATTAGAATACCTCTCTGTGTTTGTACCTGCTTAAGCTTGGGATAATCCTGTGGTAATGCCATGCGACGAAGTGTACCCAAAAGTCAGTTCACTATATTTATAATATACCTATACCAGGAGTGACAGAAGTAGGAGTGCAGCCCAATCCTCCGGACCAGGAGCTCTACGAAATCAGCGACGATCCAGCTAAATGGACAATCGACGAGTTCACGCGTGAGCACATTTGTAAGAACGGAACCAATCAAAACATCCAAAATGATTTTCCTATGAGTGAGCGCAATTACAAAGATAAAGCACGACAGTTGTCCAGACGTTTATTCGAACGTCAACTTCTAAATGGTGAAAAAGTTCCGCGAAAGTGGCTAATTTATTCCAAAAGTACTGGATGTGTTTTTTATTGTCCTTGTCTGCTTTTTAATGGCGGGGAGAGTCAGTTCGACAAAAAGGAAGGTTTCAATGACTGGAAAAATTCACATTATCGAGTATCAAGTCATGAGAATTCGCCTACAAATTGCAGACGAGTTTTGTAACACGTTGTAAAACATTTATTAATAAACAAAACCTAAAACCGTTTTAAATGTTTTATTTAAATGTCCAATCATCCCTGAATCCTCGAAAAATATTATAAACTAGCAGCTTTTAGTTAACATTAACCAATTTTCTGAATCAAGTAAAAAGGGGCAATAAAGTAAATTCATTAATTATGTATCTAGTCTATATGATGGGTGCTGAGAAAGGGGCGGCACATGGCCTGGGGCCTAGAGCGGCTACGACTGCAAATCCGCCACTGCCTACAACACTATATTTCTATACCTTATAATAAAACCACTTTTAATAAATTTAAGGAAATATTAACTAAATTTAACTCACTATCACATCTAAATCAAAAACATCACCTTTGGAGAAATCGGGAATATATATAATAACATGTAATAATTGCAACAAAATTTATATTGGCTTAACAACTAGTAATTTAAAAACAAGATTTAAAGAACATATAAATAAAAGACCACTCTCTGCTGTAGGTGTGCACATAGACACAACACATCATCAAATAACAATAGAAAATAATCTAGAACTTTTACATAATGAGAGTAAATATCACAAATTAGATCTCTTAGAAAAATACGAGATAATTACACATGCAATGTCAAAAGACAACATATTACTAAATGAAAATAGGTACAATATTTCCTGAACCAGATATAAATATTTACCGCCTTTTTTCGAATACAATAAACATTATGATTAACACTAACGACACCTACTTCGTAATTTATTCCCTAAATACAAATATTAAACTATAAAATTCAGTCTTCATCATCTGTCCTTCCTGGATAGATTCGCTACAAATTTATAAAAATTTCAATTACTTTGGATCTTCTAATACAATTTAATCCTTTTATATTTCAAGAATGGATTCAATCCAAGTTATATTTTACATTTTTGACTGTAAGTATCTGTTTCTGGGTTTTTTCATACAACGTGTGCACGTAACCTAATTCTTAAATAAATTTATATATATATATATATATATATATATATATATATATATATTTGTAATTTTGTATTTCTCTGTATATTTTAGCGTCGGCCTGATGATGGCACAAACGCCGAAATCGATCGCCACATAATTAAAATAAAAATTAAAAAAATTTGACATTCTGCATCTCTTTCTTAACCTTCATTTACACAATGCAGAACTACCTGGAGTCCTTTTGCCAATTTATTATAGCATATTATATATTTGAAACTTCAGTTAGGTAATGATCGGAGTGTTCAAAGGGCGGTCTGTGAATGCATAGCTGGTATCGTGGGACACTGCAAACACATATCAGCTGTAGTGTTTGCAGTAAATGAGGAGGATTCTTCAACTAAAACCGATGAAGCTTGCAAGTGGAAACAGCCTTCTATTTCAGAGGCTGTTAAAGGCAAATATTCAAAAGGAAAAAAGTTCGAAGATATGTTTCCACCGGCTAAGAAAATAAAAATATTTCAGCCCAATATTTCCGGTTTTCCGGACATAGCACACATTCCGTGCATGGTGAATGATGTTCTAAAGGCTGAAATTAAAGAAGCAAGTGGTGTCAGGTGGTATTAAAATAAAAATACTTTTAATGTCAAATCAAAGGGTCGATGATTTTGAATTTTGGCCGCGTTAGGCACCCCGGTAGCAATGAGCACCGCTGAGCGCCGATGTTTGCCGAACGCAATTGCTAGACCAATCACATTTGTCCATTCATTATGTTCTGCAAACTTCGGTGCTCAGCGATTCCAGCGAAGTGAGGTGCTGAACGTGGCCGTATGATATGTATCATTTTATAATTTCCAAATTTATTTCTGCTATTTTCATTTTGTTTTAAGGTCGTTTATAAACAGTGAAAGTAAAGAGTTTGTAAAATCAGTAATAATGAGGCAAGAGTCATCAATCCTACTTGAAGAACTTCAAAAAAAAAAACCAATGAAATTACAAGGTAACTGTTGCGTAGAAATTTTTAACAAATTAATTTTTGGGAATGCGGTTGAAATATGTTTCCAAACAAAATACGATAAAAATATATGGAAAAAAGAAAGAAAATATAGAATAACAGCATCAAGATGTTATTCGATTTTTACATACTCTCTGAAGGTTTGGGGGGAAAAATGTCAGAGCTATTTTTTTCCAAGAGAGTTCATAAAAAAAATATGGAACATGGAATTAAGTGGGAGAGCTAAGCTAGAGCTGCATATTCGCGGTATAAAGTAGCTCTTCATTTTTTTCTAAATTATTATAACGGATTAATTTTTTGTAGAAAATTGAATGTAGTTGTAAAGGAAATAGGACTGGTGGTTTGCCAGGGAGATACATGGCTTGGTGTGTCCCCTAATGGTTTAGTAATGGACGGAGATAGTCCAATTAAATTATTGGAAATTAAGTGTCCAGTTATGGGTAATTTTTTTTTTTTCACATATATTTCTTTATTATTAACAAATAAGTTTCAGGTCAATCAGCTACAGCTACAGAAATGGTTAAACACTGCCCTTATTTGTGGGAAGATAAAGATATCTTAAAATAAAAAAAGAAAAGTGCTTATTACGCCCAAGTACAAGTATGCATGGATGTATTAAACATACAGTCATGTGATTTTGTAATTTTCTCCTCAATGGATTCTACATTTGTGACACTGAATGTAGAAATTGATTATGCATGGACAAAACAAATTTTATTTAAATTTAAAAAAGATTATACTGAAAACATGTTGTACTATTTGTGTATAAATAATGTCTAACAAAGAAATATTCATATTATAACTATATTACAATTTTTTAATTATTTTTAATTAATACATTTGTTTTTATAAACAATTTGTTATTCATCATCTCTTTCCCAGTCCTCTTTTATTATTTTAGGTTGAAAGTTAGTTAAAATACAACATGTTAAAATTATTTGATCTGCGTAAAGAAATAGGTAGCTTGGAATTTTTTTGAGAATATTATGCAATTTAATTATTTGTATAGATCTTTCTACGTGAATACGTACACTTGCTATATTGTACGTATCTTCAACTTCTTCGGAAGTTAAGATTCCTCCATGAACAAACGGTGGCATTACAACGAGGACATTATTTTTACACTTAATTTCAGGGAATCCTTTATCGGCAAGAACAATATCTCCAGATTCTAACGTATCTAATATTCCTGAATCATTTGTAATAAAGGAATCACTAGATCGTCCCCCGTAAGCCTTATGCCGGCCATACACGCTACGGTCTACCGGAAAGGTCCACCTGTGCAGGTATGCCTGCGCAGGTAGACCGGAATGTGTGTGGGAATAGACCAAGGTTCTTAGAGTATTACAGGTTGCGCCGTAACTTGTAAGAAAGTGGGGGTATTGCGTCATCAAGCGTGCCAGTGGTCTAACGTTGCATTGCCGCTGTATGACTCAACAGCTATTATTTACTTACAAAAGGTAGGTGTTATTAATAATTTCAAAAATAAGTTGAAATAATAACTAAATACTAATTATCTTATGATTTACCCTGTTTTAAGATGCCAGGAGGATCAATTTGCAGTGTAGCTAGTTGCAAAAATAATTCCAAGCAAAAGGATCAACTGAAATATTTCACTTTTCCTAAAGATCCTCATATTCTAAAAGAATGGATTCGTAAATGCTACCGCAAAGACAAGTTTAATTCAAAATATAAGAGAATTTGTAGTAAGCATTTTAAGTTGGATGATTATGAAGATGAAATGCAAGCACGGCTAATGGGTACGCAACCTAAAAAATTAAAAAATACAGGTGAATATAAACATTTTTAATTGTAATTCAAATAATTTTCGCCTTAAATAATATTCTAGTCATACAATAGAACAATACCTTTGCTTGTTATGTATTTAATTGACATGTAAATTGTATAAACTGTTAAAAAGATAGGTTATCTATATTACTTTTTATTTTAGCAATTCCGTCACTCTACTTACCGTCTGATAAATCAAAAGAACATGAAACAATATCTAAAAGAACAGAAAGAGTACAGAAAAAGCAACAAAAGTTATTAGTGGAACAGTTAATTACGGCAGAAACTATTTGTAAAAATGATCCTTTGCCTCACGTACAAGATTCAAATTATGAATCGATTATTGATACGAATGAAGGTACTATTGGCAAATTAGAAAGGAAAAATGTTGAACTTAAATATAAAGTGCTGCAGTATGAAAAATCTGAACGGGAGATGAAGGAAAAACTCTTTGAGTTAGAGAAACAATTGGATGAAAAAAGAAACAAGTTTGAAGAGGAAGTAAAAGCTGCGTTCAAACATTTTTTAACCGCGAATCAAGTTGATGTACTACTAAAGAAAAAATCTAAGGTTCGATGGAATGAAGAGGAACTGGGAAATGCATTTACACAAAGATATTTCAGTAAAAGATGCTATATTTATTTAAGACGAACTTTACATTACCCACTCCCTGGACTCAGCACTTTACAACATTGGGCTGCTACCATAAATTTAAGAAGTGGACTTTTAATTGATGTTTTAAAAGTCATGGAAATAGCAAGCACAACTAAAACTGATCTACAAAAGGTTACAGTGCTTTCCTTTGACGAAGTTAAAGTTTCTTCTATGTATGAATATGATAAGAAGCATGATGAAGTTGTAGGTCCTCATTCATATATGCAAGTTATTATGGCAAGAGGTTTGTTTGATAAATGGAAACAACCTGTGTTCATAGCTTTTGACCAAAAAATGACTAAAGATTTATTAAACACTGTCATAAATTCTTTACATAAAATTAACTACAACGTAGTTGCTTGCGTATCGGACTGTGGTGCTAGCAATATGGGTTTGTGGCGAGATTTAAATATAAATATTAACAATACTTTTAGTACGCATCCCGTAACTGATAAACCCATTTTTTTCTTAGCTGATGTTCCACATTTGCTAAAACTTCTTAGAAATTGGTTCCTAGACACCGGATTTACTTTAGGTGACGGTACTATAATTAAGAAGAAGCCTGTTGAAAAATTAATAGAGAATTCAGGTACTGAAATTAGTTCTTGTTACAAGTTATCTTCATTGCATGTACAATGTGAAAAAGCACAACGACAGAATGTAAAATTAGCAGCCCAGTTATTTTCACACACAACTTCTACGGCTCTTAAACATTATCTGCCTGGTAACGATAAAAACTTGGCTATAAACGTTGGAAATTTCATGCAATTAGTGAATAATTGGTTTGATGTATTAAATTCATATACTCCTTCAGCTAAGGTACCCACAAAAATGCCATATGGTCTACATTATTCTACTCAAAATGAAATTCTTGAAGATATGAAAACTACTGTAACAAATATGCGATGTATTGGAAAAAATTCACTTCAAATATTTCAAAAAGGAATTATAATCTCAACTACATCAGTACAAAACTTATTTATATATCTTCGAAACGAATTTAATATTACATATCTTCTTACTCACCGTCTAAACCAAGATTGTTTAGAAAACTTTTTCTCACAGGTACATATGACTTAAACATAGCTATATTTTTTCTTGTATGTGTATATACTATAATAGTTTTATATTCAATTTTAGTTAAGAAGTAGGGGCGGACTTCATGACCATCCAGCACCAGTAAATGCACTCTACAGAGTAAGAATGATTCTATTAGGGAAGGAACCGGGATTAGTACAAACACATAGTAATACGCAATTACCTGTTGAAGTAGACAGCGATAATTACATATTCACTAGTGTTTTAAACAGAGCAAAATTGCAAAATATAAAAATGTTCAACACTCAGCTATATGACAACTCAACGGCAACAAATACAACAACTGAAGATAGCGATAGTTCAAGTTCAACATCTACAATATCTCGGTCAATATCGCCAAATAAAGAAATGACAGAAAACGATGGTCTTATGTATATAGCGGGGTATTTAGCTAAGAAAAAAAGAAATACTCATAAATATCTAGGCAAATATACATATGAATGTGAAAAATCCTTACATGGTTACGCTATTCCTCAATGGTTAGAGCATCTTTCATTTGGGGGTTTAATTCAGCCCTCTGATAAATGGTTAGAACAAGTCCAACTCATGGAAAAATGGTTCCGGAAAATGCATAAAGATACATTTAAAGAAAAAGAAACAATAGTTTATAAAACGGAAAATTATATTTCTAAAAAAGTTGACACAGAAAACATACCAAAAGATTTAATAAAATTATTTTGCCGGCAACGAATTTTTATAAGAATGAATTTTTTAAATGCCAGGAAACGTATTGAACAATCTTTAAAGAGAAGATATATTTCTATGAACAGGAGTGGATCCAATAAATATAGAAAAACAGTGTCGTAAAGTTAGTTCTGAAATTTATTATTTTACTTAGTTTGTTTAAGGTTATAAATTTTATTAACTAAGTAATAATGTATTTCGAATACTAAATATAATTCTATATAAAAAATACAACTATAATCATTATAATCCCTGCCCTCTTAATGTACTTCTATACACAGAGTATTATATATTTTATACAGGCTGGCACGCTGGGTGACGTCACAGCTAGTGGGCTCTGATTGGTTACAAGTTACGGCGCAACCTGTAATACTCTAAGAACCTTGGGAATAGACCTGTGCAGTTGTTTGAACCTGCGCAGGCGACCGGCGCAAGATCGAAAACCGATTCTTTCGAGTGACACCGTAAGGTGTACCTGTGCGTGTGTGCGTGTACTCCGGACGCCTGCGCAGGTCGCGTTAGTTGTTTTCTGTTTCTTTCGGACGGTGGTCTCATCGCTCGCATCGTATTGCCAGAAAATGGCGCCACCAGATTCAACGAAAAAAATCCTTGAAGACTTTATCGAAATTTATAGAAGTAATCCATGTCTTTGGCAAACTAAAAACAAAGATTACCATATTCGAGACAAAAAAGAAGCTGCTTATAAATTACTCATAGAAAAATTGAGAGAAATTGAGCCAGATGCGAACAAAGATGTAGTTGTTAAAAAGATCAATGACTTAAGAAGCAATGTTAGAAAGGAAAAGAAGAAATATGAGCAATCTTTAAAGTCTGGGGCATCTGCTGATGATGTGTACCGTATTAAACTGTGGTACTACGATTTGTTCAATTTCATTCATGATCAATGCACTCCAAGGGAATCTTCATCCAACTTAGATAGTGATGACGAAAATAGTTGTGAAGTAAGTAAAATATTTCATACTTTGTAGTTTAATTAAGTTGAATACATGTAACACATAATTATTTTGTATTTACAGTCCTTCTAAATTTCACCAAAGCTTATAATATAACTATTAGTGATCTTCCGGATATCCGTATCATCGAAAATAAAGATCCGTATCCGAGTATTTACATTTTTAACGATTCTGTACATCACTACTACCTATGTATTTAGAACTACCTACTCTGCCCGTTCAGCCTTATTTTTTAATTTACATGATCATTTTGCCATGGTACCCTTCCCTCCTGATTGAAATAATGCATAAAATTGTTTCGGACTCTCTTCGCGTTGTTCAAAGTATTTCCTGGGTTTCTTCTTTCCAAGTTTTCCATGGTACTATTGTTTGTATTGTATCCTTCAGAAATTATAGTCCCGTTTTCAGAGTTTTCTCGATAAAAACATTTTTGAGGTGCATAAGACTTTTTTGAGTGTTCAATTAAAAAGTTATGTAATACACAAGAGGCTTTCACTACTTTATCGATATTTTCGGGTTCTAAATTTATATGAGTATAAAATATCCGAAATCGTGATGCCATTATCCCAAAAGCGTTTTCAACAGTCCGCCTCGCGCGAGATAATCTGTAATTCAGGATTTTTCTTTCTTGCGATGTTAAATCTGCCTGCCGAAATGGTTTTATCATATCGGGGCGTAATGGGAACGCGTCATCTGCCATAAATACATATGGTAAATTTCGGTTACTTCCTGTTAAGAATTCACTGCTTGGAATATGTAAATCACTATTTTCTAATTTTTCAAAAAATTTAGTGTTTTGTAGAACCCCTCCATCGGATATTCTGCCATTCATGCCAATGTCTATATACATAAATTGGTATTTTGCATTAACAATTGCCATAAGAACCAAGCTATGTTGCCCTTTATAATTATAAAAATACGATCCACTATTAGCCGGTGGAACAATCGCTATGTGCTTTCCATCTATTGCACCAAGACAATGAGGAAAGTTCCATCGTTCTTCATACATATTTGCTATTTCTTTCCACTCTTCTTCAGATGTAGGAAACTGTAATATAAAAATAACAGATTTATCAAGTAGTTATTTTTCATGTGAAATATCTATAGCGGCAGGACACAACAATGTATCAAAATTATTTGTTTTTAGAAAGACAACACTGAAGACTCTTCAAATGCCGATGAAGAATATTCATCCAACAGCGTATCTACCGACAACGAGGCTCGATCAACATCGTCAAATAATAATTCATCTCGCCCACCAAAACCTTGTACAACAAAAAGAAAAGATGAAAGAATAGCACATGAAGTATTGGAATCGGTACGAGATCACTTTAAGCGTCCTCGCCCAATTGTAACAGAAGATAGGTGCGATATTATTGGCAAAAATGTGGCGATGAAATTGAGGGCTTTAGATGCGAAACAAATAATAGTCGCAGAAAAACTTATTAATGATTTACTTTTTGAAGCACGCCTATATTAACATGAGAGATGTTTTGAAACAAAATCAACGAAGCTATGTTCCTGATCTGCAATATCGACAACATGCATATGTCCTCTCCTAATTCCAATAGGGCATATACCCCTGTAAGTTTTGTTTCTTCCGGAAGTCCTAGCCCACCCTGCATTCCATTTCCCACCAGTCACAATTCAGAGTATCTTTCTCAATCATTTCAAACTAGCCATCTACTCAACAGTTCCCAAGGCAATCCCTACTCGCCACAAATACGAACACCTACGATTCCAGGAAAGCAGCCTAATGAAACAGAGGTAGTTTTATCGATTCCAGGTTCGGCAGCGACATTCCTTAATAATTTCACTGTTGATAATGAATAATTTGAACGCGACTGTTTTGTACTTTAATGATTAAAATTATAATCGTAATTTTTTCAATAAATATTATCTGTAATATAACAGTGTTTTAATGACTTACCTTCAAATAATCTCTTTTAAGTACTTTATACAAAGCCTCACATGTTTCAGGAATAATTTTTCCAAGTGCCTGAGGCGAAATAATTGCTGAAAATTTTAGGTCCTCATAACTTCTGCCAGTTGCGAGAAATCTCAATGTAACTGATAATCTTTCGTGCGCAGAAATACTATTTCTCATAACTGTATCTTCTTTTTTTATCATAGGAGTAACCATTTCTAGTAATTTAAGGTATGTTTTCTCGTCCATTCGAAGATAGTTTTTAAAATCTTCTGGTTCAAATTTCAATTCATTTAATAAATTAATATGACTATATATTTTCCTTTTCAATAACCAATGCTTACACCACTTTTTTCGCTTCTTTTTCGTATCATTTATCTTCAAAATTAAAGCAAGACCTAGCAATGCCAGTGTGTCATCGTCCACATTCGATGCCATCGCAAAAAGAACTGAAGACCGCTCCGATACACCGGAACGTCCCCATACACGCTACCTATGTTCAGTTGACCTGCGCAGGCATACCTGCACAGGTGGACCTTTCCGGTAGACCGTAGCGTGTATGGCCTACTTTAGTTACAAATGAAATAAATCCGTGTGGTGCAATACCAATCAAAAACTTAGATGTGAAGGTGCCTTTGTAGTTTGAACAAGTGTATATTCTATGCTCTACTTGATTTGGACACTGTATTTCTATCTCGGTGCAATCTATTATTACCCTACAGTTTGGATAATGAATTTTAAAAGCTTGAGGCAAAAGAGCACCAATTACATCTCGATTTAGCCATTTAATTACATGTTTAAATTTTTGTGAGAATTCATTTAATATTCTGAGAAAAATTCTTGGAACAGATGATAAATGAATATGAAATAGTACACCTAGTGCATTATTAGATAAACCTAATATAATTTTCATTAGAAACAGTAAAAACTGATTTTCTTTTGATAATTCACAGTTCTTATGAACAACTCTAGAGCCGATAATAAAAACAAATGTTGAAATGTGTACACCACACATACTATTTATTTCATTGTATGTTTTTAAAGACTCGTAGCCATGAAATCCTTCGCAGACTATTTTGTCACTGTTTCCGACACATTTGTTACTTGTTGGTTTTATTGGGAAAAATGCTGGAATATTGCACGGGGTAGAAATTTCATTAGATTCCTTCGTAAATATACATTCAAAGATGAAATTTATATTTTCGTTGTCCATTTCAGCTTGACAAGAAAAATCGTTAACGCTGAAAAAATCTGTTTCTGGTGGTTCTTCTAAGCTTATGAGTATTTTACTAGTACTAGTAGAAGTAGAATTGCATGCTTTGGTCGAAGATCTACAAACTGCTCTTTTAAATCTATTTGTTTGAAGGGTCACATTTCCTGATGTACGATGTTTCTAAAATTTAAATTAATTTGAGGTTACATTTTTACGCCTGTAGAGTTTTTCTTACTGTAGCAAATATTGTTGGATGATATGATGGATTTAAAGGATGGTTTGACTTTTCATTTCAAATAAAATGAGCACTGCAGATTCTGTCATGAGCTTTAGGTTCCCAGGGTTTCTTGTCTGCTCTACAAAATTGTTTTCAAGTATACAGATATCAATTCCATTACTAATATAAACATTATTATTAATAAAACTTATATACATACGAAATTCGTCGCACTCGTATCCATACTTTACGTCTTTCTTGCTCATGCGACTTTCGTGGAAAAGAATAAAATTTTATATTTTTATTGGTGTTGCAATATGAATTATTGCATCCAACGACACAACACATTACTTTTGATTTTCTAGCAGCTAACATTTTGTTATTAAAACAACGATAATTTAATAATTATAAATTAATATACTAGTATAGTTCACAATGCTACTGCTTTCTCCCGTCCCGTGTTTGACGTTTGACTGCCCTATTAGTTGTGCAAATATCGTCCGCTAGGTCGGCGCTGACTACTAGCGTGCAAGTCGCCTATACATACCACTTACTTTATAAATTACATTAATATAAAATAACTTTCTCCAATTGTAAATTTTATTAATTGCTTTATATTAGACTTCTTCATAAAAAAAATAAATAATTGAAATTGTAACTGAACTTACACTAGCCATTGCTGACAACGATATGTGATTTGAATGAGTGTAGCCGTTTTGATTTTGAAAAATAACGTTATTTGTTTCAGTAAATTCTATTGGCTATAATTAAAAAAATTAGAACAGAGATATAGTTGAAAATTTTCTTGTATGTATGGCGAAAATGAAATAGAACTAACTTTTTGCTGGTAATTTTAAAAATTCGAAAATTAATTACTAGTTTCATGTGTATTCCGTGATACGAAATATTACCGTCGACTGTATTTTTTAATTTGAATTAATAACATAATTGAAATATATTTATACAAATAATTTTCATTACATAAAAATGTTTTATACACGAATATAGCAATATTTATACATATCAAACTTGTGCGCAAAGAAATCATCCGACCAATAGGATAGCTATAATTTAAAAATGAACCAATAAAACAACTTCTCTATGATCGTCGTTCCAAATTCTTTTGCCGTATCGTGAATGAAAATTTGACTTCAGTTTTCAGTTAATAGTTACTACGCAGTTTCAACTTTGTGTGAAAAGTCTATCAAGTGAAAATATTCATCATAAAATGGATTCGTCGTTATCATCATGTTCAGTGCAGATAAGTATAAAAGAATATATTTTATCATTTATTTTAACTTGTAAAGATCATTTGGGTGTAATTAATCGCCTAAATGTTGATTCATACCGTAATAAAAATTGAGTATACGATGAATTATGTATTTTTAGTCATATGAAAAGCATAGATTCTCGTAGAAAAATGTTTCAGGCAAGTTGGAGAAGAAATAAGGATTCTTTAACCCAGTAAGTTATCCACACACGAAATTTGTCGAAGGAATTGATGCTGGAAATGGTACACCTCAACCGAATTTGCAGGAGAATGCCGTTCCACTTGTCCAAAAGCAAGAACAACAGGAATTCATAGTTCCTGCAAATTTTTGGAAAACATTTTATCGCGGAAAACATATATTAACACCATTGGTTTTGAAAAATAATACTAAAATTTATTGGGCCGATCTTTTTAATGAATATTTTTCTTCATTCAATAGTAAATGTGTATTATCAATTAAATCACATAAAAGTAATAAAACAACTCGCGGTGTAACATTTAGATGTCGGGCAATTTGCAAGCATACGAATTGTGTCAAATACGAGTTCAGTTCAACAAATAAAATTTTCGGGACCAATGATGTTACAATAAATGTTGTGCAAGAGGGGGAAATTCACCATGAAGATGGTGAGCGGCACCGACGTTTCTATAAAGGGCATCAGGGCCGTGCCTGACGGGCGTTCATTGCGTGCACCGCACGCAGGCGGCCGAAATTAAGAGGCGGCCAAATCGTTACAAGTTGTTTACTGGGCAAAAATACAATCGGTTTGTTTTCATTAAGATACGAAGTAAAAACAGTTTCTCTAATCTAATCTATCTAAAAAGAGTTTCTCAGAAATAAGAAATGTATAAAAACTGATTAGGTCGTTGTAGTATTTATATACCTAGTCATGCAGCGAATCCGAATTTTTCCGAACATTGCACGAGCGACGAGCCGAAATAGTTTTTTCAATTGACCGGCGTCGCGTAAGCGGTCTTATTCGTCTTATTAGTCGTATTAGTCTATAGACTAGCGAGGATAAATCGTTATTTGTGTCCTGTGTGTGATCCGATATTATTAAAGTCTTTAATTTAACGAATAAAAATAAATTGCTTAATTCCTGAAAACTTTTAGTTGTGTGTTCGTGTGGTGAAATTTAATAAAAAGTTTATTTACTCGACAAAGACTGAAAAAGGTAATACACAAAAAATGTAAAATTTGGGTAGACTTTCACTTTTGGGGCCCGGGAAAATTTGGCGGGTCTTTTTGGAGGGAAAAGGCCTTTTGATATGAAATTCTTAAATAAATATTAAAAAATATTTAATAATATTAAAAAAAATTTAAAAAAAAAATTAAATAATAATTAAAATAAATAATAAAATAGCGCAATTTAATATTAAATTACTTAAAATCTATAATTAATGTATATTTTAATGCGCATAGGATGACACGATAAGAAAATCATTTATAAGCTTTTTAAGTAAAACATATTTTTAAACATAAATATGTCAAGATTTATTTTGAAAATGAAAACGGAGAGGAAAATTCAACCACATATAACTGTTTTCTAGTTCAATGTCAGGTAAATTTCTTCTATTTAATAACAATAACATTGCTATTATAAAAAGGAATCATAAGCTTAATTTAAAGAGTTGCTTTCGGCTACACAAGTTCAAATGCTTGATTTTCCATCGGCGGGTTGTGAGCGATTTAAACAGAGAATCTCGTATGCAAACAAACAACTTTTAATTATTATATAAATGCATTCAAAATGAGAAAGATATTCATTTTTTAGTATAAATTAAGGAAGATTTTAAGTAATTTAATATTAAATTGCACTATTTTATTATTTATTTTAATTATTATTTAATTTTTTTTTTTATTTTTTTTAATATTATTAAATATTTTTTAATATTTATTTAAGAATTTCATATTAAAAGGCCTTTTCCCTCCAAAAAGACCCGCCAAAATTGAAAGTCTACCCTAAAATTTAATATCACTGCTCATTTACATTTTTAAAGGCCTACGAATGTCTGAAAGGAAAACGAAAAGATTGTCTGGAGCGCAATATAAAAGAAAGCGAGAGGAAAAGCAAAATGAAGCTAAAAAAATGTTTGGCTCATTAACAAAGTTTTTAGTAAAATCGCCAGAACCGGAAAGTAGTTGTAGTAGCCAATTAAATCCAATTGATGATTTGTTTTGCGATAAAAATGAAAATGAATTATCTGTCGAAAATGAAAAGGCTAATGACAATACTAGTAGTACCGACGAAATGGAAACAGAAGATAATAAGGATATCGATCTATACAATACCGATACCGCTGAAATTGATAAAGCATATTTTGCTATGTGTATGGATTTAAATGATCCAGCTTGCTGGCCTTTAACAATTACCACTAAAATATTGGATATATTAATCGAAAAAGGACCCATACAAAATAAACAATCTACATATCCAATTAATGAATTGGGAAGATCATTTTCATCAACTTATTTCTATAGAAAAATGCCAAATGGTGAAAAATTTAATCGTGAGTGGTTAATCTATTCTCCAAAAACGGATTCCATATTTTGCTTCTGTTGTAAATTATTTGGCAAACAAGAAATAAAATTAGTTAATGAAGGCTACAATGATTGGCAACACACATCTGATAATTTATCTCGTCATGAAAAAACATCGCTGCATATCGGAAATTGCACCAATTGGAAAAATTTGGAATTAAATTTAAAAAACAAAGCTACAATTGATAAAAATTTGCAACGGTATTATGACGCAGAGAAAAAACGATGGTATCAAATTGTCGTACGCATGATATCTGTGGTACAATTTCTGGCAGTACAGGGTTTAGCGTTTAGAGGTAGCTCGAGCAGATTGTATGAAAACAATAATGGAAATTTTCTAAAAGCAATTGAAATGATAGGAAAATTTGATGATGTTATGGCAGATCACATAAATCGCATTCAACAATCAGTTGCTTTAAAGAACCATATGCCACATTATGCGGGAAATCGCTTCCAAAATGAAATAATTAGTATCCTTGCAGCGCAAATTCAAAAATATATTTTGTCAGCAATAAAAGACGCCAAATATTTTTCAGTAATTTTGGATTGTACGCCGGACATGGGACATGTCGAGCAAATTACAATAATTTTGAGATATGTGCATATTCAAAATGACGAAGTAGAAGTGAGAGAAAATTTCGTTGGTTTTTCTCCAGCTCAAAAAAGTACTGGAGAAGCTTTTTACGACTTTTTAATTGAAAAATTAAGCTCTCTTAAATTAAATGTTAACGATATGAGAGGCCAGGGGTATGATAATGGATCAAATATGGCTGGAAAACATATTGGATTGCAGAAACGAATTTTGGACAATTATCCACGAGCTTTGTTTATGCCATGCAACGCGCATACATTAAATTTGGTCGTCAATGATGCAGCGAAAGTTTCTTTTTCAACTGTGGATTTTTTTAGTAATGTGTCAGCAATATACAATTACTTTTCCGGATCACCTTTTCGATGGCAAATTTTAAAAAAACATGTAAAATCGTTAACAGTAAAACAAGTTAGCGTAACCCGGTGGGAATCAAGGATTAAGGCGATTAGACCACTGCGTCATGAATTAGGTGAAATTTATGACAGCCTAATAGAACTAGCGGAAGAATGTTCAACACCAATAGGTCAACATGAAGCTAAATGTTTGGCAATGAAAATTAAATCGTACAAATTTATTTGTTCCACAGTAATATGGTACGAAATCTTAGAAAAAGTAAATATTATTAGTAAAATGATGCAGACCGTTTCTTGGAATCTTACTTCATGTGCTGAATCTATTAATAATATTTTAATTTTTTTCCAAAGTATTAGAAATGATGAAAATTTCGAAAAGTATTTGAAAATTGCTGATGAATTATGTGAATCACTTGAAATACAACCGGAATTTCCTGTTGAAATTAATCTACGTCGACGCCATAAGCGAAAACAATTTGACTATGAAGGAGATGAGGATATTCAGTTAACTGCTAAAGAAAATTTCAAAATTAATTTTTTCTATGTAATATTGGATACAGCCATTTCATCTGTTACTACCCGATTTGAAACATTATCCAATTTCGAACAGTCTTTCGGATTTTTATATAAATTTGTTGAAATAGGAGAGGACGACATAAAAAAAAGTTGCTTCGACTTTCATAATAAATTCAAGGATGGCGAATCGTGCGACATAAACGGAGCAGAATTATACGAAGAGTTAATTTCATTGAAAATAATTATAAAAGATAGGAAACAACCCGAAGAACTCCTAAAGTATTTGTACAAACACAATTTACAAAATTCATTTCCAAATGTATCTACAAGCTTAAAACTATTATTGACCATGCCTGTATCAGTTGCGTCTGGAGAATGTAGTTTTTCTAAATTGAAAATCATAAAAAATTACCTACGTACTTCCATGACGCAAGAACGTATGAGCAATCTTTCAATTATCGCGATTGAAAGTGAAATTGCTGAATCTTTAAATATTCACGAAGCAATTGACGATTTTGTCAGTAAAAAATCCCGTAGGATTAACTTTTAATATGTACTTTATTTAATAATTGCTTCGTGAAGATTCAGCAATTTTACTTTCAATCGCGATAATTGAAAGATTGAAAGATTTCCCTAATTAACCGGTAACCTAACCGAAATAATTTTATGAAACCGGTTAATTAACCAAAAACCTTTCCTATTTTCAATATCAATAAATAATACGTAAGATTTGATTTTTTAAAATCAAATAATTTTAAATTGTCACTGAGCGACACCTAGGATTTTAAATTATCGTATTCCTATGTTCTTTATGTTTGATAATTTTGTCTGTGATTATAATACCAATACCATAATTTTTTTCATGTTATTATTTTTGTCTAAATTTTAAATAAAAAAATGTTTATTTTGTGCATTTTTTTTTCTTAAATTTCATCCAAACATATAAATCTCATAAAACCGGTTTTTAGCCAGTTTTTCTTTTCAGAAACCGGTTTTGGGAACAAAACCAATATTTTTTTTCGTTCTCGATTTCGGTTAACCAAAAACTGATTTTTTTCCCGGTTTGATGCCCTGTGTATAATAATAAACATTAAAAATTAAAGTAGTTTTTTTTAATGTTATCCTGGGGGCGGCCATACAGACTGGCACGCAGGCGGCCATATACCCAGGCACGGCCCTGAAGGGCATCGAAGAGCAGAATTAGGTAACGATCTTCTTCTAGAAAATCCAAGTGTGGTTATGCTGAAACATCTGAGTAATGATTCAGCAAAATCATCGTTAGAAGAAGGTAATTTAAATAATTTTCCTCCATCTACAATTTTAAGAAAAATTGCAAGTGAAAATATAAAGTCTTTAGATTTGGATACTGATTTGTTTAAACATTTAATCAAATTAAAAGAATATTTTAACAGAAATTGGCCCGGCCAAAAAGTAGAAGGTTACATACAAAGTTTACAGTATGAACCATTTAGTATTATATTGTATACGGAAGAACATATTAAGTTTTTATTAAAATTAAAAAATGTTGATATTTTTTGCTACTTGGATGCTACGGGAAGCATCGTTGCAAAACCCCCTTGGATCAACAAAAAAAATTATTATTATTATTATTATTATTATTATTATTATTATTATTATTATGCCCTAATATTGCCCGGCGGTGAAGTCTCCAGTTCCTATTGCGGAATACATAACGTCTCAACATGATATACCGAACATATCAAATTTTTTGACAGCATTTGTATCTACCCTAAAGTCTATTCGAAGATCAGTTAATCCTGTTATTAAAAAAATTGAAACCGATTTCAGCTAGGTTTAATACAATCAACATTGAAATCATTTAATGATATGGATTTATTACAGTACGGGCAATTGAAGAAATTCCTGTGGAAATGACGGTGAAAGTCATGGAAAGCTACCGCGAGCGCCTAAATCAGTGTATCCGCTCCCAAGGACGACATTTGAGTGATGTGCTTTTCAAAACTTAAATTTAAAAATGGCATAAAATTTGCGATATGTTAATAAAAAAATTTTTTGACAAGTTGAGTGGTTTTAATTTTATAACGTTTTGAAATCGGATAGGTTTTTCTGCCCCACCCTGTATTTAATAAAAATGTGGAATTATTGCCTTGATCCAAAGGGCAATAACATAGATTATATAGTAATTTTACATGTATGTGCATCACATTGTTTCAAAAATTTTATAAATGCTTCATGTAAAATTAATGCAAATAACAATATTAAATCTTTATCAAAATTTATAGTTGCGCGAATTTTAAATAGTTCTGATTTGGAAAAAATAACGGAATACTGGAAACATATCGTCAAAGTTTTAGGTTCTGAATATACATTTAAAAATTTTAATAACATATTATCGTTAGTTCAGAATATTCCGAAATGCCCCGCACAATCTAATACTTTATTTAATTATAAATTTCAAGGGAAATATCCTTTAAGGAAGATGTTTCCCTTCTTCCAGCATTTCGAACATGTGATGCATATTGCATTAAATGAATGCAAAGCAGACGTAACTTTACAAAAAAATGTCTATTTTTCACCGAACATTTTAAATATAATTTTAAAAAATATTTTAACGTTTTACCCTATTGTTTCGGGATGTATTATAATGAAAAAATTTGGAATTAAACGGGACAGTAATTCAGCAGTTGAAAATTGGTTCAAAATTGTGAAAAAAGATACTTTTAAAGGTAAATTACGTAGGCAAGCACCTAGGTTTATTAGAAAAAATGAATCATTATTGAAAGGTCGCATTAATAATTACATTTACTCTCTCACTACATGTAGAAAGAGGAAAAGTAATTTCCCTCTTACTGCAAGTAAAATGAGAAAAACAAATAACGACAATATTCAAAATTTTAATGACTCTTTAAATGTTACAAATTCAAAAGAAACGTGGAAAAAGAAAGAAAGTCCTGTTTTTAAAAACAGGCACTTTATAGAATTAAAACGACCTGTAAATAATGAGACGAAGGATTCTCAGATACACATTTCACCAGATAATATTCTAAAACGAAAATTGTTTTTCGAAAATTCTCCTTCACCAAAAAAAAAATTAAATTTTATAGTACACCAGCGGATAATACTCAATCTTGCCAAGAAAAAGAAATCGCGAATTATTTTAATGATTTTTCTCCGGTTCCTAAAGAAGAAAACATTATTAATATTAATAAAAAACATACCATTGTAAAACAGTTACATTTCAATTTGCCAGGTACTTGTACTGTTGTAATTACGAAATTTGAGAAACCTTGGTCGGGTATTAATACAAATTTTCCAACGGGTAAGGTGCGATATATTATAAGTGGCCATGTTATAAATGAAAATAATATATCTACCTTAAAACCGACGGAATGGTTAGATGATACCATTTTAAATGCATTTTTATTAATTCAAGAAAAAATTGCTGAGACTCAACATATGAAAGTTGCTGCGTTTGATACTTTTGTTGTGACTAAATTGTTTTCAAATAATAATTTATATACATTGAACAATTAGGCAACCAAGAAAGATGTCATGCTTGCGGACATATGGTTATTACCAGTACATATTAATGGTAATCATTGGGAACAGATAAAATGGGCACACGTCTATATAATATATGCAATTGATAATGTAAAGTACTATTATTTATCTTATGCATTTATTGTACTATTTCTTAACACTATTATGTTGTATTTGTTAGAGTTTTACTATATAATTGTTTTTAAATTTAATTTTGATATCGATTATTAGCGGCATCTACACCAATAAGAAGAAGAAGAAAATAGAAAAAATTGACAGTTGGTTATGATATAAGAAGGCGAATACGTTTTTGTTTTACCTGTTATCATTTATTGTAAAATAAAGAAAATAAAATAAATAGAAAGTGTTTTAATTATTAAACAACAAATCCAACAGTATTTTTAAATATGTATTAAATATTATTAAATAAATAATTACAGTCTTATACATATGTTTACTTTTTTTGTTTAACCTTTTCAGATATGCATATTTATTTTAATTAAGATTTATATTGTTCTCTCTTTCTGTGCAAACATTAAATATTTTCCATTTTTGTACCTATTGGGAAATTTGTATTTGTGTAAAAAATATATGTGTTCGTATTGCAAGATTTATTTTGTTAAATTACTTAACTTATTTTATTCTCAAATTATTAACCTATCAGTTGTGTTTATAAAATTTATAATAGTAATATATTCATAATTTAAATATTTTAAAAAACCATTTAGACCGTACTTGTATCGGCCTTGTAATAATTTGAACTTTGAATACCGGCAGTTTTCATAAACACGTTTAAATGCACGCGCGTACCAGTCGTACCGTATTAGAAAAATAAAATAACTATGTCAATTGCAAATATGAATTCTAATTTATTTGAAATCTGAAAGTACTGTAATATTATTTATAAACAGAAACAATAAGTTTGGTAATTTTTATAAGAATAATTCAACGTTTTATGATAACTAATAAATAATAGTTGACATGCATAGTACCATTATCTTTGTTAAGTTCGCTAATGTTATTGTTCACTGCTGCGGTTTAATTTTGATTTGATTTTCTAATATTAGCAGCACTGAAATTTAAAATATATTCCTACCTAACCTTACTTTTTTTTAAATGTAGACGATTGAGTGTAGTGACATTTTGTAAAGTAAAATCTAGTGACTTTCTGCCTACCCGTCCAAAGGTTAACAACGCTATTTAGGAGGGAAATTTAAAATATATATGTTAGAAATAGTACGAACCACATACAAAAAAAATAACACTACTCCATTTTACGAAAAAGCAACCCTGATACGCCGATACTGACGGTAAGTCGATCACTGCTCAACAAACACTACTGATGCTGAATTAGAAGAAATTTTGGAGGAAATTTTATCGGAACAGGAGGATCGGGATTTTGATTCTGGGAGCGATGATGAGTTCCTGCACAATAAAAGTTCGGGTGATGAAAATTCGGAGGCAGATCCCGATGAAAATACTGAGAAACTGCAAGCTATACCTCATGAGGAACCTGTTTCAGAAGAGATAACGTGGGGGAGTGGCTTGGAGTCCATGAATTTTTTTCATTTTACAAACGCTGAAAATTCTGTGGCACCTGTTACTGGAAATGATCCTATTGGCTATTTTATGCATATATTGACCGACAGTTTTCTTGATGAAATCGTTACGCAAACCAACAGTTACGCAGTTGAATTATTTATTCGGCCTAATGTCACTGAAGAATCTCGCATAATCTCATGGAAAGATGTGACCAGGGATGAATTAGTAATTTGTTTGGGTTTATTACTTCACATGGCGAATATTCAGTTGAACCGCATCCAAGATTATTTGAAGACTGATTTTCTGTTTGGCTTCAATTTATTTTCACATAATATTAGTAGAAACCATTTTTATTCATACTAAGAGCCCAGCACTTTGCACAAAACCCCCAGGAAGGAGAAGCAGTGCCACAGAACCGTCTATACAAAGTTAGAAATATTGTAAACCTTTTTAATACAAGAATGTCTGAAATTTATTACCCAGGTCGTGAACTATGTATAGACGAATCGATGCTATTATAGCGTGGTTGGCTTACTTTTCGCCAGTATATAAAGAACAAGAGGCACAAATATGGCATAAAATTACATATGCTTATTACACCTGGAGGGATAGTTTTGAATTTTATGATTTACACTGGCATGCTGGACGATTGTAGAGGAAAAGGACATGGAGAAAAAGTTGTTTTGAAATTACTAGAGAGGTTTTTAGGGGTCGGACATAGCGTGTTTATGGATAATTATTATAATTCTTTTGAACTGGTAAAATCTCTTGCTGACAAACAAACTCACTGCACAGGAACACTTAGACAAACAGAAAATCATTTCCAAAGGAAGTCAGAGATAAAAAAAATTTAAAAAGGGCGAAACAGTGGCAAGATATTCAAATGGTGTTATGATAGGAAAGTGGAAAGACAAACGCAACGTCTGTTATATCTCAAATGAATATAAAAATGATATGGTGGAAATTCAAACTATAAGGAGAAGACAAGATGGTGAAACTAAATCTAAACCGCTGCCTATTATAAATTATAACAAATATATGTCTGGCATTGATAGGCAAGACCAAATGCTTGCTTACCACCCATGTGAAAGGAAAACGAACAGATGGCCCTCTAAAATTTTTGTACATATTTTACAGCTTATGATGATAAATGCCCATCTATTTTACAATAAATATTCAGGCAAACGTATCCCAATTCATGACTTTTGTTTGTCTTATAAAAAGTTTATTGAAGGCTCCGTTTGCACCTACTTCTGGAGGGGCTATCAGCGAACATGTTTTGAAAATAAGAGAGGAGAAGAAAGCAGGAAAAGTAATGAGAAAGCAATGTAAAAATTGTTACGTAGAAAAAAAGAAAAGATACTACTTATGTATGCAAATATGCCCTAGAAATCCTGGTTACTGTTTAGACTGCGCAAAAATTACTCACAAGTGACTTGTTGTAATTTGTCAAATTGATGTTTATTCATGACTATTTTGTTAGTTTTACTGAATATTTGTGTTAGTTTCGTTATTAGTTTTATGTCGTTTATGTTTTTCTGTTGACTTGTCGATTTACTTGAATAGGTATTTTGTTGGTTTATAATACGATTTATTTACTTATTTATAAACAATGTATTTTGGTATTTTGTTCATTTTATATCATCACGCGCTCACGCGTGATGCGGCCATCGGCAATAAAACTTGACACCAGTGCCAATCACGCTTTAGCGCGTGATGTTAAAAAAAATTGTGTCAAAAATTATTAAAATATAAACTTCACACAAGTTAAAAAACATTATTAAGAATATTTTATGCTTGTCATCCAAAAAAAAACGTAGTCGGGTTCTGGGGTAAGTACATGGTCCCAAATAGGCAGCGAACGTGTTAACCATTTATTTACATTCAGTAGTTGTGTATTTAATTAACAATGTAGTTATTTGTTAGTTATTTACTTTGTTTTTCAAATTTTGTAGTAACAGCTTCTTTCTTTTGCTTATTTTTTCATTTATTGTATTTTCTGCGAGTGAGTCGTGAGAATGGATGACGAGAGCATGAGAATGTCGTCGGAGCAAAAGTTCGGGATGGTTGAATTTATGGAAGAAAACATAGATTTTGCTAGAGGTAAGTTTTTTGGTTTAGAAGGACGGCAAAATCTACTGGCAACGTGGGAAGTACTGGCGCAGCAACTAACGCATTGTATGGGCCGAAAAAAAATGCAGCTAAATAGAAACGAGTAAGTTTAATTAAAAACAAAAAGCAAAATTTTATTTATTATTATTATTATTATTATTATTATTATTATTATTATTATTAGGCTAGGTTGGACCTAAAAGCTAAGACGAAGAGGAAAGCGGCAGTTTCGGCAGCACCAACTAAGAACGGGCGGCGGTTCCCCTCCACCACCCCTATCAGAGCTGGATGAAAAAATATGTATTATGAGTGCAGAGTCTGTGTACGGGATGCGTTCCACGGACCAAGATGTTGCTCTTGAGAGCAAAGAGCCGTTCTTGTCGACTTCAGAAGTGGCAGTAGCCCGAGCAACTACTTCGAGTGAGCCGGTACCCTCTACGTGCAGAGACGCAGTACCATCGACGTCGAAAGAGCCAATGCCTTCAACGTCGAGAGAGCCAGGACCGCCGACCTCCAGGGAGCTAGTCTCCATGGAAACAATTCCCTCACCGTCCTGGGAAGTATGAAAATTGCTTAATAATTATTACATAAATAAACAAATTTTCTTATTAGCCATATGAGGTTACCAAGGCTCCTGCTCCGAGACCAACATCGAGCATGGCAAGTAGTAGAGAAAGTAGTTCATGTAGCAGTAAAAGAAATAGTAGTATTGTAATTTTTCATTAAGTTAATAATTTTTGTTACTAGATATCTGAAGATGATAGTAGGGCTCCAACGCCAACATCCAGCATGGCAAGTATACCAAGCAGCTCTAGAGGACTGAGTTAGTATTCTTGCATGGAAAAGTAATATTACATTTTCATAAACAATTGTTCAAAATATTTAATATCCAGAAAGGAAATCTTCACTACGAACTAGGAATGCCGTGGAATACTTCAAAAACAGCGAACAAGAATTTCACAGGAAACCGGATGATATATTGGCCGCACTTAATTGATTTACCGCTCTTCAAGGACGGCAAATCCAAATTGAAGAACGGAATAGCGAACTCCTACAACAACTTTTAGAAGAAATAAAAAGGGATTCATCGTAAATCTATGATTTATTACATCCAAAGCCACCGAAAGACCGGCTGCGGTATTTCGCTACCACTACTTTCCCCCCATTCAGCTGCTATGGCTATGCCAGGCAAGTTTGGGAACCTCCACTACTTTCCCCCATTCAGCTACTATGGCAATGTCAGGCACGTTTGGGAACCTCCACTACTTTCCCTCATTCAGCTGCTATGCCTATGCCAAGCACGTTCGGGAACCTCCACTACTTTTCCTCATTCAGCTGCTATGCATATGCCAAGCACGTTCGAGAACCTCCACTACTTTCCCCCATTCAGCTGTCATGACTATACCAGGCACGTTTGGGAACTTTCACTACTGTCCCACCTATTCACCTGTTTTGACTTCCTTGTCACTTATGACGAACTTACCTTCGACAAGTTATAAACTATTTATCTTTCTGTACAGACTCACCGGCTAGCGCCGAGGGCTCATCTATATTTATAGAATACCAACAATATTTGTTTTGTGTTCGGCATGGTTCACGGTAAACACACTATTATGGTTTATTGTTGTCACAATAATATAATGAATTTATATCTACATAACCTAGTATTGGTTTTCAATCAAACGTAATTTTGCAGGTCGCTGCATGCAGCCACCTAAGCTCAAGATGTGTGCCGTATCAGCATCGAACGTTGGCCTGTCCATGCTCACTTGAGCATCACTTTACAAATCACACCCCGTCGGGTACGACACAGGTACTTGTCGGGATAGACAGTATGGCGACACAGTCGCATACTATACACGCCTCGTCCATTCCATGTGTCTCGATGTCTCTCTGTACGAGGTTTTCGCTGTGTTTTCCCTCGAACGTCAGGCGAATGCCAGAGAGCGGACCGCTCCACAGCATGGTGTCATGTTCAAATCATTACACTCGATACCATATTTCTCATATTATTTACTTTTTGCTTTCAGCATTTATTTTCAATAAATGCACAAGGTAGACACATTCTGTCTGCTTTTTGGAGAGAACATTAAACTTTAATTGAAGAAAGTTCATCGAATGATGAAAAAGGAAGATAAAAAATTGTTTCTACATCTCCTCTTACAAACATTTCGGTATTTTATTTTACCTTCATCAGTGCTACAATAAAAATATATATGCCACAAATTAACACAATCGTTTTCCAGAGCATAATCAAACAATAAACAACAAGTTTAATCAAACAACATTTGTTAAAATATACCTATGAGATATGTAGACCAAGCGAGAAACATTATAAACGACAGCATCACCTATGACAGTGTAGATCAACTGACTAAAACTTACTAACCTCCAATAAGAGCAAGCAACCAACTTGTCAAAAAATTAAACTAAAAAACACTAAACCGAAATACAGTTAGGAAAACGAAAAGAAGAACTAGGGTAGATGTCCCTGTTGTGGCCACTGTTCCGGTTGTAGCCACCTACGAATTGATTCGCGCATATTTTCCTTGAAATTTGAAATAGCCAATAACGTTTAAATTCTCCCCCTTCCTTAATATTCTGCAGTTCGACTATGAGGCGCAAGTCTTCCTAAACTTTTTCCGTTAGTTTAAAATAGACCTTTGTGTGGTGCGGTGCGTGATAGCGTCCGTTTTAATAGCAAATTCGTTAAGGAACACGAGGTAGGTACAAGACCTTTTTTTTATTAAATTCGATATGATTGAGTGAAGAATGGGTGTAACTTGATTTTTATAGATTCTATTATATGATTTAAATAATTTAGATAACGTGTTTAACCTATTAGTATTTAAAATAACGGTGGCCACTAACGGAACAGAAATTCGCTTCGCGCGCTAGTTGTAGCCACTCGGTGGCCACAACTAGCGCGCGAAATCCAGTTGTGGCCACCTATTAGAATGAAACGATAGATAGCAATTTTTTTGAAATAGAAAAGGAACATAAATTGTTTTTTTTTCAGAAATGATATAAATTAGGTACTATGACTTCACGAAAACTTTTCCAATATCCTGAAAGTGCTATTCAAGGTGCTCTCGCAGCAATAAGGGAACAGGGCATGCCTGTAGCTACTGCATGCAAAAAATATAATGTTCCTAGGACTTCTGTGAGAAATAGATTAGATGGCAAAACTGCAGATGACTGTCGACGAGTTGGTCCAGACTCTGCATTGGGAGCAGAAACAGAAAGAAAACTTGTAAAATGGATCCTTGATTCTGCTGAAAAGGGCTTTCCAATTAATAAAGAAGGCCTATTGTATTCTGTCCAAAAACTAGTGGAGGAATGCAATATTGATGTAAAGTTTCCCAATAATATGCCCGGGAGAAAATGGTTCGATTCGTTTTTGAAACGTAATCCGCAAATTAGCAAAAAACAGGCGGAATTTATAAATAAAGCGAGAGCTGCAGTTTCTGAAAAGAATATACGATATTGGTTTAAGGAAACCAAAGAACTTTTAGGACAGGATGTTGACATTTTAAAGTATCCGAATCGTGTATTTAATATGGACGAAACTGCAATTTTTCTGTCGCCCAAAGGTACGCTAGTTCTTGGTCCCAAAGGCAAGAATGTGTACGACGTCGGTAAGTCTGATAAAGAAAATGTAACAACGCTGATAACAGTGAACGCAGAAGGAATGATTGCGCCCCCACTTACCATTTATAAGTTTAAACGCTTACCGAAAGCATATGCAGACACCGCTCCTAAAAACTGGTCTATAGGTATTTCAGACACTGGGTGGATGCAAAGCAAGCAGTTTTACGAATATTTTGCGAACGTCTTTATAAAGTTTTTGGAATCCAGTGCTATTCCTACCCCAGTTATTGTGTTTGTAGATGGTCACGCTTCACACTTATCCTTGCACCTAAGCAACCTCTGTCGAGCTCACAGTATTATTTTAATTTGCCTTCCACCGAACACTACACATCTTCTACAGCCCCTCGACGTTGCCTTCTTTTTTCCTTTAAAGCAGGCATGGAAGAAAGTTACTAAGAAATGGTTGTATGAGCATGAAGGAAGGGGCATCGAGAAGAAAGATATTCCTACTGCATTAAATTCAATTTTAACACATCAAGACTTTTCCAGATCTATTATATCTGGCTTCCGTACCTGTGGACTATGTCCGTTTGACGACAATGCCCCTAATTATGATAAATGCGTTAAGAAGCCATCATCAAATCCAAATATGGAATTAATGCAAGAATCAGAGAAGAATGAAAAAATGCACCATTTTCGCTTTTTGGAAGAGCAAATAGATCCTTCTTTATTGCAAACTTTTAAGAATACCTACCACACTGAATATTCCTGGAAAGGAGAAGAACGATTTTTGGAGCTTTATAATTTATGGCGACTTATTAAAGAAAATGTTGACCCAGAAGCACACTTAAACATACCTTTGGCTTTCGAAATGAATGATGAACAGGATTTGTTTATTATTGATTTTCCAGAATTTTTAAGTCAAAACCTACCCAATGAAGACACCATCGAAACTATAACTTCAAACGAAAATGAAATTATCACTTCAATCGAAAATCAAAAAAAAATTATCGAGAATAAAATTAATGCACTGCAAGATAGTGGTATTCCAAACCCATCCAATGAAGATACAGGTGATAACATGACTGCAGGCGAAAATCAAATCAATATACTGCAAGGCATAACAAATACACCCAATAAAGACGCGGCCGAAAACATGTCGTCAAATGAAAATCAAATTAATATACTGCAAGATCTTGTAATTCCAAATCAAACCAATGAAGTTATCACCGAAACCACGACTTTAAACAAAAATAAAATTAATATACTGCAAGATATTGCTATTCAATCAGCTCCTGGAAAATGTGAAGGCATGAGCACTAGTAAAGATTTGAGAATGTTAAAGAAAAGAACGGTAAGTGATGTACTAAAAGATGTGAGAACGTGGCCAGAAGAAATTAATAATGCGGAGAACATAAAAAGGAGAAAAAATAGTCTTCCTTCAGTGGTAACATCAGATAAATGGGTAGAAATTTTGGAAGCAAAAGAAATTACCAAAGAGAACATTGCTAAAGAAAAGGTTTTGAAAAAGCAGTTGGCTCTACAAAAGAAGAAAAAGATTGTCACCGAAAAGACTAAAAAACGAAAGACTGCTATAGAAAAAACTATTCAAGCAGAAAATACTACTGCAGAAGAGAAAGCCATAGAAGAGACTACCAAAGAAAATACAACCAATGGAGAGAGCACAAACGAAATATTAGAAAAAGCCAATAAAAGACTAATTGCTAGCGAAGAAACTACGGAACTAATATTGGACAATATTGAACAAATTCTTATCGAAGAAATGGTTGACAAAACTAAAGAAGAAATGGTTGACAAAACTAAAGAAGAAATGGTTGACAAAACTAAAGAAGAAAAGAGTTTTGGAGTGGGTTCATTTGTGATAGTCACATATGACAACGCCTTATTTCCAGCCAAAATTGTTAACGAGGAGAATGGTGAATTCTATTGCTGTGCAATGAAGAAAAGTGGCACAAATCATTGGAAATGGCCCCATCCACCAGACCTTATCTGGTACAAGAAGGAAGATATTGTCTTGACAATAAAGGAACCCCTTCTTATCAACGCAAGAGGCGCCTACGAAGTACCGGAAATTAAATCTCTCTCGATCTAGTAATCTCTTTTTCATTCAGTCATTTTTATTTTATACTTACTATTTTAAACTTACACCTTTAATGTAGTTACCTGTCATAATAATATTTTTTTTAATAAAATGTTCTAGCTACCTATGCATTCGTTTTATCATTAAAAACTCTAGTGGCCACAACTGGATCATACCCTGGCCACAACTGGTACAAAGGTGGCCACAACTAGCAAAAGTGTATCTGGTTCACATTTTATTTAATCTTTCTCTCTTAAGCATATGCTTTTTGAATCTTCTGTCTCTTTCAAAATCAGTAATAGTCACCGTTTCCATCAATATACTTTATATAAGAAACAGCTTTGATGTTAGCAAACAACCTTTACACAAAGATGAAAAATTGCTTAAGGTGGCCACAACCGGGACATCTACCCTATCTATTTGAATTATTTAACAATTTTAGAACATTTTGATAGCACTTTGATAAGTTTTCGGTATCTGTCCGACAACTGATACTATTTTTGTTATTATAAATATGAATAATTTCTAAAAAATTCACTTCCTAAAATGTAAAGTAACGCTGTGTTTGGACAGAGCCGTCTTATCTTCATTAAACTTTTTGCAATCATTAATATGCTTATTAACACGATTCTTTAAACATAGTCTCGTTTATCCCACATATACTCCATTACAATTTGTACAACTAATCATATACACTACGCTTGACATGTCATCACTGTTCACGGGATCTTTGAGATTTCTGAAAACGTTACCAACCTTTTTATTATTATACAACACTATTTTAGTTTTTTCATTATTAAGCACATGAGCTAAGCGATGTGACAAATGTTTAATAAGTGGTATCTTAAATTACATCTCATGTGGATTCTGAGCGACATTTCTATCTCTCTCAACATTATTATTGTTAGTAAGTCTAAAAGTTTTTTGTATGAATTTATCTGGGTAACCATTAATCTTTAAATTCCATTTTAATTTATCAAAATTATCTTTGTGAGATTCACTGTCACTAAGTTTGATGATCTTATTAATGCTACTACTAATTATACCAATTTTTTGAGATAGTAGATGGTTAGATTCATAATGTAATATTATATTCGAAGTGGTGGGTTTTTATAACAATTACTTAGTTTTCAATGTACCATCGTCCTGTCTAATAATTAAAACATCTAAAAATGGAATATTATTATTATTTTCAAGTTCAAATGTGAATTTAATGTTGGAATCATAATTATTAAGAATATTTAGAGTAATATCTACATAATCAGCAGGAATAGCAGTAATAATATCATCCACATATAAATGTAATAAAATTAGATTAAACGGAAATTTAGGGATTACTGTATTTAATAATTTAGTCATAACTAAATTCGCAAATATAGGTGACGCCGGGTTACCCATCGCGCAACCCTTTATTTGTCGGAAAAATTTATTATCAAATAGGAAAAAACTGCTTTCAAAACAAAACCCAATTAATGTTATAAACGTCGAGAGATCAATGTTAGTGTAACAAAAAATATCGTTCCAATATTCATGAATAGCATCAAGGACTAACTCCTTGGTAACATTTGTGAATAATGATGACACGTCAAACGATACTAAGACATAATTGTCTGGCAATTTATAGTCCTTACACAAGTTAACAAATTCGAACGAATTTTTGACAGTAAACTTACAAAGTTCATTCAAATTATTCAAAATATTAGTTTTCTAAATTCTACATAATCTAAATTCTAAATTTATAACTAATATTTTGAATAATTTGAATGAACTTTGTAAGTTTAATGTCAGTTGTTTGTTATCTTCCTTCAGAGCTACAGCGCCGCAAGCTTCAGTTGTGTTGATGAGTGACTAGAGAGTAGTGGGTGATAGCTCTGGCACCCCCGATCAAAGGTCGCACCGGCGGCAGGCTTAAGGTGTTATCAGTAAACATTGATAAGGTGTTATCAGTAAACATGGATAAGGTGTTATCGAGGTTAAACAGGTTGTTTATTAAATAAGATTATCAATATTTAATAAATAAGATAAAGTGTTTGTGTTGTTTGAAATAATTAAATGTTTTTGTTTCCCAAAGTTTAGCTAGATTGGAAAAGGTCATTGCGTTGAAGATTGGTAAGTGGAAATAATAATATTATCAGTGTTTAATGAGTAATTAGATAAAGTAGTGCCATCTGTAATATTTTCAAAATATGTTGGTGTGGTTGTATTATCTGTGTTCTGTGTTCGTCATCTGTTTTCAAAATAGCAAAATTATATAAGGGGAGATTTCAATTATTTTTAGAAAAATGTTATCAATTATATGAACATTTGTACGTGTGAAATATATTAATTTCATCGTCGACATCAGTTTGTGAATCCTCGATAGATAATTTATTTAATGCGTGAATTTTATCTAATATTAATAATGTATTTATTATTAATAACTTAAAATTTGTTTACAGAGAATAGTAAATAGGCTCTTTGAAGAATATAAATTTTGTATGAAAATAACCAACATGGAAATTAATACCGATTACAAATTGTTTAATATTAAAGAAAGATAATAATTAATTTATTTAATGCACGAATTTTATTTATTATTAATAATTTATTTATTAATAATTTAAAATTTGTTTAAAGGGAATAGTAATAACTTTATTATTCACATTTGGTTTAAAAATGGATTTCAACAAGTTAAATGAAATAGGTTCTTTGAAGAAAATAAAACTTTGTATGAAAATATCCAGCATGGAAATTAATACCGATTACAAATTATTTAATATTAAAGAAAGATAATAATTTGCCTGTCCGGTTATTTTGATCGATTTAATCAAATAAACTCGCTAGCACAGAAAACAATTGTCCCGAATGGACTGGAACTATACTAAAGCAATTAGGCTTGGAATTAGATAAGACATGTTTGTAAGATCAAAGCTCAAATTTCAGTGGAAACATTTATTTTTAAAATAGGAGATTAGAAGATTGTTTTCTTCAAAGAAATGATATCTGTCAAATATTTCAGTAGATACGTTTATTTTTAAAATAAGAGATTAGAAGATTGTTTTCAATATAGAAATTATATCTATGACAAATATTTTTGATAAAAGTGATGAATCACAAACAAATGTCTAATAATTAGTTATCTGTTTTCCAAGTAGATATTATATTGTAGGTAAATACAGACATTGTCATGACTTACAAAATAAATTAATAATACACTATTTCCCTTATATCAAAATAAACTTATTTTTCGGAAACTTTCCGAAAAATATTTGTCAGAAATAAATAGATAAAAGTGTTTGTGTTCTGTGTTCAAAATAGACATTGGTATGAATCAGAAATATTTTGATAAAACTGTTTGTGTATTTTCAAATAAGATAGGGTGGGCTTAATGTTATCTGTTTTCCAAGTCGATATTATATTATATCCGAAGAAAATATTTTACAGAAAAATTGTTATGAAAAACAAAACAGGTATGGTATCATTTGTATATATAGCTGGAAAATAATAAATTATTCAGTATTGCTCTTACCTGGGTACTAGTTCAGCCCGACAATGATGAATTTTGAAGACTGAGAAAAGTTCCTCTTTCTGCATCCCCGGTGGTAAGTTAACATTAATTTAATTTCCTTCGTTGTTTAAAACATACATTTTGTCTCACAACCGTCATAATCTGCGGTCGCGGGGTCCATCAGCGGAAACGTCTTTGGATATACCCTACCCCGAGATAGATCCAGAACAAACGATGGTGATGGCGTCCGACGTATCCCAGCTCCAGGTCAATCCAGGAGTCGACAATATGTCATGGGGTTTAATAACGGAAACGTCTTTGGATGTACCCCACCCCGAGGTAAATCCAGAATAACCGGTGGTGATGGCGTCCAACGTATCCCCGCTCCAGGTCAAGCCAGCAACCGACAACAGATCGCCAAGGAAAAGAAGGACTAAATCGTCTTCTTCTCAGGCTCTGAAGAAACCACGGGTCTCCTCGTTGGAGGACATCCTTGTAATTTCATCTTCAGAAGATGAGGAACCGGGTTGTCCAGATACATCACCAAGAGCAGACAACGGGTCAACATCACCATCTGAAGCAGGCGTGCCAACCACCACCATCTACAGAGTTTGAGGAATTTGCACAAAGCTGGACGGAAGACTTCGAGGATGAGACTCAAATAAAAGAGCCTGAAATCCTCTTCGAAGATGACTTCGTTTTGGACGATGACCTGGCAGTGTTGACGGGGTCAGCAGATGTGGGGTTCTTCACTCTACCCAATAATCGCGATTTTCGCGACAATTGGGATCGTTTGCTAGACTGCCGAATGTTTCCTTTAGATCCCTCATTAAAAACATACATAGCGGGTGGTGTTTACGGCAATACTTTTAACATTACAGTGCGGCCATATAGTGACGTTAGAAAGAAGCAGTATTTCGATATAAATAACTTTCATTCGTTCGCAAATTTTATAAACAATATTAATTTTAGTGATAGTAATAAGTATTATAATATACATGGTGTAGATTATAAGGTGAAAGACGATATAGTAGACTGTAGGTTAGGTTTTAATAACTTTATAAAATTAAATAAATTAAATATATGGACCATTAAAGAAATAAGTAGCGACCTTAAAAATATTATTAAAAATTATTTAATAAAATATAACAATTTTAAAATTATTTATAAAAAAATGTTACAGGATGTGGTAGTCCATGAGCTTAGATTTAAGTCAGGTATTTTAGGCTTATATAAATATGTTATGTTTGTAAATAATAGCCATAAGACTTTTTCATTGAATTTTACATTTACTATAGAGATTATAAAAATGTTAATTAATTCATAGAAAAACAAAAAAATATATAATATAGTTGTAAAAATTGATTAAATACATACTTTATATTGTACAATCGCGTATTTCATTTCTCTTTGATTAATTAGTTATAAAATGATTGAGTAAATTTTCCATAAACAAAGCATGGGTATATATATATATATATATATATATATATATATATATATATATATATATATATATATATATAAAAGTAAGAGTGTGCGCACATAATGGACTCCCAAGAGAATTTCGATCATTTTTTTCAAATTTGTAATGACATCATCGATTCTTCGCTGAATTATAATAACGATATTGAAAATCAGGAAGAGAATGGGTATGAAGATGTTATTCCCAACCAACAGTTTGGAGAAGGCGTCAGACAATACGAAATAGTGCAAGACACCGAAACTAATGTTAAACCATTTGGGATAAAGCGAAGACATCTTACATTTCAACTGACAGATCCACCAGGCCAAGAAAACCCTATAGAATGGTGTCAAGAAAGTATTCAGCAGGTATGGATTATATGTATAACAACGATTTACATATTCATATAACAATAAATCATGCTAGATGTTAATTATTTTAATTTAACAGGTATTGAATGATGTTCTGAAAGACGTGAATCCCGAAGATGTTGTTGGATTCACATTTCACACTCCCCGTTTTGAAAATGGGCCCGCCTGGGTGAGTTTTCGCCGCGTGGCCAAATACACATTCATGTACTATGGGACGCCATCGACAAAATTCTGCAGAGCAATGCGGAATTTTTTTCTGACGGACAATTTACCAAGGAAGTTACCCAAGTGTCTATGCCCAGAGGTAATGGTAAACCGCTCAACGGTCATGGTCTCAGCTATGCAGAATTATGTCGACGGAAACACGGTATCATCGAGGTAAATAACTTAGATAATCTTTGTCTTCCTCGCGCCCTTGTTATAGCGGAAGCTTTTGCTAAGAAAGACACCCATTTTAAATGTATACGTAAAGACAACAACATAATTCAGTGGGGCAGAGTACGGGCTTTATTGAATACAACCGGGGTCACAATTAATGAAAATGGGGCAGGTATACCCGAACTGACAGCATTTCAACGGTGTTATAATCAATACAATATATATGTGTACGAATATAATACACGTGGTGAAGTGATTTTTGAGGGTGCAAGAGGTCAAAATTTTCCGAGGTTAAATCTCTTGCACTATCAAAATCATTATTCTGTCATAAAGCGCTTAACAGCTGCATTTTCAGCCAAATATTTTTGCGAGCAGTGTCATATCCCGTATAATAATGCACTCGGCCATACTTGCGAAAATATTTGTACGTTTTGTAAAACATCTCCCGCTTGTAATTATACACGACAACTAGTATCATGTCACGACTGCAATAGAAAATTTAGAGGACAAGACTGTTATAACAATCATAAACCGTCAGTATGTAATTTATTAAAAACATGTAAAAAATGTTTGAAAACATATAATTTTCAAAAAAACAAATACCACATATGTGGTGAAATATACTGTAGGCTTTGTGATTGTTACCAAAAACCCGGACACGAATGTTATATTTAACCGGACAAAACAGCAATGAAAGACAAGAATTTATTTATTTATTACGACTTTGAGACGCGACAGGAAAAAATTGTAAATGGACATAACAAACATGAAGTAAATTTGTGTGTGACTCAACAATCTTGCTCTACTTGTTGTAATATAGACGATTTAAAAATTGTATGCAATGCATGTGGTGTTCGGCAGCAAATATTTAGAAACGATCCAGTTCAAAAATTTATTTTGCATGTTTTGGCACCACGGACTTCATTTTCTTCAGTGACATGCATTGCTCATAATGCGAAATCTTTTGATGCCCAATTTATTCTGAAATACATTGTCGAAATTATGAATTTAACACCTAAATTAATATTGAATGGAAATAAAATTTTGTTAATATAAGTTAATAAAAACATTAGATTTATTGATTCGATAAATTATTTATCGATGTCTTTATTTGCTTTACCCAAAGCAATGGGTTTATCAGCTTCAATTAGAAAAGGTTATTTCCCCCACTTCTTTAATACTTTGGATAATATACATTATGTAGGACCTCTACCTAGACCTAAATATTATGGTGTGGACTATATGAATTCTTCTGCGCGACAAATTTTTTTGGATTGGTACGATGAACAGTTACAAAATAACAGAATTTTCGACATGAAAAAAGAATTAGTAGAGTATTGCGTGTCGGATGTTGATATTTTGCGTCGTGCTTGTACGAAATTTCGAGAAACTTTCATTAATGATTGCAAAGTTTGTCCATTTTCGGAATCGGTAACTATTGCTTCATCTTGTAACAAAGCATTCCACCGCTTATTTTTAAAACCAAATATGATCGGTATTATTCCACTCAATCTAAAATTGCATTGCAGTAATTAATAATGCAAGAAAATGAGCGGGGGATACTTAAGCAACATGTAGGTCATGGTTCGGAAGCGGTAATTGGTACCAATTTAATTGATGGTTTTTACGCACAGGGCAAATTAATATTTGAATTTTTTGGGAGTTTTTGGCATGAATGTAAATCTTGTTATAGATCTAACCGCGATAAATCAACTTATAGTAGTACAAAAGAAGCAATGGATTTTCGGCTTCAAAATACATTAGATAAATTTTTTAAAAATCAAAATTTAGGTTATATAGTAATTAGTATATAGGAATGTGAATTTAGAAATTATTTAAAACAAAACAAATTTTTAGAAAAATAATTGAAAAGCCATCATCTTTAAATAATTTGCCGTTAAAAGCTCGCGACGCTTTGTATAGAGGTCTTACGGGTAATACTCATTTATATAAAAAAGTCAATAACGATGATGACAAAATAAAATATGTCGACGTATGCTCGCTATACCCGTACATATGTAAATATGGCAAATTTCCGATCGGTCATCCAGACATTTTTGTTGACTCAGAATGTGATGCGTTATGTCCTAACAATAATATAGATCAGGTAGAAGGTTTAATAAAATGAACTGTTTTACCTCCTGCTACTCTATATCATCCGGTATTACCGCTAAAAGCTCACGGTAAACTTATGTTCGTGCTATGTCGGGTATGTTGCGACAAGCTAGAGTAAAGTGACTGTACTCATAACGATGACGAGAGACAATTTTCCGGGACATGGGTGGTCGACGAAGTGAAAATGGCTGTAGAATATGGTTATAAAATAATTAAAGTGTTCGAGATTTGGCAATACAAGATGACTCAATATAATAAAATTACAAAAACGGGGGGTTTACATTTTAAAACAGAAATTAGATAACAGTGAAGATTGGTAACTGGAAGTTTCTGGTTTAAAATATTCTAGAAAATTCTTATCAAGTATATGAACACATATATACTGACAAGGGTGAATAATTTTACTTACTATTCAGTATTTCATTACAGACAGCTATCTTGAACTCCTGACATTCTGGAGAAATTAAATAACAGTTTATATCTGAGTGCAAAATTTATTTTAACAGGTTGAGCGCCAAGACTGAACCGTCCCCCTGGACCAAGATATTTTTTTATCTAATTCACACCATTTTCTATTACTTATACGATTTTTCTTCGATTTTCCCGACGGAAGTTGGAAAAAAGATGCAGCGGACACCTATGTCCGCTTTGGCCTGAGAAAAGTGACAGCGGACAGCGGTGTCCGCTGTGGCCCGTCAAAGATGTTTAGAATGAGTGGACACGATGATTGACGAAGTTACCGACTACCACACCCGAAAATTTATTGCATATGCCAGGCAGGTCTCGACGAGTTATTGCACATGTTTCATTGTTTCTGTCCAACATTGTTACTGTGACGATATAGTGTCGCGATATTATTGAATAAAATGAGTGATCGCACCAGAAGAATAATGCAGTTAGCTTGGGAGATCCCAACCTAATAGTAGTAGTTTCTGTATTGTTTTTCGGACCTATATACTTTGTACGATTCTTTGTATCAAAATACTAAAGTTTTCATCTGCATTTTTTATTTATCGTTCTCCGATACTTTTCAGGTGATGTCAATTCAGATGATCCGTTCTCGGACAATTCGCTTGATGATCCAGCGTACTGTTTGCCAAGCAGTAGCGACAGTGATGAATATGATAGCGAAAGTGATACTCCGGGTCCCTCTAGCCACTCTGCAAGTAAGCGTCCTAGAATTGATGATGCATGTCTAATAGATGAAGTTGGTGAAGCAGATGAAGATATTGGTCCAGTTTTGAATCCGTCAGATACTATCGACAACGAGGAATACGACAGTAATTATGATTCTGGTTCTGCTGGCCAATCTGCAAGAAGTGAACTTACATCACAGCCAAATTCTGAAGGTGAAATTGAGCAAGTTGAGGATAACAACCAGTTGCCAGAAGCAGAACAGTCTGAAATTGGAAACGACGATCCGACTACACTGCGTGATTTATCAGCATCTGTTTGGGGATCTTCCGTATGAAATCACTTGGTGTTTGACGAAACTTTTGAGGATGGCATAAAACCGGAGTGGCAAGCTGCATTACAAGCACATACGCCTGTGGATTATTTTCTTGCATTCGTAGACATTCACATCCTTGATCTAATTATGGACCAGACAAACCCTTATGCAACACAGTTTGTTCTTGATAGCAGGGTTGTTTCCAGTAGTGCTCGAGCTCAATCATGGGAGCCAACATCTAGAAAAGAAATCGCACAGTTCTTAGGTCTACTAGGCTATATAGGAATGGTGAAAATGAATACTATTCGAGATTATTGGTCTAAATAGTGGTTGTTCAAAAATGATGTTGCTCGTAAGATCATGAGTCGTAATAGGTTTGAGTTATTGTTAAAAATGTTACATTTTTCGGACAACACACTGTGCCATCAAGGAGACAAATTCTATAAAGTGCAACCACTTATAGACAAGATCAACAAAAACTACCAAACAATTTATACAGCTGGAAAGACATTTTGTATTGATGAAACCATGATACCTTCTCTAGGAAGATTAATTTTCAAGAAATACAATCCACAAAAGACTCATAAATATGGCATCAAGGCATTAAAGTTGTGCTGCGAACAAGGCTATACCTGGAATTTAGCCATATATTCAGTTAAAAAGAAACAGAACGGATTGGTATTGGTACCTATATCCACCAAAATAGTTCTAAAATTGCAAAAGGTCTTCTACAGTGTGGCAGAGTCTGTATAACGGATAATTGGTACACAAGTCTACAGCTTGCTCATAAACTTCTAGATAAAAAAAACTCACTGTCTAGGAACTTTGAGGAATAATCGCAAAGGAAACTGGAGAGAAGTTACAATGAAAAACTCAAAAAGGATGAGGTTATTTCTCAAGAAAATGAAAGAGGGATATGTGTTCTCAAATGGCGTGACCGAAGGGATGTGCTGGTCTTGTCCACTTATCACACTGATGAAATGGTGCAAATTCAGCGTCGTGGAGAGCCCATTCAAAAGCCAAAAGCTATAATAGACTATAATTCGGGTAAGAGTTCGATCGATTTATCTGATCAAATGTCGAGCTACAATACAGCACTGCGACGATGTATCCGTTGGTACAAAAAGGTCGCAATTGAAGTATTACTGGGTACTTCAGTTGTTAACGCTCACTTTATCTTCAAGCAAGTAGAGCAGAGCAGCATTTCCATAACAGACTTTCGATATACAATCATAGAGGGTTTGCTGAAATTTGAAAGCAGTTCCGAAACTATTCCTCCTTCAAGAATGAGCTTGAAAGCTCATAAACTCGAAAAACTTGATTGCAAGGCACGAGAAAACAGGAAATATTGTAGAGGATGCTACAAGAAAAACAGGATGGACAAGAACAAAGTGAAAAAAGTTATAACTTATTGTGCCCAGTGTGAAGACAACCCTAGGTACTGCCTTCAATGTTTCAACTTTTTCCACAAGAAATGCTAAATGTGTAGAGCCTATATTTTTCAACAAAGAATTAGTTTTCTAAATTTGTTTTTTGCATATAAATAAACGAATTTGTTATACATACCTGTTTATGAATATTTGTACATGGTAAACAATAAAAACGAATATCTCATTTGTTAGTTTCGCTACAAAAAAACTTGGTGTCAGATTGCAATAGTGCAGGGCCATGGCGGACACGACACTATGTTAAACTGCATAAAAGCGCGTCCTCTTGGCCAGGCAGGATCGGTAAATATTGAAACGTCAGGCGGACACCGGTGTCCACCTTGGCCTGGGGAGCAAACATCGAGTCGGACACTGGTGTCCGCCATGGCGCTCAACCTGTTAAAAATAAATGATTGGAAAATTTAATAAATAAGTAATTAGATAAAACGCATAATATCGTTTGTATTGTTTTAAAAATAGAAATTAGATTGTTTAATAAATAAGATTATTGATATGAAATAAATGAGTAATTAGATAAATTGTAATACTATATTACCCTCATGATTGATGAAACTTGATTACTGTTGATGTTTTAAGAAACTGAAGCCGCGAACAAACACATACACAAAGACACAAATACACAGAAATTTTAAATAACTTTATCTGATTATTATATTTATTCACACTATTTCAATTAATAAAAATATACGTATCACCTAACTAAAACGAAGTTATACTCAGAACGACCGTACATAACAAAATAAGTTCTGTTTTCAAACTAGACATTTGCATTATCGATAAATACTTTGAAATATTCCTATGAATCATACACTAAGCCTAATGGAAATAAATAAAATTCACAGATAATGTGTCAGTTGTTCAAAATAAGTTTATTTTGATATAAGGGAGATAGTGTTTGTGTAATTAGAGATAAATTTATTTTGTAAACGAGAACTAGGTTTCGACTTTGAGTGGAAAACAGGTCAGGTCAGGTCCAGAGGGCATTGAACATCGGTAACTGGAAATATGTTTGTCATTTGCAAGTTGAAATAAGATTTGTTTTTAAAATAGATATTATATCTGACAAAGATTTTTCGAACTATGTCTGTCATCTGTATTTTTCGGGTTATTCCTACGAATATGTATTCAAAAGAACTTTATTTTCAAAGCAGAGTAGGAAAGATCGTTGTTATTTTCACTCATACGCTGATGACACACAAATATTAGCATCATGTTCTCCTTCAAATGTGTCCACTTTTGTTAATAATATTAATTCTGATCTGAATAATCTAGTTCAGTGGGTTAAGGATAATGGTCTCAGAATTAATCCCAATAAATCAACGATGTTAGTTATAGGAAACTGTGAAGTACCTATGATAAAGCTTGACGGTACCCAACTGCAGCCTGATAAATTCTGCAAAAGTCTGGGTGTATATTTTGACCCAGACCTTAATTTCAAGTTCCATTTACAGGCTAAAATGAAGGCAGCAGTGATTAAATTAAAGCACCTGTATCAGTTTCGTGACATCTTAACGTCTGATGTAAAACTTCGCTTAATTAATTCGCTTGTACTTCCATTATTTGATTATTGCGCATGTGTGTATGTACCTAATTTATCACAAGCAGATAAGCACAGAATTCAAGTTTTTCAAAATTCATGTTTACGGTTTGTCTACAAAGTGCGTAAATTTGATCACATTTCAAGCTTTAGAGAGTTAGCAAAAATGGAAAATATTGAATCTCGCACAAGGAAAATGTATTTAACTTTAATTCATAAAATTTTAATAACGAATACTCCTCGTTATCTGTACGATAAACTTATTCCAAAATTTTATAATTATAGTCTACGTATTAGGAATTTATACATTGTGCCATCGTTTAAAAAACATAAATTTAAGTGCTCATTCTCCTATTTAGCCCCTACATTATACAACACTTTACCAGACAGTATGAAATCTCTTTCTGTAAATTCTTTTAAATACTACTTGAAGGAAATGTGAAGATTTATGTGTGCATTAATTATTAATTAATTATTAATTATTGATTATTGAGTATTCTCCTGTGATATTATCTGCGAAGCTTTTCTTATGGTTTAAAATATTTGTTGTCTATTCAACATTAATTCTTATTTTTCTCTTTTTTTCTATGTAATTATTAAGACTTTATGTTATATTAATATCGGCGTTCATTTTTGTTTATTTTTATGAATTATGTATTGGTTGGGTTGAAAAGCAGCCTTTGGCTGAACCCCGCCCTTGACTGATGTCAATAAAGTCTATTATTATTATTATTATTATTATTATTATTATTATTATTGTACTGAAAATTGTTATTCAGATAAGTAGATAAAGTGTTTATATCGTATGTTTCAAAACAGTTATGAGTCACAAATAAACTTTGACAATTTGATGAGTCATCTGCTTTGGTAATCTGTATTTCCGTGTTTTCAAAATAACTGTGTTTGTAAGGGTGAAAATTAAATAAAGAAGGGATATATAAATAGCCGTAAGTAGACATCATATCTTATTCAGTGTTTTTCTTGTTTACAACATTTTACACCATCATGATGAATTTCGAAAACTTTGAAGATTTTGAAAAATACATCTTTCTACGTCCTAAGTGGTAAGTTTATTTATTTATTTCTAATACACGGGCATACATATCCAATTTTACAAAATTAAATGACAATAAAAGTTATTTATAACTTTAACAAGATGACATATTTTAATATTAAATATATCTATTTCAGTTTTATATAATTTCCTTTGTTGACTATAACATAATTTTTTCGCAGTCGTCTGCATTCGGGGAATATGACCAAGCTGATCTCCGGAGACATGCTCCAAACTTCGACTACCAAGTCATCAGGGAGAAAGAGGAGTCATGAACCGGCATCTGTTCAGGAGTCGAAAAAACCCCAACACTTATCACCCGAAGATGAGGAATCCACGAAGCGGTAAGTTGATGTTTATATAATTTCCTTTGCTGTCTATAACATACAATTTTGCGCAGTGGTCTCCACCAGGAGAATACGACCGAGCATATTCAGGCTTCCGAAAACATACCTTCGACTCCGGCTTCGGAGTTATCGGGGAGAAAGAGGAGTCGTGAACCGACACAAGAAGAAGAAGTATCCCACGTTAATGAAGTAGAAGTGATCTCCTCATCCGAGAAAGACGAGGAATACGGGCAGCGATGGACGCCAAAGACGTCGGATGAAGACACGGACAACTCCATAGATTATGTTATGAACGACAACGTTGCTCTGCTGACTGGTTCAGCGGAAGTAGTGCCTTTCACGATTAACAATCGCGATTTCAAGGACAATTGGGATCGTTTGTTGGATTGTCTGATGGTTCCCCTACATTTGTCTTCATTGAGGTATATAGTTGTTGCTATATATTTCCCAACAATAACTTCCAAATCATCGTAAGATTATAGGGCAATGTAATAAAAAAGGAATACATTGATGTAGATTTTCTTGAATTTAGTAATATTTTGAGGAATATATACCGGGTGGAACATCATACCTGTGTACATAGGCGATTCATATGAGAAAAACAGTTTTTTCGTGCGCATTGCTCCCCAAATTATTTTAGACAAAAATGCTTCAAATAAATGTTGTAGAGCATAAAATTCTGCATCTAAATCAATAAACAGAATTACTTTTACATGCTTTGTAACGACAGAAATTAAATAAGAAAATATTGAAAATTACGTTGAAAATATCAAATAGCCATGGAATTGAAACAATAATAGAAACAAATAAATGTCTGACGTTTGACAGATAAATAACTAATTTGACGGTAAAATATCAAAATGAATTCAGTTTATTCTAACGAAGAAAGGGTTTTTATAATAAAAACTTTTTATAGTGGAAATTGTTTACGTATAGTTAGAGATTTATTCGCCGTGAAATTTCCAAATAGGCCAATTCGAAGCGCTACAACAATACGCGCGTATGTTCAAAAATTTGAATCCACGGCAAGTGTTGCGGCGGAAAATAGTACAGGTAAATTTAAATTTGAATATTTTTTAAGAGATTTACAAACAAATCATATCTTTATTTATAGGAAATAAAAATAATCGCATTAATTTAGAAAACGAACAAAGAGTTCTGGAATTAATAAATTTTAATCCTAAATTAAGTTCAAGAATAATAGCGCAGGAATGTGAGATTGCTCATTCTACAGTATTGCGCATTCTTAAAAAACATAAATACCACCCTTATAAAATGCAATGCCATCAAGACATTTCGCCCATTGATGAAGAAAGTAGGCGAGTTTTTTGTGAAGATATGCAAGAACGAGCAAATCGGGATCGTGATTTTCTTCCATCTATTTGCTTTACCGATGAGTGTACTTTTACATTAAACAATGAACCAAACGTTCAAAATGATAGGCACTGGGCTCTAGAAAATCCAAGATTAAATGTTACCACCAGAACGCAATATCCTCAAAAAATTTATATTTGGGCAGGCATTTTTAATAGCAATATTATTGGACTATTTGAGATCGTTGGCAACTTAAATTCTGAAACATACTTAGAACTCTTGATTAATGAGATCGGCCCTGCATTAGACAGCGCAGCGCGCGAAAATCAGGAGGTTTGGTTTCAACAAGATGGCTGCCCAGCTCATTTCGGAGTAAGTGTTAGAGATTATTTAAACCAAGCATTTCCAAATCGCTGGATTGGTCGTGGTGGAACTTTAAATTGGCCAGCCAGATCTCCTGATTTAGCACCTTGCGACTTTTTTTATGGGGTCATCTTAAATGTAAAATTTATAAGCAGCGCCACCCAAATATTAATTCATTGAGAGAAGTTAACATGGAGGAGAGCGCCTTAATCACAAATAGGCAGCTCGCTAATGTAAGAAATTCATTCTACAATAGACTTGGTTATTGCTTGGCTGAAAACGGAGGATTATTCGAATATTTGTTATAATAATAAATTGTAGTGATTATTTTATTCAGAGAATTACTGTTTGAAATTTGAATTGTAGTAGATAGGTCTTAATGTTTACATGAATTATTTCCAATTTAAAAAGATTTTCAATAAAAATCCTATAACGACCCGCCATGGGACCAGAACTCCTTCGCCATGCCGATATGTACATTGGGGAAATTTTAGAAGATTATGTAGTCCCTTACGCACCATTTGTCGGTGATAATTTCGTATTGATGCACGATAATGCGCGTCCTCATGCCGCTGCAATCGTCAAAAATTATTTAGATAATGTAAATATAAATCGCATGGTGTGGCCAGCGCGGGGTCCGGATCTAAATCCTATTGAACACGTATGGGATATGCTTGGTCGAAAGATTCGGAGCCTTGTGCCTGCTCCTAATACCCTAGAAACACTAAGGGAAGCACTTTTAGGAGAGTGGAATAATATCCGACATCAGGGAGCTCATTTGTAGTATGCCTCGACGGTTGACTGAGGTCATACAAGCCCGCGGAGGGAATACGCGTTATTAGATTTCATTTTTAACGTTCATTTATGTTTTTTGTTAAGTTTTTTTCCATTATTGTTTGTTGTCCTATGTGGACTTAATTTTTATTGTTTCCAAATAAACAATTATTAGCTATTTTAATCCTTCATTTAATAATACCAAATGGTCGTCTGTAAACCCATAATAAAAATATGTAATGACATTACAAAATAATAAAGCAGTAACACTTTTTTATAAAAAAAAAAACAAATGGCCCGTTTTTCGTGCCGGTCAGTGTAGGAAGAAGCAATTATCACAGCACTTCACCGAATATTCGGTGTCTAATATTAAATGTAGTTTATTAAGGGACAATAGATTACAATGTAAGGCGGGAAACAACATTGTTGTCCTTAGTAAACTAAATATAGACACTATAGAAATTAAAACAGGAAAAAAATTTCAGGAATATTAATCATTTTCAAAATAAATATAGAGACATTGTGCCAGATTACAAAGAACTTATGCAGAATATAATAATTTATAAGTTACAGTATAAAACAAATTTATAAATTAGTTTATTTAAATATATTATACATTGTAATAAAATTTATGACGATTTTTTTAAGGAGATGTATACATATTATCGTCATAAATTGTTTAAAGACTTTCGTTGTGTAAGTAAATTCATTGAAGAGAGGAAGAAATATATTATTTTATTTAATTATGTAATATGTACGTATATGTAGAAATTGAAATATATTATTGATGATGATTACATATTTAATTTTTTACTTACTTTACTTTTTACTCTACTTATGAAAAGGTTGAACATTCGAAATTTTCCATATCAGCTTATACAAACAACTGATATTATATATATATATATATATATATATATATATATATATATATATATATATATATATATATATATATAAGAAAAAATATTTCTTACTAGTGCGTTTAGTATTTTCAGAGTTGTAGGAGTTGTATTGGTTTTGTGAGTTTACAAAAATGAATTATCAAGAAGATTTTGACAGTTTGTTAACAATTTTTCAAACATGCAAGGATATATTAAATTCTACACGTATGGAAACTTCGAATGCGATTATTCAGGACGCAGGAGAAGAAATTCAAAGTACATCAACTGATGTTACACATTCTCAAGAAAATTTTGAGAATTTCTTTGAAATTTGTGAGAATTTGGTAACTTCTGCACTTGCGCAAAATCAAGTTCAAGACGTTGTAGAAAACAATCTTCAGGTGGTAGAAGAAGAAGAAATCCAGCAAGAAGAGATAAATCAAGATGTTGTAGAAAACATTCCTGAGGTGAAAGAAGAAGAAATCCAGCATGGAGCAGGTGTCAGGCGTTACGAAATTCTCGATGACCGAGAAAATTTTGTAAAAAAGAATCGGGTTACGAGGAAGGCGGCTAACATTTCAAATAATAGATCCACCGCAAGGAGAAAATCCAATTGACTGGTTTCATGGAAGTATTCAACAGGTATGAAATATTAATCTAATGATTTAAATAACGTTCAGTCTTTCGTTATATCCAACATTATCGATTTTCGCGGAATAACTTGTCATTTCTCTTTCTCTCTCATAAGGATGGATTAGTATGAGCTATCTTTCTTTGCACATAAATTTTTTAACAATTTATTTCAAAAACATAAATGCAGAACTCAGGCAAGGGTTTGGGTATAGCGAAAATGTTGAAACGGTATTATATACACGTATTTAATTATCGTATTTTAGGTATTAGATGACACTCTTCAAAATATGGAAGCTGTTGATTTTGTGGGATTTACATTTCACACTCCCCGATTGATAGACGGACCAGCATGGGTTAGTTTTCGCCGTGAGGACCAGATGCACATCGATGTATTGTGGGATGCAATTGAGAAAATTCTGCATAGTAATGCAGAAATTTTTTCCGATGGACAATTTACGCTAGATGTAACTCAGGTGACAATGCCCCGAGGAAGAGGAAAAATGTTAAAAGGCCATGGATTAAATTATGCTGAGTTATGTCGAAGAAAATATGGTATTGTTGAGATAAACGACGCTGATAATCTTTTGTTAAAAAGGAGCCCAGGTTCAATCAGGTATGTAAAGACAGCAATGAAATTCAGCGTATGAGGACACAGGAGCTGTTAAACAAAACAGGTATAAAAATAAATAAAAATGGAGCAGGTATTCCAGAATTATTGAAATTTTAGGAATTATAACATTTGTGTCTATGAATATAATAGTCCTGGTGAAGTGATATTGAAGAGCACAAAATCAAAATTTTCCGAAGTTAAATCTTTTGCACTTTCGAAATCATTTCTCGGTCATAAAAAGTTTAACTGCTGCATTTTCATCTAGATATTTTTGTGAGCAATGTCATGTTCCCTATAACAATATAAGAGGACATACTTGTGAAAATATTTGCATGTATTGTAAATCAGCTCCCGCGTGTAATCGTACGCTGCGGTTCATACCATGTAACGATTGTAAGAGAAAATTTCGAGGACAAGACTGTTATGATAACCACAAGAAATCAGTTGCAGAATATTAAAAACTTGTCAAAATTGTTTTAAAACATTTAATATTTATAAAAATCACGTATGCGGAGAAGTATTCTGCAAACTTTGTGATACATATAAAAATCCTGAACATAAATGCTGTATACAAGCAGACACGACCGAAATGAAAGACAAAACTTTATTTATATATTATGACTTTGAGAATCGACAGGAAAAATTAGTAGATGGAAATAGAGAACACGAAGTTAATATATGTGTATCTCAACAATCTTGCTCGGTTTGTTGCGATGAAGACGATATAAAAATTATGTGCAATGCATGTGGGGTTCGTCAACAAATATTTCAAAGACGATCCTGTGAAAATTTTTATTTTATATGTTATGACCCCTCGAACTTCATTTACTTCTGTAACATGCATTGCACATAATGCTAAAGCATTTCTTTTGCAGTTTATTTTAATATGTCTAGTAGACTTTTAATGCAAAACCGAAGTTGATATTAAATGGAAATAAGATCTTATTAATTGAAGCTTCTAAAAATATTAGATTTATCGATTCATTAACCTACATGCCAATGCCTTTATCCTCTTTACCCAAAACCATGGGCTTATCAGCTTCAATTAAGAAGCGGTTTTTCCCCATTTTTTTTAATACTTTGAATAATACAAATTATGTAAGACCTTTACCTGCTTCTAAATATTATGGTGTAGATCGTATGAATACTTCTGTCCGACAAAACTTTTTGGATTGGTATAATTGTCAAGTTGAGAATAAAGTTATTTTTAATATGAGCAAAGAAATAGTAGAATATTGCGTGTCTGATGTTGATATTTTGCGGCGTGCTTGTACGAAATTTCGAAAAACTTTCGCAAGTAATTGCAAGGTTTGTCCGTTTTCGGAATCTGTGACTATTGCGTCAGCATATAATAAAGCATTCCGCCGTTTATTTTTAAAACCAAATACAATTGGTATTATACCACTAAATGGCTATAGATGAAAAGACAACCAATCTAAAATTGCATTAAAGTGGTTAATATCACAATAAACTGAGCGGGGAATACGTATTCAACATGCTGGGTATGGTGCAGAGGCTGTAATAGGTAAAAATTTAAAAGTTGAAGGATTTTATGCCCGCGACAAGTTAGTTTTCGAATTTTTAGGATGTTTTTGGCACGGGTGTAGATCTTGTTACAAAACAAACGGCGATAAAAAAAATTACAGTATTACAAAAGAAACTATGGAATTTAGGCATGAAAGTACAATGATTAAATTGGAAGATTCAAAATTTAGGATATAACGTAATCAGCATTTGGAAATGTGAATTTAAAAATTATTTGACAGAACATAAAAACTTAGAAAAACAACTGAAAAACTACCAGCTTTTAAATAACCTACCTTTACAGCCTTGCGATACATTATATGGAGGTCGTACAGGCAATACTGTTCTATATAAAAAAAGTCGAAAATAATGAAAAAATTAAATACATTGACGTTTGTTCGTTATATCCGTATATTTGCAAATACGGAAAATATCCAATAGGCCATTCAAAGATTTTTGTTGGTACAGAATGTAATTCACTATGTTCTAACAATAATATAGAGCCGGTAAAAGGATTGATAAAATGTACAGTTTTAGCACCTACTAATTTGTATCATCCTGTATTACCGAGAAAATCACACGGTAACGTTATGTTTATTTTATGCCGGATATGTTGTGACAAACTAGAGCAAGATGACTGTACTCATACTGACAAAGGCAGACAATTCACCGGAACCTGGGTTGCTGACGAAGTACGCCTAGCTATTACGCACGGTTACAAGATTATAGAAATACTTGAGATTTGGCAATATGACATAGCTCAGTATGACAAACAAACCAGGTCAGGTGGTTTATTCGTTGATTACATCAACTATTTCCTCAAACAAGAGGCATCTGGATATCCGGACCATTTCAACACCGAAGATATGAAAACTGCATACCTCAGGAAACATTTAGCAAACGAAGGCGTAGAGCTGGATCCACAAAAAATTTAAAAAAATTCTGGTAAAAGATCTGTGGCAAAACTAACGCTAAATTCCTTCTGGGGTAAGTTGTTAATTTATTTACTATTTTAGTAATTATTACTATTAATAAATTTATTTGTGTGTTAACAGGTACATTTGCACAAGCAGAAAACCGTCATCATACAACAACCGTGTCATTTCCGGGAGAACTTTATGAACTATTAACAAATCCTGCTGTCATTGTTCATAAAATTATCCCAGCATGTGACCAGTTGTTGTATGTAAATTGGCAGTACCAAAACGAGGCAGTGGAACAGTTACCAACAGTCAACGTTGTAATCGCGGCCTACACAACGTCACAAGCCCGTATTCGTTTTGTACGAACACTTACATCCTTTGGGCACCAGGGTTCTATATTATGATACGAACTCGATCATTTATTGTCATACGCCGGGCCAATATGAACCGCCTACGGGTAATTTTTGGGCGAACTAACCGATGAATTAAGTTGTTTTGGGGATGGTTCGTATATAACTGAATTCGTCTGCAGAGGCCCTAAAAATTATGCGTATAAGACATATTGCCCAACGAATGACAACCAGTAAAGTTTGTAAAGTTAAGGGTTTTACCCTAAATTATAGAAATAGCAAAAAAATAATTTTAATTGTTTAAAAGATTTAGTGTTAGGAAACAGAAATAAAAACCCCATAATTAGTTCACATAACATAGGATGTACAGAAAATCACAGTAAAATTACAAGAAACAAAAAAAATTTAGTATTAATTTTATGAAACGTAGGTTAGCCGATAATTTAAATTCGTATCCATATGGTTATAAGAGGATAAAATCAGGTTAAATATTAAGGTTTGTTAGCATTTAGTGAAAATTATTTTGTAATTATTTAGAAATAAAACAATTGTGATTATTGGAAACTCAAAATATTCTTTATTTTTGAACTTAAATAAAATTATTAAAATAGTAATTCGACATATATCTTACGAATCTATCGTTTTCATATTTATTACATCATTAATTTATCTTTTTATCGCTTTTGTGGAAATTTGCGATAGGTACGCAAAATCTGAAGTACAAAATGGCTGGCTTATACATGCCAGCAAGTTGGTTTTAACACTGCGTTGGTAGCTTTTTACAGTTAAAAAGTTAAATGACATCAGTATAAAATTGTTTCAAAAATTTGTATCATCTTAACGTCAAATCATTTAATAAGTAATATTACTTATTAATTGCTCAACTGTGTAGGAATTCGCTAGATCAGTTTACCGATATCCATAAGAAGAGATGAAAAGTCGATAACATACCAACTGGCATCCTTATTCAATCTGAAAATTGATTAAAATTTAGTTATCGTACATGCCGATTTGTCTTCAACAAGTATAAACAAATTCATGTTAAAATAAAATAATAATTACAAATCTTACATAAAGAAGAAATTAAAAACTACTTAAATTCAATTAACACAAAAAAATCATAGTCGAAAGTTAAACGATTCAATGATGGCGCCGAAACAAATGACAGCTTCGATCTGGATAACACAATTCCAAGATCCTATGCGTTCTTGGAATCCCGTCTCGAATTCACCGCCGGGTGTGGTCATGTCTCGCAAATCGGTTATAACCGCCGGTGGTCGACGATGTTTGCTGGGAAATTTACCAATATTGAGCGCGTATCAATATTGGTAAAAGTTATAGAATAGGCCTCCTGGAACGACTTGGAATAGAAAATAACAATGTATGGTTCCAACAAGATGGAGCTACTAGCCATACTGCACGAAATTGCATGACAACGCTAAGAACCATGTTTCCTGGAAAGCTTATTTCACGATTTAGTGATGTTAATTGGCCGTCGAGATCACCAGACTTAACAATCCCTGATTTTTTCCTATGGAGATATTTAAAGTCTAACGTGTATGTAAACAAACCCCGCACACTACAAGATTTATAGGACAACATTACCAAAGAAATTAATTCGATAGACCAGGCTATGTTACAGAGAGTTATGCAGAATTATCGAACACGTCTTCAGGAATGTATACATAACAATGGTGCTCATTTGAAAAATGTTAGTTTTACAAAATAAAACTGCATTACATGTAAATAAATAAATATTTTTCGAGAATTTTGTATTTTTATTTCTAAGCCTATCACAGCACCTTAAAAATAGTCAATACCTATTGCGCCACCCGTTATAAACAAATGTATGATACCCTTGACATTTAAATTTCATGTAAGCGTACATGGTTCAGAAAATATACAAATCTTTCTATATACGCCGTCACGCCGAGACAGCCATCGCCATCACCTCAGTTACCTACAGTGCGTTGGACAGTAAAGTAGGTAACTCGTTCATACATATTTTTACATACATAGAATTAAAGTTATTACATTACATGTGACAGTAAAAGAAAGAAAATGGCTCTAAAACAAATATTTTTTATTGATTCTCATTTTGATAATTTAAAAAAAATGCTATTGACGTGATGCCCTGCACTGAAGGTGTCAATGCAGCTGAGATGAGTTTGGCGGAACGATTACTGTTAGCTTCAACACCTCCTGGATACCGATTCGTCGACGCTGAGCCCTTAAGCCAAACTGGTATGTAAATATATTTTTTATTTTTAATTATAAGTATTCGTTACAAGAAAATATGAATTATGAGTTAAAAAATATTTGAAATTTGTAGTAACACCCGAAAATGGTAGTTAGAACTTATTAAAATAAACAACTTTTCTTAGTTCCAATTTTTGATTTATTGCCCCGATTCGTAATTATTAGAGTTTTTTTGTTTTTCGAAAAATCGTCATAACTCTTATTTGAAGGATTATTGAAAAAAAAATTCTTTCATAATCACCTTCCGGCCCTATAAAACAATTGTATTTACAATTATTTTTTTAAATGACAAAATGGCGATCGATCAATAATTTCAAAACAAGATGTTTTGATAACCACTCCATCAATTTACAAAAGTAATACATTTATCGAATGATGATATACCTATACATGATGTCAATCAAGACTCAGATATAATTAGGAATCTACAAAAAATCAGTAAGTAAATTTAAACTCTAAATAGAATTCTGGCATTGTTTCATGAAATATAATATTTTTAATTTTTTAGAAGAATGGGGTACATTAAATCCTATCGCGAGTAACGATATACTTAACGTGGAGCAAAGCTCAGATGAAGTTAGCAGTCTTCAGGAACCAAGTAAGTAAAGAATTATATTTATTTTTTTCAATAACCGCTTTTAAAGTGATACGGTAGCTATTGAAATTTTGTTAGGTACTAAAGTAAAAATTTTATATAGAAAATGAGGAATTGTTATGTATGATATAAGTGTGACTTATTTACATACGCGTGCCAAACAACATTTTATCCAATATCTCTTTCAATGATTCGAAATTTATTTATTTTAAAGTTGGGTATTGGAAAAAAATTGTATGTAACTTGTCAGTACAGTCATTTTATTCACTCGCGGAGTTCTCCGCTTATGCATAAAATATGTCTTTTCACTTTTATCATAAATAACTATTAATTTTTCATATAAGTTTAATTTCGTAAAGATAGATTTTTTTTCTTATTCAGATACACTTGTGGAACAAAATAAAGCGAGAAATTTATTAACTGTGCCTACGTCACAACCTCGCGGGCAAAAGAAATTTTGGTGTTGTCCATTCTGTAAAGACCGTGTCACAAAATTTGCACGACACTTAGAAAGACATCGTTCGGAAGAAAAAGTTCAAAAATTTTTACAATTATCTTCCAAACATAAAGGAAGAATTATCGTGTCTAGGCGACCCTGTGTACATATGGGAAGAAAAGCATCTGACTATATTCCGTGCCCATCTTGTAATGGATTTTATAAAAAGGATTCATTATATAAACACGCAAAAAATTGTGGTGTTAAACCAGTTCTTGTTCGTAGAGTTCAACAAGTAAGTAGAGCTATACTTGTGGACGAAATGTATAAGAATAATGATACAATATGTCATGTACTTTCCAAATTTAGATGGGATGAAATCACTAATGAAATAAAAAAGATTTACATTTGGGTGCTTTTTTAAGACAAAAATTAAGGCTATTAGGAAGGTTTTTAATAAGCTGCAAAAGAAATAAATAGTGTTATAAAAGATTTATCATCGTTATTACAACCAAAAGAATATGATACCGTCATAAATGCAATAAGGAAAATATGTGGATTTGATATAAAACGTAGATATTTCCAATAACCAGTTTTAGCTCTAAATATAGGTTCTATCTTTACCCAGTGCGCAAAATTCTACATTGGCCAGTGTATCAGAGAAAGCAATACTGAAAAGCAAAAATTAGTTGAAAATTTTATTCATATTCATAAAATAGAATATCCTTCAAGAATATCACGAACTGCTACTGCAGTTCAAAAAGAAGCATCTTGGAATAAAGCTCAAGAGTTAAGTATACCACAAGCGAAGGACATAGAACGAATGGTTTCATTTTAAAAAATTGAGTCAGCGACAACATATGAAGAACTTAAAACAGGTTTCAATCAAATATCTTGGTGTGAACTGGCTGGAACAACCCTTTTAAGAGTCTTACTGTTTAACAGGAAACGAGTGGGTGAACTTGAATGTTTACTTATAAAAAATTATGAAGATTGGCAAGGAATTTTAAAAAGTTCAGATGCTTTTAGAACACTATGGCCCATTCAACAAACTCTGTGCCACAAATTTGAACGTGTTGAAATTAGAGGAAAGAAAGGTAGAAGAGTTCCTATATTGTTAGACTATGAACAAATCAAGTATATTAATAAAACATTGGAATTAAGAACAGAAGCTGGTGTTCCAGTTGATAACCCATATGCGTTTGGAAAACGTGGAAATGACTATACTCACCGTCACTTTTCGGCAAGTAAATAACTTAGAGATTATTCTTCAAAATCAGGTGCAAATGTGCCAGCAAATTTAAGGTGTACAAAATTGCGGAAACAAATTTCAACTATATGTCAAGTTATGGAGCTATCTGAAAATGATGTTCAGTTACTAGCTGAGTATTTAGGACACGATATTGTTATACACAAAGCCCACTATCGCACACCACAACTTACGTTACAAGTTTCTAAAATTGCTTAAGTATTAAAGGCAGCTGAAGATAAACATTTTGAAAAATACAGAGGACAATGCTTAAATACATTAACGCATTGTTCGATTAACGGTTCATCAAAATGAACAAATACAACTCGATTTTTTGACAGCAATGATATAGATGTCATAAGAACAAGGAAACTGTTTCGAATTTGTTCGTTTTGATGAACCGCTAACCGAACAATGTACATTAGTCTTAGTTTAGTCATTAAGTAAAAAAAATCTGTAGCTTCTTTGTATCACTTTCATTATTTCTTTCTGTATTTTTAATTGTTCAATAAAACCTTTAAAAAAAACTCATAATTTTGAACAGAGCATTTTTCAATATACGAGTATATATATATATATATATATATATATATATATATATATATATATATATATATATATATATATATATATATATATATGTATATATATATATTGATTCTATCTTTATAATAAATGTTTGGCTGTTTAAATTTGATAGCATATGCCCATGTATTGCTTTTCATTTTACTGATGGCAGTAACATAATATAAAATAATTAATCCTTTTTCTTTACAGAAAATAATTAAGTAGGGAACCGGGTTAAATTAATAATTTATGTAACAATAATTTATATTTTTCTGCTCCAGTTTTTACGAGTATGTATATTCTGCTACGTTTAAAGTTGGCTATTTGATACATGCATGTCAAAAAAGTTGCCTGTCATAGTTAGGATTTCAACCATTTTCTACCTATATTCATAGCGCTCTGGGTTTGAAACTGCTGGTTTTTAATTTTAGAGTATTACAGTGCAGGTAATATAAGATCGTCCCTAATGTACTCTCATATAAAGATATATGAATAATTATCCCAAATATTATACAATTATATACAGACATAAAAGTGGACCTGAAAATGCTGGTCCTGAACACTCTACCTATACGAGTTTATATATATATATATATATATATATATATATATATATATATATATATATATATATATATATATATATATATAAAGGTTGTTCTAAACCTTTTATAATTTTAGTATTAGCACCGTCCTTAATCATATCGTAAGTCACTCAAATATTTAGAAAATTGAATATTTCCGAGCAAGAGTAGAAAAACTTATTTACAACTTCTAATGGTTGTTTATTGCCAAGGCACATTTCCTTCAGAACTATTAAAATATTCCATGAAAAATTTTCTAATTTCAAATCCGTCCACATTCCCAAATCCATCACATCGACGAGTAGGCAATAAGTTTTGAGTTGGTAGGGGTTCTGTAGTTGGCTGATAGTAACTTCCGCCACCTTTTTCTAAATAAGCTTCCCGAAAATGATTATGTAAACAGCATGCCACAAGAATAACATTATCAGTAGTCTCCGGAAGTAGATTTATTGGCGTATAGAAAATTCTAAATACTTGAGACAATAAACCGAAAGCATTTTCAACTACTCTTCTTGCTCGCGATAGGCGATAGTTGAATATAGCTTTTTGTTCTTCTTCCGCAGCTGTATTGCGGGGAAAAGGCTTTAGTAAATGTGTCTGCAACCTAAGAGCTTCATCACCTACCAAGACATGAGGAAGTACTTTATTTGAATTTGGTAGCTTGCAGGGTGGTGGGAATATACGAGGGTTGCCTTTTATATTTCGGGATTGGACAACCTGAAGTAAATTAAAATAATTGTGGTCTTCAGATATTATGCAGTTTATTTTTTATTATACAAATTCAACAACTGACATGTATTTTTTTATTTATCACATATATTGTTTTTTGTGTATTTATTTTTTGTGTAACTTGATTACATTGTGTTGTATGAACTGTGTGAGTGCACCACTTGATTTTATTTTCAACACTCCCCCTCACGAATGCAGTTCATGATCTATTTCTGTTAAACCAAGTTGACTTCGGTGATGTACAAACTTCGATGCTGGTAGAGGTTTCGTGAAGATGTCTGCATGCATATCTTCCGTTGGTCGAAAACTAATGGCGACGTCACCTCGGGCAACAGCTTCTCTTATGAAGTATTCTTTTATGCTGATATGTTTGGACCTGGAACTAATTATAGAGTTTTCACACAAATTTTTGGCAGCTTGGTTGTCATTATATAAATTGACAGTTTTAATTGACATGCCCATGTCATTTGCCAATTGTTTGATATGAATTGCTTCCTTAGCCGCCTCTGTCAATGACATATATTCTGCCTCGGCTGTGGAAAGTGCTACAGTTTTCTGTTTTCTTGATTCCCAGCTTATGACAGTTCCGCCAAATTTAAAACAATATCCAGTGTACGAACGACGATCTAGTGTGCATGATGCCCAATCTGCATCTGCAAATCCAGTTAATTCTTCATTGGTCTTTTTAAAAGTTAATTCCAGATTTTTCGTTCCTTGTAAATATCGAAGAACTCGTTTTGCAGCAAGCCAGTGTTCTTTGCCAAAACATGAGTTAAATTGACTGAGATGACTAACTGCATGCGAAATATCTGGTCTGGTGGCAACTGCTAAATACATTAAGGATCCTATTAAATTTTGATACGGGATATTCATTTCTTCCTTTAATTCAGATCTTGTCAGTTTTATTTTTGAGTCCATTGGAGTAGAAACAGGTTTACAATTTTCCATATTAAATTTTTTAAGTACTTCATTTATATATTTCTTCTGCGATGCTACTATTTTTCCATTTTCATAAGTAAATTCTATTCCCAAACAGTAGTGTAATTTTCCAAGATCTTCTATTTCGTAAATATTCATTAATTTTTCTTTTATTTGATTTATTTTCGTTTGACTTGACGATGCAATAATTATGTCATCGACGTAAATAGCTATTATTATTTTTTCTCCCCCTTTCGAAAATATATAAATACAAGGATCTGCATGGGAAGATTTAAATCCTAGTTTCTTTAAGGAGTCATCTAGTTTTAAAAACCATTGACGACCAGCTTGTTTTAAGCCATATAGTGCCTTTCTCAATAAACATACCTTTTCTTTACCACTTCTTAAATCTTTTAACATTTTTCTTGCTTTCAAATTTAATTCGGAATCTTCATTTTCGTCAAATATTATTTCTTGTAAGTATTTTTCGAGATTTTTAGGTTTCTTTATATAGATTTCTTCGTTTATATCACCATTTAAAAATGCTGTAGATACATCCATTTGATTTAATATTAAGTTTTCTTCCACTGCAGTAGCTAACAACAATCTAATCGAGCTTAACTTTGCAACAGGAGCGAAGGTTTGTAGGAAATCTATTCCAGGACGCTGTGCAAAGCCTCTTACTACGAGTCGTGCCTTCTTCCTTTCTAATTCTCCATTTGCTTTGTATTTATTTTTTAAAATCATTTTTGAATCAATTATATTTATATCTTCTTTCTTCTCAACAATTACCCATGTTCCATTCTTTAAATGAGCTTTAATTTCTTCTTTTATTGCTTCATTCCATTCGCCTGGATGTTCAGTTTGCAAATCTTCGTCATAATTAATTAACATAGAGTAATCTTTTGTCCATATTGGTGGCTTTTTCTGTCTTTTCGGTCTATTTGTTGTTTGAATCTCTTCGTCTAAATCTTTGGTGTTATCTGCATCTTCGCTTGATTCGTTGATATAGTTATCTTCTTCAATTATATTTTCTATTATTTCTTTTCTTTGCAAGTTGTCTTCTTTATTGGAATAATTAATTGATATATCAATTAAATTATTTTCTTCTTCATTTTCTTCTGCCATAAAATTGTAATTTTCATTTTGTCTTATATCTGTAACATACATTTCTAATATTTTAACATCTCGTGTTACCTGAATTTTCTTCTTTCTTGGCATCCAAATTCTATAAGCTTTGCTAATGTAAGAATATCCAACAAAAATTCCTTCGGTTGCTTTTTCATCAAATTTTCCTCTATTTGGGTTTTTGTTTAGGACACACGTTTTACAACCAAAAACTTGGAAATGCCTGACAGACGGTAATCTTCTAACCCATCTATAGAATGGAGTTTCTCCGTTTATGCTCCTTGATGGCGTTCTATTGCAAATATAATTCGCAGTATTTATTGCTTCAGCCCAAAATGATAAAGGTAATTTCGATTCTATTAACAGACATCTTGCCTTTTCCACAAGTGTTCTATTTTTTCGTTCAGCTAAACCATTTTGCTGAGGTGTATACGGGGTAGCTAGTCTTCTTCTTATGCCACATTCTCTCAAATACTTTTCAAATTCCTGATTTCGATATTCAGATACTTCATTGTCACTCTGTAAATATTTTATTTTCGTTTCTAATATTCTTTCGCTTTCATTCTTGAATTCTTTAAATTTATCTAAAACTTCATATTTATGCTTTAAGAAATAAATTTGACAATAACGTGAATATTCGTCTATAAAAGTTACAAAATATCTTGCACCTCCATGCGAATATGTCCTTACTGGACCAAAAACGTCTGAATGTATAATTTCTAGAACTTTAGATGTTCTGACCTCTTCTCTGACAGGAAAATGGGAACGTGTCATTTTTCCTTTAATACAAATTTCACAATTTCCTAGTTTATCATTTTTATTGAAAATTAAACCTTTCAAAATTTTATTTTGATTTGCAAATTTTAAGTCATTTTCGCTCATGTGACCTAATTTCTTATGCCATGTCATAATTTTACTGTTAGTACATAAATTAGATTTTTCAATAAAATTTTTATCTTGTGTATTGTTAAAATAGTAAAGGCCATTCGATCGTTTAGCTTCTAAAATAACATTACCATTTTTATTTAAAACAGCAGCTTTTTCCTTTTTGAAAATTACGTCAAAGCCTTTATCTGTTATTTTACTAACTGACAATAAATTAGTATTTAGACTAGGTACATACAATGTGTTTGGTAAATTAATTACTCTATTATCTTTGTTCTTTAATTTTATCAAGCCAGTGCCATTTATTGAAGCAGTTTGACTTTCGCAAGCCAATTTTAGATTATTACATTTGAAATTATCGTTTATATCAATGAAATTGCATTTTTGGAAACACATGTGCGATGTGCTGCCGCTATCTAAACACCAGGTTGATGGTTTTAGTTCATACTCTGATGTTGTTAGACTTTCATGTTCAATTTTAAAACTTGACTGATGTTTTCTACAGTCTTTGGATTTGTGACCCAATTTGTTGCAGTGATAACATTTGTATTTAAAAGTAGCTGTTTTATTGTGTTGATGAACGTTACCATAAGTAGATTTATTATTTAAATTAGATTGATATACGTTACCAGATTTATTCCAGAAATGTTTTACATTTGGATTCTTGGGATTAGTATAAAATGCACCTTCATTTGTTGAACAGTTTGAATTTGCATTTCTTGCTTCGTTTTCCTCAATTATTTTCACTTTTAGATCTTCAGGAGATGGTAATGTATCTCTGCTTTCAATAGCTATTCTGAAGTTTTCAAATGATGACGGGAGACTGTACAACATCATAACACTCAGAAGATCAGCGTTAATGTCAACACCCAAGTCATGCAGTTTATCTACGGTATCACAAAAATTATTTAAATGGTCACGTAAATCATCACAATTTTTCATTTTATGTAATATTAAACGTTTTAATAATACAGCTTTTCGGGCAGGACCTTTACTTTGATATATACTTTGTAAAGTATCCCAGACCTCTTTTGATGTTTTAGCATTTTTGACTTGTATAAGCTCACTAGGGGAAATAATTAACATTAAATCAGATCTTGCATTTAGATCAGATTCTTCCCAGGAAATAATTTCATTTGGTTCTAAAGGTTTTACTTTTGTTCCTGACACGTAACCCCATAGACCATTTCTTATTAAAATAGCTTGAGCTTGTACTTTCCACGTATCGTAATTGTCTCTTTTCAGAGGTTCAATTCTATAATTCATATTCGAATTACTCATCTTCTATTAACACTATTTTATATCTTGCACAGTTCGAAACCTGGGCCCATAACCTGAAGTAAATTAAAATAATTGTGGTCCTCAGATATTATGCAGTTTATTTTTTATTATACAAATTCAACAACTGACATGTATTTTTTTATTTATCACATATATTGTTTTTTGTGTATTTATTTTTGTGTAACTTGATTACATTGTGTTGTATGAACTGTGTGAGTGCACCACTTGATTTTATTTTCAACACAACCCTAGTCTTGCAATCTGGCAACTGACAGCTCTATCGTAAAGTTTGACATTTTTGAGGTTATACGTACTCAGAACGTTTTGACATACGAGCGCTATTTGTGCTGTTTACAGTAACTTAAAAGATTCATCTCGGCCAAAAAATGGAATTAAATCGTGAACATTTTCGTGCGATTATTTTTTACAACTTTCGATTGGCATCAACTACCGCTAGTAAAACGATAGAGAAAAAACTCTTGTAGTTGTAGTACAGCGTACGAGTTCTAGGTGGGCAAACAATTCGGACGTATTTCCCGTCGATTGCGCCAACACAGTTGGGAAAATGCCATTTTCTACTGAACTCAAAGCTTTCTCTTTCCAATCTTCCATTTGTTAAAGTTAGTAAAAATAAAGGCGTGAGTTTTCCTGCCAAGATTTTCAATGTTTGCTTCACAATAACACTAATGTAACTGTAATGTATTCTAAAAGAAATATAAATATATGTACAAAAATTTGTACTTCTTTCCTGAATTTTTATGCCTGTCTGTCTATCCGTGGATTTAAAAACTTTAACTATTTGATGAAGTTTGATAATATTTGACGAAATATATATTTCACTGAAAAATCGACTTCAAATATAGTTGTTTAATTTAATTTTACAGAAGATGAATGCAAACGTCGCTGGAAAAACATTAAGGATACATACATAAAAGGAAAAAAAAGTAACGACAGGGTCAGCGGCAATTAAAAGAGAATGGTCTTTAGCTGGACGTCTATCATTCCTGGAAAACGCTCAACACAAGAGAAAACGGAAGACAATTATTTTAGAAGATGGTGCAGAAGGTACTGTAGAAGAAAGTGAAGAATCCGATATTACTGATTTAGAATCTGTAATGAATGATTCATTTACACAAAATGAACCAAAAGATGACAATCCGAAAGAAAAAAAATAACTACTACAGAAAAAACACAAAATGTAGACCTATCAAAAGAAGAAGAAGTTAAGTATACAGCAAAGATAATTAAATGCAATAGAACGTTCAAAAATGTTTGCAAAATTAATGACTTCGGAACCGCAAGATGATTCTATAGATTTATTTTTCAAGAGCATTGTACAGAAAGTCAAAAAAATTCATTTAAGACTGCAAAAAGAGGCAAAAAAGAAAATTCTGGAAATCGTCGATGAGTTGGATGAATGCAAAAATCAATATTCATATTCAACTCCAGCTTTTGAATATAATTATCCAATTAGTGCCCAAAATATCGGACCAGATTATGCTATACATAATGTGGACGTTCAAGAAAATATAGCTATTAATGTAGACCAGCCGACAACATTTTTAGGTCAGCTTCTTTCACCAGATTTTAATACTAATAATGAATTTACTAATACAACTTAGCCTATCCTAAACATAATATATTAATAACTTTTTTCTGATGCTTTCATGAATAGAATATATTTTGTGTTTGATAAATAAATGTTTGTTTTTGAGTTAGGGTCAACCGGGGTAAGTGTGGAAATGGGGTAGGTGTGGCCACGTCTTCCTATTCGGTACCAAATTCATAATTCTGTAAATTAGTACTATTTTTAATGAAATTTACGTGTTGTTTAGCTGTATCAAAATTTAGAACAGATTTATGTCATAACAGCAAATTTTATAATTAATCTAAAAAGTCACTTGATCCAAATACAAATCAATTTCGAACATGTTACGTTTCATTTGATAATAAAAAAATTTAAACACGGGTTTTTTCAGAATGTAATATCAATTTAACACAATACAAACTTTAATAATGATGTTTGTGTATTGAAATATACAAATTTATTTATTTATAACATTTTAAACTTGGCGCCACATTTACCCCATAGTAAATTTTAGTTGGGTAAGTGTGGTATCACTGTTCGGTGTAAGTGTGGTTCGTTCGCAAAGTGACAGCTGCAACAATATTGTGTTTCAACAAGCCTGTTATATCAGATCTTAGGTAAGTGGAGCAATGTTTGGGTAATATGATATATTTTGTAACGTTCTTAAATTTAAATTATAGATCATGCCGAGGAAATATATAAGAAAAACTAAACGTGGCGTAGGTGGGCGGTGGACATTAGAAAATCTTGAAAAAGCCATACAAAATGTAACGGAAGGAAAAATGACATTACGTGTTGCTTCGGAAACGTTTGGGATACCCAAGTCTACACTAGGATTGAAAATAAAAGGATGGAAAGGAAGAAAAGTATCAACAACGAAGGGTGGTGGAGGGAGGAGCACAGACCTAGGTGAGGCAGTAGAACAGCGGTTAGTAAAATATTTAAAAGTCCTGCATAAAGCTGGTTTCGGTTTTTCGAAACGGGAAGTACAGGGAGTGGTTGAAAAGTTTGTTAAAGATTATGGTTTAGAAACTAGATTTAAGAATGGAATACCAGGACATGATTGGTTCAAATCTTTTTGTTTGCGCCATAGGCTCTCACTAAAAAAACCAGAAAAATTGGAAAGCTCTAGATCAAGGCAGTCAAGTGATCCATATATAATTTATGATTTTTACACAAAAGTAGACAAAATAATTAAAACATATCACTTGGAGAATGCTCCCGAACGTATATTCAACTGTGATGAGACGGGATTCACATTAGATCCAAGTAATACAAAAATTGTCTCACCAGTCGGGCAGTCAACTAAACGAATAACATTTGGAACTGGAAGAGATTCAACGACAGTATTATTTTGCGTGGCTGCAGATGGATCTAAATTAGCACCTCTTATCCTTCACAAAGGAAAACATAAATGGAACTCTATGATTGGTAAGAAGGCGTACCCAAATACGAGTTATCATGTATCGGACAATGGATGGATGACTGAGGAAGTTTTCAAATCATGGTTTAAAAACGTATTTGTACCGAATGTGCAATCTCCTGCATTATTGATTTACGATGGACACTTATCGCATATTAGTGTTGATCTGGTTGAAAGTGCCATTGAAAATAACATAATTATTCTTAAGTTACCGCCTCACACATCACACATATTACAACCGTTGGATGTTGCTGTATTTAAAGGCATAAAGAACAAGTGGGATGTTCTGCTTGCAGAATGGTGTAGACATAACTATGGCAAACGATTGAGTAAATCAGAATTTGCGGACTTAATTGGTCAGGTTTGGACTGATGTGAATTCTCAAACAATAAAGAACGGATTTCGGAAAACTGGTATTTACCCTCTAAATAAGGATGTTATACCAAGAACAAATTTTGACCAGGACAAACTAGATCGATATGATTCTATGAAAAAAGCACAAGATGATGAAAATGGATCTACCAATCAAAATGACATTATTTCGCAAGAACCCATAATTGCAACTCCCTCGACCAGCCAAAAAAACCTTTCATGCTCATCTGATTCACGTGTTTCTCTGTTTTCACAAAATATGGAAATTCCTCAAACTGTAATTTCACCAAGTAAAATTTTTGAAAATATTTTACTTTCTACTGTTAAACAGAGTCCAATTGCTGATAAAAAGGTGAGGAGAAGAATAGATATTGCCGAAGTCATAACAGAAAATAATTATTTTGAATACTTAAAGAACAAAAAGAAAATTAAAGAATCAGTCAAAACTGTTAGAATCAAGTAATCACATATAAAAATATGTTGTTATAGATACGAAATATGAGTTTTTCATATATTGTAATTGACATGTAAAAATAAATATTAGTTGTCATTTTATATTCTTAATAAATTCATTTATATTGCGACTCTGCTAAATTTGTTAATCCAGGAAGAACATTATTCCAGGGAGCAGATTTCTTTAGGTTATGGGCCCAGAATTTTGCCTAACATTTTATTAATTATAAAACCTTTTGTAGAGTAGAGTTATTTGTTCATCGTTTTGTTATATCGTTTTGTTATTTTTGGTATCATTATGCCTAATTCACCTAATATTACAACTACTGTTCAGTCTTTCTCCTCGTCACTACCTAATATAGAAAAGTTGGAGGGACAAGCAAATTATGCATCATGGAAATTTGCCATGAAGATGAGTTTAATGCTAGATGGTTTGTGGGAAACAGTAGAAAATGGTGTGAATAATGATGTCGCCATAAGTCCAGAAAGTGATAACAGGGCATTAGCAAAAATAAGTTTATGTATAAAGCCAACATGTTATGTACATGTGTATCATGCCAAAACAGCTAAAGAAGCTTGGAGTAATCTACAAAAAGCATTTGAAGCGAAAGATATGAATAGGAAATTTGATCTGCAAAGACATTTATTTCGTACAAAGCGTGAAGATTTTAATTCTATGGAAGAATACGTCAGTGATATCATGTCAACTGTTCATAAATTAGCAGATATTGACGTAAAAATTGAAGATGACTTTATTGCGTTTGTAATGTTAAATGGTCTTAGCTCAGAATATGAACCTTTAGTGATGGCTTTAACTTATAATAATAAGAAACTTTCTGCAGAAGAAGTCAAATCAAAACTTATAGAAGAAGATTCAAGAAAAAAGTCTCAAAGTCAACATAATGAATGTGAAGCAGTTTTGCATTCAAATTCAAGAAATTTTCATAAAGGTAATCCCAAGAAAAAGTTTAAATGTTATTCTTGTGGAAAAGTTGGACATAAAATGTCAGATTGTCCTCAAAACAAAAATACAAATAATCAAGTATATCACAAGATGGGCAAGAAGAAATACAACAATCAAACATTGTTGAGTACTTCATCTGCTTTGATGGCAATGGCTTCAACAACTGATTGGATAATAGACTCTGGTGCTACATCACATATGTCAATGAAGAAAGACTGGATGAAGAATTATAACCAATCAGACAATGACATATCTTTAGCCAATGGGGAGAAACTATTATCTAATGGTATCGGAGAAGTGAAAATAAATTTTGGACAAAGCGAAAAGACTATAAAAAATGTAATGTATGTACCAAATTTATCTGCGAATTTACTCTCTGTACACAAAATGACTGAAAAAGGTTATATTGTTGTTTTTGATAAATCACAATGTAAGGTGTATGATAAATCAACATATAGAGCAAGTGGTTCAGTTGAATTTAAAGGAATTTTGAAAAATGGTTTATATATTGCTCAAGGAAATAATAATGAGCAAACGAGAGTTTTAACTGCAACGGTATCTAATCATATGCTTTGGCATAGACGATTAGGACATTTAAACAGAAGAGGAATGAGGAAACTAAAAGAAATAGTTAGTGGAATGAAGTTTGCTGAAGAAAGTAATGAACCGTGTGTAAGATGCATTGAAGGTAAACAGGCGGTACAAAAATTTCCTACAAAGAATAAAACAAGTAGAGCACAAGACGTACTAGATCTTGTACACTCAGACGTAGCTGGTCCTATGGAGGAAATGTCATGGGGAGGAGCTAAATATTGTTTAATTTTTGTAGATGATTTTAGTAGAAAAACTTTTGGATACATGCTAAGAAGAAAAAGCGATGTATTTCATAAATTTAAAGAATTTGAGTCTTTAGTAGAAAACCAAACAGGCAAGAAAATAAAATGTTTAAGAAGTGATAATGGGACCGAATTTGTCAATCAAGAATTTGAAAATTTCTTGAAAATTCATGGAATAGTTCACCAAACAACAATTCCGTATACACCCCAGCAGAATGGTGTAGCGGAACGAACTATTCGAACAATAGTTGAAAAAGCCAGATGCCTATTGTTTGATGCAAATATTAGCAAACGATATTGGGCAGAAGCATTAAATACAGCTATTTATTTAAAGAATAGGTCACCTACAGCGGCGCTACAAAATGCAGTTCCTGAAGAAATTTGGACCAATGAGAAAATAGATTTGTCGCATTTAAGAATATTTGGATGCCAAGCTCAAGTGCATATTCCAAAGGAAAAAAAAAGAAGTTTAACAAAAAATCATGTCAGTATATAATGGTAGGATATTGCGAAACATCCAAGGGATATCGTTTAATAGACATCAACAATCCTCATAAAATAATTAAAGCAAGAGATGTTATTTTTATTGAAAATAAAGAAGGTGATAATATTTCTAGTTCTCAAAATGTAATTGAAAATAATGTTTCTAAAGAAAATCATGATATACAGGAAATAAAAATAATATCGGAAACAAAATGTGATGACAATGATTTAATAGGAGAATCTGAAGAAAAGATTGAAAATGAAATAATAGAAAAAGAAATACAACAAGAAAATATTGAAAATGAAGTACAAGAAAAGAGATATGATTTGAGAGAAAGAAAAAGTAAGAAAAATGATAACATATCTACATTTTTAGCCAAAAATTTTGTGGATCCTGTGGATATTAGAGATGCATTATCAAGATCAGACAAAGATTTATGGGAAATTGCAATGAAAGAAGAATTACAAGCTTTATCTGACAATAATACTTGGGATCTTGTAACTCGTCCTCAAGGAAAGAATGTAGTTAAATGTAAATGGGTATTCAAACTAAAAATGGATGCTGATGGAAAAGTACAAAGGTATAAAGCAAGATTGGTAGCGAAAGGTTTCTCGCAGAAATATGGAGAAGATTATTTCGAAACATTTGCTCCAGTTGTAAGAATTTCTACAGTCAGATTATTATTCGGATTAGCCGTAGAATTGGATTTAGAAATAGATCATATGGATATAACAACAGCTTTTCTGAATGGAAATCTGCAGGAAGAAATATATATGGAGCAGCCACCTGGATTCATATCAAAAGGGCATGAAAACAAGGTATGTAAATTAAAAAAAGCTTTATATGGCCTAAAACAATCAGCACGGTCATGGAATACCAAAATACACAATTTTTTATTAAAAATCAATTTTAAAAGAAGTAAATATGATTCATGTGTTTATACAAGAAACAATAAAGACCAATTATTGATTATTGCATTACACGTGGATGATTTCTACATATTTTCTAATAATAAGGAAGCAACTCAAAAGCTAAAGGAAGAAATAGGAAAGAATTTTAAAATGAAAGATCTTGGAGAAATAAAAGAATGCTTAGGTATAAAAATAACAAGAGACAGAAAAGGTGAAAAAATCTCACTAGATCAGAGTCATTATATAGAGAAAATTTTAACGAAATTTGGAATGACTGATTCAAAACCGGTGAGTACTCCTTTAACACCTAATTTAAAATTAGAAAAAGGAAGTTCACAAAGTGAAAAATTTCCGTATCAAGAATTGATTGGAGCCCTAATGTATTTATCTGTTTGCACGAGACCAGATATTTCATTTTCTACCAGTTACTTAAGCCAGTTTAATAATTGCCACAGTAAGGTACATTGGATGGCAGCGAAAAATGTATTAAGATATCTGAAAGGAACAATAAAATACTGTTTAACTTTCAGGAAATCGAAGAAACCCATAGAAGGTTTCGCTGATGCAGATTGGGGTAGCAATATAGAAGATCGTCATTCATATACGGGATATATTTTAACATTTGCAGGGGCAGCTTTTAGTTGGCAGTCCAAGAAACAGCAAAGTGTTGCATTAAGTACAACCGAAGCTGAGTATATGGCGTTATGTGAAGCAGCGAAAGAAGCAGTCTTCGTAAAAGGATTATTTAAAGAAATTTACCAAGATTGTGAAACCATAGTAATCCATAATGATAATCAAGGAGCTAATAAATTAGTATACAATCCAATGTTTCATAATCGAACGAAACATATATCCATAAAATATCATTATGTGAGAGAACTAGCGGAGAAGAAAGAAATTTCTATGAATTATTTGCCGACTAGTGAAATGACAGCTGATGTACTAACGAAGTCACTACCCAAACCGAAGCATCTGTTCTGCGTGGAAAAATTGGGACTTGAAGAAATGCCATAAAATATTTTAATATTTGATTAAGTGAGGATGTTAGAATCAAGTAATCACATATAAAAATATGTTGTTATAGATACGAAATATGAGTTTTTCATATATTGTAATTGACATGTAAAAATAAATATTAGTTGTAATTTTATATTCTTAATAAATTCATTTATATTGCGACTCTGCTAAATTTGTTAATCCAGGAAGAACATTATTCCAGGGAGCAGATTTCTTTAAAAAACCATGAGTAAGAATATGGAAAAAAACAAAAACGATAAAAGCAAAAAAATTAAAACTAATAAAAAAGAAATTAAAACGGATAGTACAGATAGTGAAGAAGAAGTGGAAGTTACATCTGGTGAAAGTTCTGCATATGAGATTGAAAGTGAAGACGGAGAACCTTCTTTAGTTTCACCTACTGTTGAAAATATAAAAAAGGGTTCTTTTATATTGGTGAAATTTAAAGGTGGTAAAAGAAATGCAAGTAACTACTTTTATGCGTGTATTGTTCAAAACATTGAAGAAGAATTCGACGATATTACAGTTATGGCGCTAAAATGTCTTGACGAAACAAAAAAAAATTTTATTACTAACGAAAATGACATATCTTCAATTAATTTTGAACAAATTGTAAGTGTTCTGCCTACCCCAAACATTATTATGAGTGGCAATAGGCTAAAATATGTATTCAGTAAAGCCATTAATGAAATATTTGAAAAATAATGTTTAAATAACAAATTTAATAAACAATAAATATAATTTTTGTATCGAAAAATTGTGTTTTTTTTTTCCTCTATTTCACCACACTTATCCCATAATCCTTACTGAATAAATAGATGAAGAAATTATAGCTAACCACACTTACCCAAACATGATCCACACTTACCCGTTTTGAGGGAAAGTGTGGCCACTTTTTCAGTACATAAGAAAGTGAAAAAAATATGTATTTTTTTGTTTAAAAAAAGTTTCAAAAAACTGAGTGATAAAAAAATAATTAAGCTATATTTACACATTTTAATGATAAATTTATCTTCAAAATTAACTGTTTTATGTTTGTTTAAAGTTGAAACTATGAATTTTCCGGTCACACTTACCCCGGTTGACCCTACAATAAATAATATTTAAAAGAAAATTACTTGTTTTGGTAATCAGATTATTCTTATTCCGCCATCCTAAACAAGATCCTATCTGTAAAGTTTATTAAGAAATTTTATTGCACATGTAAATGAGAATATACGAATCTACCTTATATAAAATTTCAAAAATACTATTTATCATTATGAACATATTTCATCTATAAATCTCACAATAAGAAAATTGTACAATATATTTTTTTAATATGTATTGCAACTATAACTTCACAAAACTTACCTAAGGGTAACAGCTAGTTTTTCAACAGCGCTAATTGGTTCTACATTTCTGAAACTCGGTTGAATAGACAATTCATTTTGTACTAAACAATACAAAATCAAATTGTTCAATGTTCAACCTAAAGAATTTTTTTAATTTCTGTTCATCGGGTCTTAAATGCCTTTTTATTAGAATGTTATACATTCCTTCCTCTTTTCTCAAGTTGTACATGGAATGTTCTTGTTTTCGACGAGAATATTCTACACTAATGGCAAATAATGTGTCATCTTCACTTTCATCCAGCAAGTACATTGCTGCTAATTTCCTTTTCTTGTTACTTGTTGTCATGGAAGAATACTCATCGAAAATTTGTTGCAACATTCGCGTTTTAGGAAAACAGAATATTTGTATCAACAGCGCGCGTCTATCGTGCGCGTCTGTAAACGAGCGGCTGACCAGGGAGGTGACAGTCTTATGTGCGACCTTGAACAGAGTATCTTGTTGGTGAGGGAGGTGAGAAATAAGGGGTAAATAGTTCGTGTTCCATGTTCTTAAATGGCAGCACATGAGCCAATAGTAGTGTAATAGTTGTTTTCCGGATTATTAGATGGCAACATGTGGAAATTTCAAAATAAGTAGCTGGTAACTGACAAATGAGAACTCGTTCATCGTTCATTTGGTTTGGATTAGTAGTGGAGAGCAGATCGACAAAGACCTATCAACCTATCACAAATCAGAGTTTTGAATAGCACACGCAAAAATTTGTTTGTTTGTTAAGGTAAGAAATATATTTTATATGTCTTACAGATCTGTACATCGGTATAAAACTAACCAAAACTAAGACTTTTCAATGAAGATATAGGTGAAGTGAATTTCGTCAAGTCATTAGAGAAAATGAATCCAATTCAAAAAACTTTCTTGAAGAGTGTTATTAGAAACCACTGCAAGAAGCCCGCAGCCAGGCGTTTCACTAATGAAGAGAAGGCGTTTTATGTATCTTTGTATAAAAGTAGTCCTAGAGGGTATAGGAATTTGGCCAAGATTTTGCCAATGCCTACCCCTAGATATCTTAACAGGAGCCTCAGTAATATTTGTGTGGAGCCCGGGGTTAACAAACTTTTTGGGTACCTTAATTGCAAATCCAAGATGATGCACCCGATTGACAGGTACTGTTTGCTGATGTTCGACGAGGTATCGCTACGGCCACATTTGTCGTACAACAAAGGGTCCGATGAAGTCGAAGGATTGGAGGCAATTACCGAGGAACGCAGCTACAAACTTGCGGATCATGCTTTGGTATTCATGATCCGTGGCTTGCACAAATCTTGGAAGCAACCCATTGCTTTCTATTTCTTGCAATCAACGGCTAAATCATGTGTACTAAAGACACGAATCACGCAGGTAGTGCAGACTATTCACGAGCAAACAAAATTTGTTGTAGTAGCGTCAATGAGTGACCTGGGCAGCAGCAACAAGACGGCAGTACGCTCGTTGAGTTCGGAGTATGGACGGCCAGACGAGTACATTTATAATGTTAATGGTTATGAAATTATACATGTTTTTGATCCGCCACATTTAATAATGTGTATGCGGAATAATTTCTTAACCAAAAACATTATATTTGACGGGAAGTAGCTAAATGGAGCGACTTGAAAACTTTGTATGACCTGGACGGGAATATAGCGGACCAAACTAACAAGTGTGCATATTGCGCCTGAAGGCAAACAAGATGAAGGTAAAATTTGCTGTCCAAGTTTTCAGTCGCTCTGTTTATGTTGCTCTGACCTTCCTCTCCAAAACAGGAGCATTGTCCGCCGATGCCACTGCGGAATTTTGTATGCTAATGAATAATCTGTTTGATAGCTTCAATTCCACTTTGATTGCTCCCCGTCCTTTGTCTTGTCGGGTCCACAATAAATCTGCCCAGCATGAATTTTGGGCATAAGCTAAAATCATGTTGGGCAAATTATCATTTGTTGATGAGCATCAGAAAGCAGTACCTGTTCCGCCTTGTGTCAAGTTCTTTCTGGTGTCAATTCGAAATATCCAGACACTGTGGAGTGCTCTAGAGAAACTTGGTTTTAAATATTTGTTAACAAAATATGTAAATCAAGATCCTTTAGAGAACTTCTTCGGTGTTGTTCGAGGATTGTGTGGTCAGAATGATAATCCATCATGCTCACAATTTGTTTCAGCCTTCAAGACCTGTATTATTAATAATACAGTGAAGAATAGTGCTGGTTCGAATTGTGAAGATGATGGAGGTTCATATCTCCTAGCTTTAAATTCCCTTCTTACTCCTTCTTCTGTCCCTGTTCAAACGAGATCCTCTTCTGTTGATCCACCATTCTTGCGTCCATCTTCCCAGCCCACAGAATCCTTGAATAAGGATATGTACGAATTGACCCAGAGAGTTCGAACGAACACAACGGCGTACATATCAGGCTTCGTTCGTAGGAAATTATTACCGCATGACTGTCAAAGATGTGTTGAGTTCTATACAACTACAACATGTACTGACATTCATGCGATAATACAACTCCGCGATTTTGGTACTAAAAAAAAATGTTATGCCCCCAAAAAGGTATAATTTCAGAAGTAGACAGGATTAAAAAAAATTGATAAAATTCCTGAAAATTTAAATAAGGAAAAAAATTATTAAAATCTTATGTTCAATTGGAAAAGAAGAATGGAAACTAGAGTTTCCATGCCCAGGCCATAGAAATACTGTCATTACTAAAATTAATACATGCATAGCCCATATCATGTTGAAATATTTTTTAAATATGTTTAATAAAAAAATTAACAATAGAGAAAAACGAGCAAATAATGGAATTGATAATTATATCCGCACATACTGTAGAATAAAAACAGATTAATGTATTATTTCAATTGACCGTTTACTAATAAGTTACGTTAATGTATACAAAATCATTCATTAATGACCCCTATTAATGCATGATTTTTATTAATGAAATATTTTTGTTAGTAACCATAGTTACCGCATAATATTGCTGAACAATTAACAACATTTATGTGTCAAAAGTTAGTAACCTAGAATTTTTTGTCATGGAATACAATTACATTTTCCAATTTAGTGAGATACGGTCAACTGAAAAATATTGTAACTGACACGTGTGTTTATTAACACACTAACTATTTTTTAATGCTACCTTGTTTTTTTTCTTGTTAATAAAATATATTTGCATTAATTAATGAGTTTTTTTTATTTCAAATATTTGTATTCCTACCTAGTAATACAAGCAAGATTTTAAAATTCCCGCAGTTGTAGTTTAGTTCTATTTCCATGTTCATAGATGTCGCTGAACCTCTATCTTCGTCAGAGCCAGTATATCTTATAGAGTACCGCATTCTTTTGAAGTCGCAAATGCCGCCTAGGCGGCCATGTTTACTCCTGTCATCTGTTGGTGTACGTTGTGTTTCAATAAGTTATTAGGTTATTTTTATGGAAAATGCCTTGTTGCTGCGCTGTAAATTGCAGTGAAAGATCGGAAAAGGGTGTTAGATTGTTCCTAATACCCCAAGGACAGAAAAATAAAGAAAGAGCAAAGCAATGGATGATAAATTTAAAAAGAAAAAATCTGCCCAAACGAGCATACGTTTGTGAGGTTAGTTTTATTATATTTTCTATTTAATATAATAATAAAAATTAAAATAAAACGTAATGTGTTATTATCAATTCATATATAATTACATTCTCTTACTTATAGAAACATTTTGAACACAATCAATTTGAGAATAATCGAAGTGACCAAAAACGACCTTTACGTTGGAATGCTGTTCCTACTATATTTGCTCATAAAAAAGTTATAAAGAAAAGAAAGCCACCAGCAGTTAGATGCATTACAGAAACAGAAATAAGTAAACATAAAAGTATGAATTTTAATTACATTTTATTATTATTGTTATATTTTTAAATAGATTTGTGTCAAAATGATGAACTCATGGAGGAAGGCACTACTGACGGTTTAAATATATTAGATTCTGAATGTGATACACCTGTTGTAGAAGAGGTAGATCCAAAAATATTAGAATTGACTAGAGCATTGCAACTGGCCCAAAAAAAAGTTAGAATTTTAAATAAAGAAAATGAAACACTAAAAACACAAATTCAAAATGTTTTTAACGACGACCAAATAGATTTCTTAAAAAGGGGACGTATGACTGGTCGTCTATGGCAAACCGATACAGTAAAAAAATGTTTAAAGTTATATTTATCATGTGGTACATCGGGTTATGAAGAATTGAGACATCAAAATTATCCACTTCCTTCTATACGTACTCTGCAGAAACGTATTGAAGATTTTAAATTTCAATCTGGTATATTACATGATTTATTTCCCTTGTTACAATCAAAAATTGCATGCATGAAACCTGAAGAAAGATACGCTGTCTTATTAGTAGATGAAATGGCATTAAAACAAGGATTGCAATTTGATAACGCTACAGGAAAAATTATAGGTATCTATTAGTATTTATTGTGTAAATGCCTAATGACTAAAGAACTGCTCATTATTTTTAGGAAAATTTACAATTCCTCTTTCAAAAGAAAATTGCTCCAATAGCAACATCGCAACACATGCTCTTGTGTTCATGCTTGCAGGTTTAACTACTCGCTGGAAACAAACTATTGCTTATGAATACACAGGAAATTCGTACAATGCCAACGAGGCTAATAAAATAATCACTGAAATAATAGTGAAGTGCAATGCAATAAATCTTAAAATATGTGCAGTGGTTTCTGATATGGGTCCCCAAAATCAAGCATTGTGGCGGTTAAATGGCATAACTTGTTCCAGATATGCAAAAACAAAAAATTTTTGTACTCATCCATGCTCCAATGACGAACAAGACAAATTATTTTTCATGCCAGATTCACCGCACGTTTTTAAAAATTTGCGTCTTGCTTTGACAGATGGCAACTCATTTTATTTATCACAGAATGTAATTGACCATTTCAATTTACCTTCAAACGAAATAAATCTAGTATCTGTGAAAATATTAATAGCTGAAGATAGTAAACGCGAATTAAAACTAGCACCGCGTCTTACAGATAGTATTATAAAACCTGGTCATTTCGATAAAATGAATGTCAGTTATGCATTAGCTTTAGTTAATCGTGACGTTGCCGCAGCTATTAAGTGGTTAATTGAACAAAATAAAATTGACAAGATTCATGTAACAACTGCCTGGTTTTTTGAAATAATGCATAAGTGGTTTTGTGTAATGAATTGTCGCTCCACAAAATTAGCTTTAAGTCACTCCAATGAAGAAGAATATCAAGACACAATTTCATTTTTGAATGATGTAATATTCATAATAGAAAATATTAAAGTTGGTTTAAAGGGTCATTGGAAACCTTTTCAAACTGGTGTTATCTTGGCAACAAAAACAGTTCTTCATATTCAGGATATATTTGTAAATAAAAACAATTTTAAGTATTTAATGTTAGGACGCTTCACGCAAGACGCCCTAGAAAATTTATTTTCTAATGTTCGATCCCGAAACCCTATACCAGATGCAAAAGAATTTAAAACTGCATTGCGGTTAATATCTATTTCCCAATTTTTTTCGCCACCTAAACACGGCAGTTATGGCATTTCTGATTCGGAGCAGTTAATTGAGTTTTTAAAATGTAATAAAGAACTAGATAAAAGTCGAGTGGAAGAAAACGATGCCGAAGAGGAAATATTTGATACATGTATTTTTAATGATGACATTTCTGTTACTATTCCTGAACAGCAATCACTTTATTACTTATTAGGATCAGTTTTATTGAAAATAAAAAATAATTTTAAAACTTGTGCGGTTTGCTTGCAGTCAGTTATAACTGATAGTACTGATCAGGCTATTAGTTTCGTTACTCGATTAGTAGATCTGAAATGTTATAAACAAAATTCGCTTTTATATGCTACCAAAACTCTTTTTGATACTATATTAGAAGCAGAGGTTTACTTCAGAAAACATAGTAAAAAATTGATAGACGAAAAATTAACATTAAAAACTTTAACATCAAATTACATCCAATCATCAACTAATGTATTTCCCAAATGTCATAATATTTATGAAAAAGTTTTAAAATCATATTTTAAAACAAGATTATATTTTCTATTGAAAAAACATTGTTCTGAATTTACTAGTACAAAGAATGAGTCTTTCAAATGTGGAAGCCGTAGTGTTGGTATGAGAATAGCAGTAAAAAAAGTATAAATAAGTTTAAAGTAAAACATGTGCCTAATTCAATCTGAAGTTTTCAAAAAATGCTTTTGGAAATAAATACTTTTAATTTTTTCCTAAATTATCGTGTTCAAATGCAATAAAAATGATCTCGCGCCAACTTTAGGCTCAATTAGATGCATGTTTTACCTTAATTCATAATTAAATTGTATTTATAAATTTTATTATAATTTATCATTAAATATACACATTATTATTACATATTTTATTACATTTAATTTTACTCATTTTTGTCCTTAATTAATTATTATTTTAATAGTGTTTGCTATTCGTATGTATACACCGCATGAACGCTAGGAGTAAAAATGGCGGCAAATATTTAGAATGCGGTACTCTATAAGATATACTGGCTCTGATCTTCGTAAAATACATTGACTTTCCAATCTCTCTATGTATATAGATATGTTATCTCTGCGGCTGACGCGATGTAGCAAAATCCGCCTTAAGGACGCGTGCCAATCCATACAGCCATCTCGTATGTGAATGTTCGCTAGTTGACCCTTACTACGTCGATCTCCACAAAGGCTGTTTCATCCAGTCGCCGGCGGGGCCTTATCGTATAGGCCTTGGACCATAATGAATACATTATATCCCGTGGGTGTCACCTTGTCGTGGTGGGGGGGCTTAGTACGGCAGGCCGGGACTCACCGGTAGCCGGAAGACCAAGAACACCTGCAACGGTGGTGGCGTCTGTCTCTGAAAGAGCGGCCACCCAAACAACACGGCTATGGACAAGGACACGAGTTTTGGACACAGGATCTAGGAGAAGGACACTCCGAAAACAAACCTCGCAGCACCTAGACGGGCTTGACGACCCCGCGAAGTGTAGTCGGCTGCCCCCTCTAGTAATAGTACTCGGTACTAGAGGGGGCTACACAAGGATCACGAGTACGAGCAGCGGCGAGTAGGAGACGAACTTGGCAATGGACCTGGACGCGAGCTGGATACGGGACGGGAGATTATATGACGACTGGACTACACCTGGCAGGAGGTATAAAATGCAGGACATGACTAGGAACTATGAAGAGTGGCGATATAGAAACTAATCCCCGGGCGGGTCCTCATGGCGAGGGAATCCCGTCGTCTGCGGAAGCAGGCGCTGCCCCATTGGATACGGGGGGGGGCAAATATCGCGTGCAATAAAATACAAGAACTGCGGATACCATCCACCGCTAGCGAGAGAAAGGAAAATGTACAGTCTGGCGTAGAGACTACAACAATTCCGGAAGGGAGAACGCTTCAACGAACACCGCCAAGGCAGAGAGCAAAGTCCACGCCAAACATACTCGTTGACCTTACGACTGAAACTCCGAAGAAGAGGAAAGCAGACGTTGTCTCACCAGGGGAAAAAGCACCGAATAAAAAACAAACACGGGCAACGAGAATAATTACAAAGACTGGCTTCATTAGCAGTCAAGCAACAGAGCGAATCAAAGAGGAAGCTAACTCAGAATGGCAAGATGTAATAGCTGAAGGTACAGAAATAGAGTCGGAATGGTGGACAATAGAAGGAAAAGAAGAAACAAATACAGAAGACATAAAGATGAAACTACTAATAGACGAACTACTTAAGCAAACACAAGTGCTATATGTAAATACAAAAGTAGAAATAAGAAAGAAGGTTAAACAAATCAAACACCAATGGGATTTGATGGCGCAAAAGAAACACAAAATTAACCAGAAACAAAACAAGAATTCACAAAAAATTGCAGACCTTCAGAAAAAAGTCCTGCAACTAGAAGAAAATAAAAAAATCAAACAAGTAGTAAATCGGACTGAAGCGATAAAGGTAGACACAGGATGTCAAACAGACTATGCGCTTGAGACTGACAGACGATATGCGGAAGCAGCCAAACAAAGCCGCATCACGGAATTAAATAACATGTTAAACCAAGAAGAAAAAAGCTTTAAACAATTTTGGAATCTAGCCAGAAAGGAATGGCCAGCAGAAATAATGGAAAGAATCCAAGTCAAAGCGGGTAACCCACTTGTGGTAAACGAAGACACAATTATCCTCAATGAAGTAAAGGAAGATACAGATAAAGGCCTGATGAAACAAATCAAGGACAATTACCCGGGAGGAAGAAACATGGTCGAAAGACCGATATCAAAGATAGGACTGGCAAGACTGAAATGCACAAATAACGTAGTTATAGATGATGGTGAAACTACAGACACTGAAAAATATATATTTAATATTAAAATAGCTAAAGACCTACAAGATGCGGAAAATTGGGAAGAAATATACGAAACTATAGGAAAAGTCATCAATTTTGCGACACTGAACAACAGACAAAATATGGCGTTTACCAACTTGGTAAAAAGTATGGACCAGATGATAAAAAAGCTCCTGATATATACAACTAGTAATAGGCCAATACTTATGCATATATATGAACAACCAGCCAAAAAGGATAAAAAACAGATAGAAAAAGCATATGCAAAGGAGTACCCAGCTATTGACAGGAGGAAAAGACATAAAACAGAAGCGCTAATAGTACAACGGGGAGAGAGAAAATACAGCGACCTAGTATCTGAGGTGAGGAAATTAAAATCGGATATTGAGTCAACCGGAGTGGAACTTCAAACGATCAGGAAGACGAGAAATGGAGACATGGTTATGATACTGAATGAAAAAACAGAAGTATCCAATCTAAACGACTTAAAAGAAACTTTAGGACTAAAATTAGTGGAGTTAAAATACAAAAAACAAGGAACCATACAAAAGTATTGCACATAAAAGGCATGGACTCAGAGGCAACAAAGGAAGAAATTGCCGAGGAAATAAGGAAAGTTAGTGGTGATGATGTGGATGTTCAAGTACACTCACTTAGACCAGGGTATGGAGAGACCCAAAACGCAACTATAGAAGTTGCCAATAAAACGGCGGACATTCTGCTGAAACAAAAAAAAATTACAGTTGGTGTAACCAAATGCGCCATCATGGAAAGGATGAGTGCCCACCTGCTATAAGTGTCTAGAAGCTGGACACAGAGCAACAGAGTGTACAGGTCCTGACAGAAGTGCCAACTGCCGTAAATGTGGCGAACCTAACCACAAAGCAGAAGCTTGGACAAAAGAAAAATGCTTTATGTGTGGGGTTGACACCCACAAAAGCAATACAACAAGTTGCCCTAAATACAGGAAGATACTCAGAATAAATAATGAAAGAAGACATCTATCCAAGTCTAGGAACGATAATGGACAGATAAACGAAACTCACGGCAATGACTAAGTTTCTTCAACTAAACACCAATAGAGCCAGTATGGCACATGCTATGCTTGCAGCCACTGCACAAGCTATAAATGGAGATATATTAATAGTAAGTGAGCCGAATTTAAATACCGTTAAGCAACAACGAGGATGGCTAGTAGACATAAACGAAGACGCGGCAATAAAAGTTAATAGACCCGGAGATATAGAAAAAACCGGCAAGGGTAGGGGATACATATGGGTCCAACTAAACAACAGAAGGATTTACAGCTGTTACTTCTCTCCAAACAAAACCCCTGAGGAGTTTGAACACTTTCTTGATGACCTAAGCGCTAGCATTAGACTAGCTAATTGCGAAATAATAGTAGCTGGGGACTTTAATGCAAAATCACCGGAGTGGAACTCACCCGTAAGAGATAGACGGGGCCAGGCATTATCAGACCTGCACTATTCTTTGAACCTAATAGTGGCAAACCAAGGTAACAAACCGACCTTTACGAACGCAAATGGCAGTTCATACATAGATGTAACATGCTGCAGCACAAACACAATTAGACTACTGAGACACTGGGAAGTCATGGACACTGAAAGTCTAAGCCCGCACAAAATGATTACTTTTACTATAGCAGACTCGAATACAGCCCCTGTACATATACCGAGCGTATTAGGGTGGAATGTTAAGTCCCTTAATAAAGATAAGCTATTAGAAAACTTAGAAGAAGTGGATATACTAGCTATGGAGCATACAACGGAGACGATGGAGTATGTGCTGAACGGACTCTGCGATGCATGCATGGTTAGGAGAAATACAAGAAATAACACCAATAGAAAAGAAATATACTGGTGGACAAAAGAAATAAAGGAGCTAAGAGATAACTGTAATAGAATGAGACGTGCATTAACAAGAATAGGAAAGAATAACAGAGCTAGCAACGAAGAAAAAGCTGCCTGCCTGCAAAAATATAAGGAAGCAAGAAACAAACTAAAGGGGCAAATACGGAGGGAAAAGAAAAAAAAATGGCAAGATTTAATAGACTCAGCAAATGAAAATATCTGGGGGGACGCTTATACTATACTGGTAAAAAGTTTAAAACAAACCCCACCAGTTACCTTTAAGCAAGACCTTGTGAAGCAGATAATAGCTGAACTCTTCCCCACTCAGCCAGACTGGGATAGAGAGGTGATAGCAACAAGGGAAGTAGTGCCATTTACGGAGGATGAAATAATAAGAGCTGGGTACAAAATAAAAATGAAAAAGGCGGCTGGCCCCGACTGTATTCCACCAGAGGTAATACGGTACGCAGCGATTAATAGGCCAGAAATCTTTATGGAAACTTTTAACAAATTACTTGAAGAAGGAAAATTCCCACAACACTGGAAATCTGCGAAACTGGTTCTTTTAAGAAAGCCAGGTAAAGAAGGCACTGGAGCATCATGTTTTAGACCCCTCTGCCTCCTTAACACTATCCCCAAACTTTTTGAAGCCTTAATAGACAACAGACTGCGTATAGAGTTAGAAGAACGCAAAATACTCTCGGAAGAGCAATATGGCTTTAGAGAGGGTAGATCTACCTGCATGGCGGCAAATAAAGTAAAGGCCATAGCTGAAGAAGAGATAAATAAAACCTACAAAGTTAGGAAGTACTGCGTGATGGTTACAGTAGACGTTAAAAATGCATTTAACACAGTTCCATGGAGAGAAATAATAAAATCGCTACAAGACTACAACATACCTAAATATCTTGTACGGATTGTCAGCGCATACCTAGACAACAGATCAATTCAGGCAGCAGACACAACATACAAAGTAACAAGCGGCGTGCCGCAAGGATCCATACTTGGACCAACGTTATGGAACGTTTTTTATAACACCCTACTTACACTGGAAATGCCAAGAGACGTAACACTTGTAGCATATGCCGACGACCTCGCAATAATAGCCCGAGCTAAAGAAGAACAAGAACTAATAGACAACACAAACACGGCGCTAGCTAGAATAGCAATGTGGATGGAGGACAAGGGCATGGAACTGGCATTAGACAAAACAGAGGCGGTACTGCTGTCAGGTAGGAAACGGCATCAAGACGTCCAATTTACCATAGGGGGAATGCAAGTCACCCCCCAGAAAAAAATAAAATACCTTGGTATAACAATGGACAAAAACATAAGTTTCACGGACCATGTAGGCACAGTGCTAGAAAAAGCAGAAAGGACAGCAGCAGTGATAAGAAGACTACTCCCACGGATTGACGGTCCGGGTGAAAGTAAACGTAGACTACTAGTAGCTACGGTGAACTCGATTGTATTATATGCAGCCCCAGTATGGTCTAAGGCCATACAGTTTAAAAAAAATGTAAACAAACTGAACGCCCTTCAACGGAAACTTGCGATCGGTGTGTGTAGGGGATACCGAACCATCTCCGGAATGAGTGCTTTCACAATAGCCAACTTACCACCACTAGACCTTCTAGTGTTGGAAAGAGCAAGCAGCGTTGGTAAAACCAGAGCCGAAAAAGAGACAATTAAGGAGAGCACAATAAGAGAGTGGCAAGACCGATGGGAGTCCACAGAGACTAGTGCTTGGACGCGCCGACTTATACCGAACTTAGCACCATGGATACACAGAAAACATGGAGAGGTAACATACCACATAACACAGGTGTTTACGGGGCATGAGTGCTTCCTCTACTACCTGCACAGAATTGGTAAGAGAGACAATAACGTATGCGGAAGTTGTCAAAAAATTGATACAGCGGAACATACAATATTTGAATGTCAAAAATGGACAAGAGCAAGACACGCACTGTACGACCAATTAAAGACTCATCTAACCCCGGACAACATCGTAGAGAACATGCTCCAAAATAGGGAAAGGTGGGATACTATAGCACAGACAATCAAGGACATCATGAGTATGAAAGAGCAGGAGGAAAGAATGGGAATAATGTAAAACTGACACCAATTGTCCTTGAAGTAATGGCCTACAGCTAGTTCCAGGGATTATTGAGCGACACAGGGAATGAGAGTTTAGTGGGTGGAAGTCCCACACTACCTCAGGCAAAACGACGCCTGAGGAGTGCATAAAGCATTCTCTTAAACCCTCATAAAAAAAAAAGAGTACTCAGTACCATAATGAGCTATGGTAACGAGGTACTTGTTTACAAATAAATCAAAAACAGCAACAAGTGCGAAAGAAAGTCTTATAAAATGAGTTCTTTATACTATTTTTTATATTTTGCGCCTTCTACAATAACATTTACTTACTCAATTTGTGATTATATTTGTAACCATTTGTACATTTTCATGTAAATAATCTTCCCTATATAAAAGAAAATAATAATTTCGACATTATATTATTAAAATAAATTGTCAATTAACTAAAAATAAATTAGGTAAAAATGGGTTAAAGAAACGTCATCTAGTACCAACCGTCTAAAACAAAAAATTGCGTATCGAAATGAAGGTCATTACGATACGCAATTGCGTATCGTAATGACTTCATTATGAACGCAGCAAAATATAAAAAAGAATTTAATAAAACTGATTTAATAATACCTCTGAATATATATATATATATATATATATATATATATATATATATATATATATATATATATATATATATATATATATGTCGGAGATTGTAATATCAAAGCATGTCGTAACGATCATTTAATGAATCAAGTATTACATGAATCACTTATAATCTTTTAATTGTATTGTCGTAATCGAAACGTCAAGCATTGTAGGCTATAATGCTTGGATGGAATCAGTGTGTAGCGGTGCTCAGGGGTGAGCGCATATCTGCCTCGCTGAGATCATCACGTTTATATTATCGCTGTGGTTCTGAAATAGTGTTGGTCGACATAGAGTTTGCCAGTGATACTACCCCGCGACATCAGAAGTGGGATTCGCCTGCGATCCACAATATTGTATGTGGGTTTGTGTTCTGTTGGTGAATTATAAAGTGAAGTGTAGGGCCAAGCAGATTAAGATGGAAAGGCCGTCTAGCAATTTTTGCAGGTTTTCATCATAGGGCATTGACCAGTAACAAGGATTCCGTCTGTGTCCCACCCAGAGAGTGGTGACGCAATAACAAGAGCTCGTTAAGTAGAACCGTGAGTAATGAGTACTGAATTTATGTTAAGCGGTCTTCCAATACTGGTAAGAGATTTTATTACAAAGCTCAAGATATCGTTGTGAGCTATGTTGGTGGCAATTGGGTTGCTGTTGTATTAAAAGCAATTCGGTCAGTTGCTTGCTGAGAAACGAGAGACGAAGTTGAGTTTGTTGTTTATGATATTGTGATGGCCGATGATCCGGATTACCGATCGCCATATATGTTATTTAAGATATTATTTATTACAGTAGGTGTTCATGGCAGTTGTTATATTTTGATTGATGTTTTGTCATTGAGCTTGTATGACGTAATAAGTATTTCATTTTTGGTACCTTGATTCTACTCCTTTACATCGTCTGCGACGTGACAATATTATTAAACTGAATGTAGGTCAAGTAGTCACAGATCGGGAGTATCAACCAGTTTGCGATTTAGTTAGTTATTTGTGAAATAACAAACGAATTAATACAAATTCCTTAAAGCGTTTCGGTATGTCAAGAAAGATTGTAAAATGTTTTCATTGTACAAGTTTCGCAAACTAACAGACACGTTGAGTAGGTACACTGCAACCTTGAGGCACCTGATATATCGTTACTTACTTTTTATCCAGATATGACCGATGCAGGTGCAGAACCATGATGTACCGAAATAGAAACTATAACATGAAAATTTCACTGGAGATCTTCAGGGAAGATAGTTAAAGGTGGAAATATGTTAGAAAACTATGCTAAAGATTAATATTTTATTAACTGCAGATAAAGTTTACTGAGCTACAAATTGTAGATAGATGATATTGTTATCATTATTAGGTTGAGGGCTTTAAGCGCTGGTGATTTTTGTCACCGCGACAAGTAAGATCTGCTGTAGCGTGTTTTGACTGAATGTCAGGAAGCCACTCCAACGTTTTGATGAACTGAAATTTGGTATTTTATAGAACAATGACTAGTAAAGATACTTGTCATAATTCAAAGTCCCTTTTGTTGAGAGCTAATAGCAATTTAACGTTTATCGTCGAGGGTGAAATGAATATCTCCAGGCTATGAATTATGGCTTTTCAAATATCCTGAGGAAGTGCATAAGACTCACTTATACTACGGTACCCATTTTAGCTTTGAGTCACAAGTGAAAGCAGCCTGGTTATCTGACGTTATGTAGATTGCTTCTCCTTTGAGAGCTTGTTTAAGTTTATTGAGCACACAGATTTATTGCTTGAGATATAATGAAACGGTTGTGTATGGATTCCTTTATTTGGCAGCACGGACCAAATAAAATCGATCCAGTTTCTGCTGACTCTAGTTTAGAAATATCCGTAAACCAGGACAGAGAGTCTATTTGGAAGAGTGTCCTTACTACTGTCCACCGAAGGCGATTACCAAAAACTCTCTTGTGTAGCTTTTTGTTTTAGAAATTATGAGTGGTCTACGAGATCTCCAAGCTTGAAATGTTTTGTCTTGCAGAGTGCAAAGACGTTGGCCCCAGAATCAATTCCATTACTGCACATGGACAGGTATTCATAGCGCCTGTGGTATGTGATACAAAGAAAAACTATCGTTGCGCTTCCGCAAAGACGCTTGTGCTGTGTTTTGTTACATTTTGGCCGCCATACTAACGATGCATGAGTGATCATTGGTCCAAATACGGTGATGTATGGCCAGTGGTTCGTTTCTGCCTGCAATCTCTAGTTTTTGCTAGAAGGACAGCGGCTTGTGTCCGAGGCTGCTACGGGATATGTTTTGATGATTTTGTTAATGTATAAATTGCATGTGGACACTTTAGTATTCAGGTTTCAGGTATCTGCGTTGACATTAAGGGTAATGTGATTGAAGTGAGAGATCGATGCATTCGATCAGTTACCGTACGATGATGCTATTTGGGAAAAATATTGATGACAGTGGCGGGAGAGCTGTAATTATCGACAAAGTCTTTACCAGTCTGTCTCGAAATAATAAGCCAAAATGGGCGAGCATCCTGCCCAAGATCTACGAATGTGGCGATGTGTAGCACTGATAGTGAGAGAATGTATTGGATGTACCGTGTTAGCGTGAATAATATAGCGCTGTGCAGACAGTTCAAATCTGAGTGAACTTTTATCAATTGTTCATGGTATAATTTGTATGAAGTTATTCAAGTTCCTGCACGTCCATGTTCAAAAACCCTGAGTCGTTACGGATGAAACTTTCATGAATATTGAAATTTAGGTATAAATATGGTAGTGGTTTGAAATAGTCCCTGAGTCTATTCCCAGAACATACTATATGACTTTATTCCAGTGAGCATGGTCGTAGCTATAAAACTTGGCGTTTTGGTTTTGATGGCGCTGTGGCCGATTAGGCTCCTCGTGACCGTTTTCGGGGTGACCATGCCAGTTTTGTCAAATTGTGAATTTGTTGAATGTTTAAATTTTGGCAAGCTAGATCATCCGCAGAGGAGTTGCACAGGACAGCTGGTGCCCGGACTGGAGCCTGCCACGGTTACAAAGCTGACTGTTTTACCTGAAAAACAATTGAGCAACAGAAATCTGTCAGCCATTGGAAGCAGAGAAGTCTGACAAGACGGGACTTGCTTTTCAAATGTTTGTCTTAATGTTTGGGACGCCTAAGTGCAGCGTGATGGACGCTGGAACAAATTGCTTTAAAATATTTTGATCGTATCCAAGGATAAATTTAATTGAAGAAAGTTCATCGGATGATGGATATAAAGGAAGATAAAAAAATTTTGTTTCTACATCTCCTCTTGCAAACGTTTCGGTATATTATTTTACCTTCAAGTGCTACAATAAAAATATTTGACACAAATCAACAACAATCGTTTTCCAGAGTATAATCAAGCAATAATAAACAACAAGTTTAAATAAACAACAATTTTTTTAAATAAAATACCTGTGAGGATTTGTAGGCCAAACGAGAAACATTATAAAGGACAGCATCACCTGTGACAGTGTAAGATCAACTGACTAAAACTTACTAACCTCCAATAAGAGCAAAAACCAACTTGTCAAAAAATTAAACTAAAAAACACTAAGCCAAAATACAGTTAGGAAAACGAAAAGAAGAACTATCTGTTTGAATTATTTAACAAATTTAGAACATTTTGATAGCTTTAAATATTATTTACATAACACATGAATCCATGTTCTAATTTTTAAGTAGAGCGGTTCATGCATACAAGAATGAACCTTCTGGAGGTTGAGACCACAATTTAGTTAGGCTAATCGAGTGGATCGTTGAAAATCCAGAGGGGTGACTAAAACTTTGAAGAGCCGACAAACTTTTATAACAAAAGTGGCTAAGGAGCAATTGAGGCGTTGGTCTGGACATTGGACATTTTCGTTAAATTCTTTAGAATTATTAACCGTGATGGAAGATGACATGCTACTGGATGCCTCTGTCATGGTGTTTCGGTATGCTACTGTGATACCTCTGCCGAAGATAACATGCTAACTAGGTGCCTCTGTCGTGTGGTTTTCCGAGCTGGTTAAGCGATGACGGAATAGTGTTCCATTGCTGGGTAAGCAATGATGCTGTGGTTTTCCGAGCTGGTTAAGCGATGACGGAATAGTGTTCCATTGCTGGGTAAGCAATGACGGTGTGGTTTTCCGAGCTGGTTAAGCGATGACGGAAGGGTGTTCCATTGCTGGGTAAGCAATGACGGTATGGTTTTCTTGCGCTGGTTAAGCGAAGATGGAATAGCGATCGATTGCTGGTTAAGCAATGATGGTCTGTCGCTGTTGGACAAGCTATAACAATGCTTGAATACTGATATTGGTAGTCATGTATTTACTGGTGAAATGTATTGTCACAGAATTATGTTCTCTTTGACGTCTTGTAAAAAAGGCGTCCATTAAATAATTTAGTGTACTATAGCTAAATTTTGAGCTTAATATAAATGTGAACAAAGTTGTAACTATTTGAGCACTTATTGGTCAGAGATAGCCGAGCGAAAATACTGTGGATAAATTCTTTGTTTTCAGATAGTTCACACGAGGACGTGTGAAACGTCAGAATGGCCGTGTCGGAGATTGTAATATCAAAGCATGTCGTAACGATCATTTAATGAATCAAGTATTACATGAATCACTTATAATCTTTTAATTGTATTGTCGTAATCGAAACGTCAAGCATTGTAGGCTATAATGCTTGGATGGAATCAGTGTGTAGCGGTGCTCAGGGGTGAGCGCATATCTGCCTCGCTGAGATCATCACGTTTATATTATCGCTGTGGTTCTGAAATAGTGTTGGTCGACATAGAGTTTGCCAGTGATACTACCCCGCGACATATATATATATATATATATATATATATATATATATATATATATATATATATATATATATATATATATATATATTGATGACTTTGAAGTGGGTAATCCCCTCGGTACACACGCACGAATTTTTATAAATAACTTATTTTTTTCACAAATACATACATAAGTATGTTTAAATAAAAATAAAATAAATATATCATCACGGCATATTACCCATTGTTGGGTGTGCCAATCTGCTTTGTACACAGAATTTGGTAATGATGATGACATATTTGTACCGTGCGGACGTTTACCAGGCGTCACCTCACGGGCACTCATTGCTGGCGTGGAGAGTGCACCACAGGGGTCAATTTTGTGCCATTTAAAATTTGAAATATTTGGCATCAGTCAGGGTCGAACCCGGTTCCCCAGATTCGCGAGCAGACACTCAGGCACGCGGCCACGAGACCCCACCATCCAAAGAAAGAGGACAGTTGGCTTCAACTTCTCTGTCCAAACACCTTACCACCAGAGCCCTAAGGCCGCGACAAAAATTACCTACGCAGTAGTGGACTGCGGCAAAGACCACCCCGACTTGAGGCGCGTTACGGCGACGTGGGCTACCAGGTCAAGTACCAAAGGAGTGAGTGGGTACCAAACTTTGGTAGCAACGTCCACAATGCGCCTCGCGACCGCCGCCGGGCTGATAACCAGTAGTCACCAAGGATATGATTTAAAAACACCTGAGGGCGCCGCAACACTGTTAAATTGCACCGCGGTGGCACTCGGATTGACGACAGCCGTGTTCCTGGCCTCTAACGACATCGACTTACGCTCATGGATGGGCTGGAGGTCACAGGACGACACGGTTCGAGACGGTGTCTATATCCAACTGACCAAAGACGCCTCCTTGGGCACGATCACCTGGTGCGGGCTCTCCTACTTGGAGAAACTGATCAATGAGTGGGACTGGGACGTAATAAACGAGTACTATCTGATTGCAACCAACAACAAAGAATGGGCAAATTACAGTGGGTTTCCCATTCATGCATACAAGCAGTGGAACATCAAGATGGATACTATCCCTGAACTGGCCAACCTTGAGCCGGGATCTTTCACCTTGCAAAACGGCTCCTTTGTGATGGGAGTCTTGGCTGAAACAAGCTTCGGCGTGTGGAATCCACTGATCCCAGCAACCATTGACCTATTAAGAAACCAGCCGTATATATATTCATAGCTGGTTGGTAACGACGGTGGTAACGAACGCATGTGGTTCGAACAATGGTCATACATATCAACTGCCGACATCTTGGCCAGTACTTCGAATCTAATGTGTTCTTACGCAGTATAAGTGACAAACCGTGCTTAATGTTGACAAACAACACCATTGTGTTCATCAACTCACAGATAGCGTCAACCTCTGGTACTAGACATAAGCACATAATAACTTCTGACATACAGTATCCCGACCCGCCTTCACTGGGCATTTTTTACGATCAGTTCGGGATTACCTTTTGATTCCCGGCATTGCGGGCGGGCTGGGCTTCCTTGCAGGAGGGCCCGTGGGAGCAGTTGTGGTGCGGGGGGAGCCCTGACCAGCCAAATCTCGGCGGACATCCACCGAGGAAAAACAGCATCAGAAGCCGCGGAGAAAGCAGTGGCAGCGGCAAAGGAGATAATTCCAACAGTTCCCAACCACCCGACACAGGCGGAGTCAGAACCCCAGAAAGCCACCAACACGGTGGCGACAGTTTAGGCTGGAACAATGTGTACGCTAGAGGCTCACGTAGGAAGGTGAAGCCATATAGTGGAAGGCTGGTCCCTGGTAACCGCGAGGTTTACTGAGTGGATCTTGGCGACGTGGCGCGGGCCGTTCTCTTAGTCCGTCCGACCCCCTAACGTCAAGGACCTCGATAAGCTAAGTCGTTATCGGGCTACCGTCCCAATGTGGTTTCCATTGGGGCCAACAGCGTACGGACGAGGACTTTACCTCTATTATAGCGCCCTCAATGCATGCGGCCAAACGAACGTCGCCTGAGGGCTGCTCGGCCTGCTGTTCCTCATAAAAAAGAAACTGCACACTGTCCTGTTCGGCACGAGGATGACTTGTCAGGGAACACTTACGGAGGATTAGTTCACTCTGTTTTCCTAAGGTGTTCTCGAAGTGCCCGGCCTATATGTTATTTGTTCATCTGCATACCCTGGGAGGAAAAAACCTTACACCAGGGAGCAAATAGTGAGTGACAGTCCTGGGTCTCGGGCGAAGGGAAAGATTTCCCCGACAAGGACTATGTAGAGACGAAGATCGAATTTATTTTTAATTTGTGGCACGTTTCCCTTGACGAAAGTCAGTACATGACGTTCAAAGAATATTGTACTGATGTCATACGGTGGGGAACTAGTGGGGGAGCACCTCGACAAACTTTTCTTGGCGAAACTTACCGCTCCAAGTGGGCCTGGGGCTTCAAGCACATCACGGATGAGACTGGTGAGCGCTTGCTTGATGATCCAGATGTATATGGAGCGGCTAAGCGCGAGAAACATTACTGTGAGGTAGCTTTAAAAGAGGAGAGTTCAAAAACACGTGGTTATTACTACACCTTTAGCTTCATATCTTAAACAGTCATAATTACTATATAGGTGGGGCAAGCCTCCTCTTCCTTCACCTATATCATCTAGCACGCGGCTTGCGGTGTTTCAGTCAACTCGATACTCTTGGTACGAATGTGCTGACGGAGATCGATTTGACCAAACCATACCGAAGTGGGTGGTTATGTCAATTCTGTCTAGACTTGGAAAAGCTCTGAATGTGAAGCGGTTGTTAGTGAGGAGCTTAAAGACTTCTAAAACCTTGAAGTCCATTGGCAAAAGAATTTTTACAAATGGAGGGGAGGGTTGTTGAGCGGGTGGCGGTTCACCAGCTTCTTAGGAACTATAATAAGTTGGATAGTGGGCAATTACATCCTTGAGAAATGCGGGAAACAGGGTGCTATTCAAATTGGTGCCCTGGGTGATGACTTGGTGTTGTATTCCAAATCCACCAGTCTAAGCCCTGAGGAGATGGCACACTATTACGCAGAGTTTGAGCTCGTGATTAACATTCACAAAACTACGAGCGGTGGTGTCGGTGAGTTCCTTAGAAAAACGTATAGCGATCTGGGTATCCTTGGGTACCCAGTTCTCGGGCTTCGTGCCGTAATTTATGCCAACCCATGGATCACATCTTACATCAGTGATCGTGAGGCGGAGATATCTACCGCCTGGCTGACCTTCCTTAGCCGTTTACTGCCACACGCTGTCTCTGACGCCGAGATCATGAAGTGGACGAGAGACAACAACATCTCGCATTTAAAACAGACCACGAACCTGGCCGTCAACTGACAGAAGTGGTTAGACACCCCAATAACTGTGGGAGGAGGAGGTCCGATTGAGTGGAGTAATCCTGCCAATTGGACGTCGATTAACTACCACAGGGGTGAGCTGACGAAGAAAGGTCAGTTTTATGCCGTCCTCGGCCTTGATAAGTCTAAGGGGAAACAAGTTTTTGACAAAACCATTCATAATCTGGATTACGAACACATCAGAAGGATGGCTGCTGAGTTGCAGACTAGTCCAGGGAAGCGGTATGCTCCCCGGATTCCTACTAAAGTTAACAAGACCAGAAATATTTTTAAATGGTACTTTAACGATGAGATACCTGCAGTGCGAATTGCTGAAGATCTACAGATACTGATGCCTCGCGGACTTAGAGTTGCAGGGAAAACACAGATATTGGCATATTTGATGGGTCAGGAAAAAGAGACTGGAGCATTGAGCTCACTGTATATAACCAAGGACTCTGCTCTTGGGTCAGCGCACTTAGTATGTTTAAACACTGTATATATATATATATATATATATATATATATATATATATATATATATATATATATATATATATATATGTTTTTCAGCTTTGACCTGAAGATGCCGAAAATATACGGCGAAATCGATCGTCAATAGACATTTTATTAAATAATAAAAATACAGTGTGCTTTATTTCACAACCCTCTACACTCTAAATTTATTACAATTTGTAAAAAATATTTAATTGCATAGTGTATAAATGATTGTAAATAAAAAAATGAATGAGAATATGTTTATGTTCTTATTATGAAAATAACAGATATGGAAATGAAGAAGACGTACAGTATTTATAAATAAAATAAATAAGAATATATTTGTTTTATTTTATTCTATAAACCATTCTGAAAATTTATTATGAAACAGGAGAACAAGTGTTTTACTACAATTTGTAAATTATTTATTGCAATGTAAATAGTTATAAATAAAATAAATAAATGGGATTATATATTTATGTTTTGTTTTATAAACCATTATGAAAATCTAATATGAAATACTAGCAGTATCACTTACCAGTAACGAAGGTCACATTGCGGTCTAGCGTACAGAATACAATAAGTTCAAGTTTGAAATAACATTTGCACTGTAGATAAAATATGTTATATATATATATATATATATATATATATATATATATATATATATATATATATATATATATATATATATATATATATATATATCAGTACGTCAGAGCAAAACTGTATTAAGTCCAAAATTTTCATTTCCGGGTTTCTTGACTCAAGATGTTTTAAATTTCCCGCTCTATCGGCTGGTGTATCTACTTTGGTGGAAGGACTAAATATGTCAGATATAAAGTGTTTTGAACAGTATTAAGTCCACCCTGCTTTTGGAACAAAACAATATTATCTTTATCTCATATGTAGTAAGTCCCACACTATTGTACATTACTCAGAGCAAAAAAGTATTAAGTCCCACATAATACATTCTGCCTAAGGTATTAAGTCCATACCTAGACAAGTCTTTGCAGGTCGGCTGCAGTCTGTTCAACGTTTGCTTCAGATATGGTTGCAAGTGTAATAGTGCTGCTGTTTAAAAGTGATTTTTTAAGTTTCAAAGTTAAAAAATGGGGGAGAGAGCGCGCAAAATACTGCAACTTACAATGGATAAGAGGGAAAGTGCGAACATTTTAATGGCTCCACAGCAAGGTAGGTAGAACTCAAAGTAAATAATACTCATGACTAAAGATTAACAAGACGTGTGAGTAATAGCTTTTTCTGCTATACTTTAGTTATGATATGCCTTGAAAAATTGTCTACTTCGACAAATAGCCGATGTTTTTAGAAAAAAAATCCTATTTTCAGATGTTCAGATCAATGCCTGTGTTCCTCAAGACGAAGATAAGATTATGGAGGTAACCTCCGGATCACAATTTTTGGACATATCCCATAATTATGTTCCTGCACAAGGTAGTGCGTATACAGTTGTATCCTTTGTACCTTCAAAGCCTTATGACTTGGAATCTGCAACGGAGACTAATTTCGAACATGTAACTCAACCAGTGGCAATGCCAAGCCTTTTTACTACAAATATTAACGAATCTTCTGACGTAGAAGAACCATTTCAAGATTCTGGCAGTTCCTTTGCTCCTAGTGAAGAATGCGATAGTACATCTTATGAAGAGGCTCCGAATGAAGAAGAAGATACAATGTCTAATGATCAAGAAACAAATAATGACGAAAACGAGAGCAGGAAAGGAAAAAAAAAGGGTAAGAAATATAAATCCAGTAAAACCAAAAAGATTGTCAATAAGAGAACTATGGGGGAACCTTGCTTGAACTGTCGGCTGAAATGTAATGAAAAAATAATGGACCTTCAGAGAACACAAATTCACCAGGATTTTTGGAACCAAGAAATGTCTATAAACCAAAAAAGGCAATTTATTTGTTCCTGCCTTGAGGAAACCCGTGTAGATAGAATAAGAGAACGAACCGGAAAACGAGCAGGAAAACGAACACATACGTTGAAATACTTTTTCACAATAGATAGTGAAAAAAAAAACAAGTTTGCCAAAAATACTTTCTACGGACACTTTCTATTTCCCAAACCTTTGTTAGATGTACACTGGAAAAACGTCAGGCTAGTGGAGTAGTTGAATGTGACAAAAGAGGAAGGCAGCCATCCATCAACAAGATTAAAGATGAAGTTAAAAACCAAATTCGTCAACACATCATGTCCTTTCCATGTTTGGAATCCCATTATAGTAGAAGAAGGACTGCCAAGAAATATTTAGGTATCCATTTAAATATTTCCACAATGTTCAGGATGTATAAGGAGAACAGTGAGTTGCTAGGTGTACCTTCGGAAGACATTGGTAAAGAGTGGCTCTACAGCCAAATATTTAATACCGAATTCAATTTGTCATTCGCACCTCCTGCAAATGATACTTGCGATACATGTGATGAGTATGTAATTAATCTCAAACAGTCAGCTTCTGTTCAAGAGCGAGAAACTATACAGGCTGAGTATGACGCTCATTTATTAGAAGCCGACAAGAGATATAATTTAAAGAAGCTGGACAAGCAAACATCATTTAGTAAAGCTGATGAAAAAATTTTGATGATTGACTTACAAAAATGTCTGCCATGTCCAAAACTAACAAATGCTCAAAGTTTTTATAGTTTGAAGTTATGGTGCTTTAATTATACTATCTACGATTCCACAGAAAAAAAGGCCAACTGCCTTATGTGGGATGAATCTATCGCCGGTAGAGGTGGAAACGAGATGGCATCATGTCTGTTGCGGTATGTAAGCTCTTTGCCAAAAACCACAACCTCAATAACAATTTGGACCGACAATTGCCCGTCGCAAAACCGAAACTTGCAGATGATAATGTGCTACTTGTATCTTTTAGTAGCAAATCCTCACATTAAGCAAATTAATCACAAATTTCTTCTGCGCGGTCACACACACATGGAAGCAGATAGTATACACTCCATTATTGAACGAGAAGCTAAAAAGAGTCCTAGTTTCCAAATTATTACACCGTGGGACTGGTTACAGCTGGCTAGGATCTCGGGCAAAAACAAAGACTTTAACGTTTTTGAGATGACAACTCCTGACTTCAAAGACTTCAATAAGTTATACAATAGTACCGATTCACCTTTTCAGAATAACAAAAAAACAGTGAAAAACGACAAATTTTTGATTTCAAAGGTAGTATTCATGCAAGTTAGACAAGAAACTCCAGGATTTCTATACTTTAAGACAACATTCGATGATGAAGAATTCGATAGCATAGATTTAAATAGAAGAGCAGGACGAAAACAACTTCTATCTGTGGAAACGTCATTGAGTCCTCTTCGAGAAAACTTAAACCCAATAAGTACAAAAAAATTTAGTGATCTTCAGAAACTACTAAAATGGATTCTGAAAACGTTCCATTCTTTCTACCAAAATCTTACCCACAAAGATACTAATCAAGAAGACAGTGATTAATAATAAGTGTCTACTTGTAGAATTATAACATTAATCATCTCTATTATTATTATTATTATTATTATTATTATTATTATTATTATTATTATTATTATTATTATTATTAATTTTGTATAATCGTCTCGAGAATAAAGTTTTGGTTTACATTTCAACACTTTTCTCTGTTAAGTACCTTCAATTAAAAAAAATAATAATAAAGGAAGTATAAGTCACAGCAATCTACTTCTTTATTTAAATAAAAAATATACCGAAAAAAGCGCGCCAAGTTCGGTCGAATGTGAAAGTTTTGCTGACAGTTTTCTTCGATTGCAGGGGCGTGGTGCATCATGAGTTCTTGCCACAGGGTAGAACGGTCAATAAGGAATATTACCTGCAAGTTATGCGCAATTTGCGCGAAGCAATCCGCCAGAAACGCCCGGATTTGTGGAAGAACAAAAATTGGCTTTTGCACCACGATAACGCCCCTGCTCACACATCGTTGCTTGTGCGCGACTTTTTAGCCAAAAACAACACACTAATGATGCCGCAGCCACCGTATTCCCCAGATCTGGCCCCCTGTGACTTTTTCTTGTTCCCTAAACTGAAGAGGCCCATGAAAGGACGACGTTACGCTACGCTTGACGAGATAAAGACGGCATCGAAGGAGGAGCTGAACAAGATAAAAAAAAATGATTTTTTGAAGTGCTTTGAAGATTGGAAAAACCGTTGGCACAAGTGTATAATATCTCATGGGGATTACTTTGAAGGGGACAAAATAGATATTCATGAATAAATAAATAATTTTTGAAAAAACACAAAATTCGCGATATTTTTTGAACACACCTCGTATATATATAAATAAACATATTTTATCTACAGTGTAAATGTTATTTCAAACTTGTTATTTCCATCTGCTGATACTCACAGCCGCTATCATGTATTTCGAGGACTTTGAAAAATTCATGTTCCTGCATCCTAAGTGGTAAGTTAACACCTGATTTAATTATTTTTATTGTTTAAAACATAGTTTCTCTCTCCCAGTAAAGCGACATCGATGAACACGCTCCAGCTTGTTTCATCATCATCTGAAGGAGTCATGCTTCACCCCGCGATACCGACTTCTTTAGAAATCGAGTCCAAAGAGCCCCCGATGACGTACGACGACAACGACGAAGAAGACTGTGTCATCATCGACGACGACAACGACGAAGAAGACTGTCATCATCTTCGACGACGACAAAATACCCCAAGTCGCTTCACCATCATCATCATCTGAAGCGCACGTGTCCGAGCAAATGACATCTCTAGTCACCGCGTCGTCGGCGACGAAGAGAAAGTATAAACCCATCCTCTTCCAGGAGGCGAAAAAGTGTCGTCTTTCATCTTCCACAGAGAGTGAGGAATATGGGCAAAGATGGACGGAAGATTTAGAGGAAGAGACGCAGTTCGCAGAAGAACCGGAAATCATCTGCGAAGAAGACTTTGTCGTCGATGACAATCTTGCGGTGCTGACGGGTTCAGCCGATATAGTGCCCTTTGAATTCCCGAATAATCGAGATTTTCGAGACAATTGGGATCGTCTGCTGGACTGTCGGATGTTTCCGCTGGATACGTCGCTGAAGAGATATGTGGCGATAGGGGTAAATGGTAACAATTTCAAAGTTATAGTGCGAGTATATGGAGACGTTTCAAAAAAACAATATTTCGAAATAAATAATTTTAATTTATTTAAAGACTTTTTGGACAATGTAAATTTAAGTGATAGTGATACAAAATACAATATAGCGGGTGTAGATTTTAGTGTAAGAGACAATAGATTAGAATGTAAGGTAGGTTTAAATAAATTTATAGTTTTAAGTTAAATGTAGATATAATTAAATTATTAATTAGTGATATGAGTAATATAATAAAAAACTTTGAAATAAAATATAAAAATATTAATAAAACATACAAACAAATTTTACAAAATATAGCAGTATACAAGTTAAGATATAAGTTAGGTTTAGGCATAAGTGCATTTAAATATTTAATGTTTCATAATAATAGCTATACGGACTTTTTTATTGAATTATATATTTATTATAATTATAAGTTAGGTAGAGATTTTAAATGTGTAAGTACTTTTATAGAAACAAACAAAAAATATATTATATAGTCATATAAATTTTTTTTATTGAAAATATATTAATATTGCATATTTGTTTTTTTTTATTAATTAGTTATGAAATGATTGAGCATTCCTTGGACTTAGCGATCAGAGAACAACTCCTGGTGATGATTCATTCATTCTTATCAAACAATACATACTTATTTTCCTTAAAATAAAAGCGCCGGACACAGGAGTAGTTGTTCAGCGTTTACAGTACCAGCCAAAGGGGATATATACCTACGAAGTATGAGCCTAATTTTACGGTATTATAGTTGTGTTTTTGTTGTGCACTTTGAAATATTTAGGTATGAATAAAAAACATTTTATATTTTAAATATTGCTTTTTTCTTTAAAACAATATTTTCTTATTTAACCCATTACTGCATATAGTATCTTATAAAGGACGCCAACATTTATTTTTTTATGACGTCACTTATGCAAGTATAAACAATTTTATACGCGAAATTTCTTCCAACACGAGTAAAGAACAATATATCATCAGTAGTTAAATAGATTTTGAATTGTGAAGTGCTTTATTAGCTCGTAAATGGATCCCAGTTGGTACTCTACGCGCCATGGAGGGTAAGTAATTTTTTTCAATATGATAAAATTAAATTTTGTAATATTTGTTTGTGCATTTGGTTTTATATGAGTGTGTAGCTAATTTCTATAAATTTTATTTTAAAAAATATTTTGTTTTTCTTATATAAAATTACAATAATTACTTGCGTCCTTTATAATGGACGCTATGCATTGTGGCTATAAAACCTTTTTTCTTTTAGATTATCTTTACATCAGTTACTAGAGATTTTGGAGGCGGATGACGATGCTGACCAACCCTCTATGGTTTATATAACGCCTCCTGATGAGAAGTCAGCGGAAACGGAAGAAGATAGCGACAATTCCGATGAAGAAGCTGGAAATCCAAATCGCATATCGAGAGGAATTTTGAATCAGCAATGCGAAGTTCGGTATGAAGAGTCGGATTTTAGTGAGGATGATGACAATATTTCTCTATCTATTATAAAAAGTAATTTAATTGCGGAAAATAATGCCACGGCGGGGCCATCAACTTCGGCTACGCATTATGGGTCCCATATAGCAAATCTTCCACCACGTAAACGTGCTAAAAACTCGTCGAAACGGTCAAAAAAATTGCCGGCTTCTAACATGAATAAAATATGTTCCCCTAGACTACCTTCAGTAGAAGCATATCAAGCTGAGACGCCATTAGATTTTTTCAACCTTTTTTGGGATGAAGGCATCATACATAACATTGTCACACAATCACACATATACGCGCAACAAAGAAACATAAACCTAAATCTAACGAAAAATGAATTATATGTAGTTTTCGGGGCAATGTTATTATCAGGCTATACAAGATGTCCGAACAAAAGGATGTATTGGTCCAGTTCGGATGACGTTCCAAAAATATTGTATAATAGCATGAGACTAAATAGGTTTGAAACAATTTTACGAAATCTACATTTTAATGACAATTCTTCTAATAATAATTCTGATAAATTGTACAAATTGCGCCCAATTTTATGTCATCTGAACGATAAGTTCAAAGAGCACGGTGGCTTAGAGGAACATATTTCAATAGATGAAAGTATGATCCCATATTATGGCAAGCACTACGCAAAACAATATATCAAAGGCAAACCGATTAGGTTTGGGTTTAAAAATTGGGCCTTATGCACAAGTTCAGGTTATTGTGTAGCATTTGATCTATATACAGGGAAGTCTGGAAATGGACATGAATTTGGCCTCGGTGGAGATGTAGTTCTATCACTTTTGAATAAGGCAGAAATTGGATCTAATTTGGGTTATAAAATATTCTTTGATAATTATTTCACGGGAATATCACTACTTATTCATCTTTCTGATTTAAAAATATGTGCGACCGGTACTATTCGAGACAACAGAACAGAACAATGTCCATTTCCAGATAAAAAAGTTTGGAATAAAGAAAAAAGAGGAACTTACAAATTTTTGGGAAGTGAAGAACTATCATTAGTCCAATGGAAAGACAACAAAGTTGTTACAATGGCTTCTAATTTTTCCGGTAACAACATTGTTAAAACAACTCGCTGGTGTCGAGATACCAAATCAAGAAATCTTATTGATCAACCAGAAATGATAGCAGTTTATAACAAGGGAATGGGTGGAGTCGATAAGATGGACGGATTAGTAGCAGTATACAGAACGCGAATACGGCAAAAGAAATGGTACTGGCCTATTTTTGTTTATCTGTTTGACGTTACTGTTACAAATGGTTGGCTGCTGATGAAAAGGCTAAAGCCTAAACACCCTAATTGTGCCAGCCTTTTGGTATACCGTAGATATTTGGCTCAAAGTCTGTTACAAATGTATGGAACTCCTACTGCAAGAGGACGAGTATCCACAACTACAACAAGTGATACTCGATTTGATAACATGGGACACATTGTTGTCTATTCTCAGACACAACGAAGATGCCAACATTGCACAAATAAATGTAATTTCATTTGTGAAAAATGTAATATAGGGCTACATCCAAAGGATTGCTTCAAAAAGTATCATTCGAAATAAATTTTCATTAGCTTAACTTTTTTCTAATAGCGTGTAATAGTATTTTTATGGTGGTTATTAATCTTGTTTTATTTTTATTGTAATAGTTGTTTATGTTTATTACTTATATCAATAAATACGGTACATTTATTTGACAATTTTTTTTTCGAAAATGTCCGCTATGCATAGCGTCCATTTAAAGGGACGGCCCGTATTGGCAAATCTGGCAATTCAAAAAAATTTTTTTTCATAAATAATTTGTTTTTTTACTCTAATGAATAGATATCTGCAAAAATAATATTAAAATTAAACACAAAATCACTTCATGCAGTAATGGGTTAATATGCTTCATCCCATGTTTTACTGTGGCATCAATAGAACCAACACATGAACTAGAAATTGATGACGTCGCTGGCGACTCCGAGTCAGAATTCGAACCGGGGATGGAAGTGAACGACAGTGCAAATACAGGGGTGTTGGCAAATGGTATGAATGTGTGGAGTGATGATGATGATGAAATGGTATTTTCACTATTACCCTCAAGAATTCCTGTACAAGAAGTGGTTTTAGCAAATAATATGAATGTCTGGAGTAGTAGCAAAAGCGACGATGATGATCATGAAGAAGAAGAAGAATTGCTGTTTTCACCAAAACCTCCCCACATAAATCTACATTTAAATAGTAATAAATTCTAAGTGTAAATAGTTTATAACTGTAAATAGTTTAAATAAAACAATATTAATTTCTATTTGAATAAAATTTATGCACTAATATAAAAACAGCAATATTTCGTACTAGTGTATTCAGTATCTGAAGTACAACGAGTGAAAAGGAAAATGGATTGTCAAGAAAATTTCGATAATTTCTACCGAGTTTGCAACGAAATTATTAGAGACGCTTTGAAGGATTCTCAAGACACGTTGAAGAATAATTCCGAGGTGGTAGAAATTCAGCATGGAGGAAGTGCTGATGTTAGACGATTCGAAATTCTCGAAGAAAGAGAAAACTTCATTCGAAGATTCGGGATACGAGGAAGACGCCTAGAATTTCAACTGTTAGATCCTCCAGAGGGAAGTAATCCAATTGCTTGGTTTCAGCAAAGTATTCAGCAGGTATGATATACATTCTGTAGAATAATCTTAATGTTTTTAAACATATAATTATATTATCTTGGCTCTTACCTGTTGCTAGGGTGTGTAAAAAAATGCTTTAAACATACCCATTTGTAATAACGATGACGATATTTACATAAATTTCATATTGTAGGTATTAGACGATACTCTTCGAAATATGGATGCAAGCGATTATGTGGGCTTTACATTTCAAACTCCCGGTTTGCTAGACGGGCCAGCATGGGTTAGTTTCCGACGGGTGAACCAGATACACGTAGATGTGTTGTGGGAAACCATAGAAAAAATTCTGCAGAGTAATGCAGAATTTTTTTCTGATGGACAATTTGTACTGGAGATAACTCAAATATCTACACCCCAAGGAAGAGGAAAGAAAAATTTGAATGGCCACGGTTTGAATTATGCTGAGTTATGTCGCAGAAAGTACGGTATTGTGGAAATCAACAATGCTGATAATCTTTGTCTTCCTCGTGCTCTCATAGTAGCTGAATCTTTTGTCAGAAAGGACCCCCGCTTCAAACAGGTATGTAAAGACAGTTACGGAATCCAGCGTATGAGGACACAGGAGCTGTTAAATGTAACAGATGTCAAAATAAATGAAAATGGAGCAGGCATTCCAGCATTAATGGAATTTCAAATACATTATGTTCAATATAATATATGTGTATACGAATATAATACTCCCGGCGTAGTGTTATTTGAAGGTGCAAGAGATCAAAATCTTCCGAGATTAAATCTCTTGCATTATCAAAACCACTTTTCTGTGATAAGTCTTAACTGCTGCATTTTCATGTATAAATATTTTTGCGAGGCGTGCCATGTTCCTTATAATAATTTATTAGGTCATACTTGCCAAAATATTTGTGTATTTTGTAAGTCATCTCCTATGTGTAATCATACGGCGGAACTATTGACATGTAATGACTGCGACAGAAAATTTAGAGGACAAAACTGTTACGAGAATCATAAAAAAATATATGCCGCATATTAAAAAATTGTAAAAATTATCTACCATTAGAGCCGCGCGATGCATTATATGGAGGTCGTACAGGCAATACTTCATTGTACAAAAAAAATTATAATAATGAAAAAATAAAATACGTTGACGTGTGTTCGCTTTACCCATACATATGTAAATACGGTAAATACCCTGTAGGCCATCCAATTTTTGTTGTAGGAACAGAATGTAATTCATTCTGTCCTAACAATAATATTGATAAGGTAGAAGGATTGATAAAATGCACAATTTTACCTCCTGCTAATTTGTTTCATCCTGTTTTACCGAGAAAAGCACACGGCAAACTTATGTTTGTTTTATGTCGTACATGTTGCGACAAACTAGAACAAGGTGACTGTTTTCATACGAATGACGAAAGACAATTCACGGGAACATGGATAGCTGACGAAGTAAGATTGGCCACTAAGCACGGTTACAAAATTATTGAACTGATTGAGATTTGTCACTATGACATAACTCAATATAACAAACAAACCAAATCAGGAGGTTTATTCGTGGAGAATATGAACAACTTCCTGAAAATAAACAAGCACTGCACCACCGAATAACTGAAAGCTGCATATCTCAGAGATTTTTTAGCATATGAGGGGATAGAGCTAGATTCGCTGCAGATTAATAAAAATGCTGGCAAAAGATCTGTGGCAAAATTAATGCTGAATTCTTTCTGGGGTGAGATATTTTCTATTTTTCTTTAAATACACCAACAATTAATAAATTTATTTGCGTTTAGGTAAATTTGCACAAGCGGAAAACCGTCCGCGTACAACAACCGTGTCTTCGCCGGGAGAGCTTTATGAACTATTAGCTAATCCTGCTATTGTTCATAAAATTATCCCCGCGAATGAACAACTGGTGTACATCACCTGGCAACACCAAAACGAATCACTGGAACAGTTGCCTACTGTAAATGTGGTAATTGCTGCCTACACAACCTCACAAGCTCGTATTCGTCTATATGAGCATCTGTATCCTCTAGGTGATAGGGCATTGTATTACGATACAGACTCAATTATTTATTATCATTCGCCGGGTCAATAAGAACTGCCTACGGGTAATTTTTTGGGCGATCTAACAGATGAATTGTCTTGTTTTGGTAATGGCACCTTTATAACAGAATTCGTATGTGGTGGTCCAAAAAATTATGCGTATAGAACTTATTGCCCGGTGGATGAATCCGTAAATGAAGTGTGTAAGGTTAAAGGCTTTACCTTAAATTATAAAAATAGTAAAAAAATTAATTTTAATTCAATAAAAGATTTAGTTTTAGAAAAAAATATATAGATTCCCTCCGGAGTTCCTTAGGGATCACATCTTGGCCCGCTTCTTTTCAACGTATTTGTTAATGATATATTTCAGTGCTTTGAATATTCGAAATTTTTATTATACGCGGGTGACCTAAAGATTTATCATGCTATCACAAACGTTGAGGACTGCGCAGCTATTCAATCTGATCAGGGGTAGGATTCTGTAACTCGTCCGTTATCAAGCGGTACCGTTATCACTATAGCAACTTATTTTTTATAATGTGGTTGGCATACTTACGTCATAGTTTTCAAATAAAATGTCATCTTCTATGTAACCATAGTGATAACGGTACCGTTTGTTAACGGACAAGTTACAGAATCCTACCCCTGGACCGTTTTCATCAATATTGTGTAGATAATAACTTAACATTAAATATATCTAAATGTTGCCATATTACCTTCACTAGAAATAGGAATATCGTACGGTTTTCTTATAATTTGAACGGATCAAGTATAAAAACAATTACTAAAATAAAAGATGTAGGAATTATCTTACACCCTAAATTACTTTTTGACATTCATGCTGATTACATTATTAAAAAATCATATAGAATGTTGGGATTTTTGATTCGATCTTCGAGATGTTTCAAAAACCCTCATACAATAAATATTTTATACGTATTGTTGGTGCGCTCACAATTGGAGTTTGCAACTGTTTGCTGGTCACCTCAATATCAAGTGTATATAAAAAGAATTGAGAGAATACAAGAAAAATTTATAAAATATTTGAGTATTAAATTCCCAAATTATATACCAAATTTGATAAGTTTAGAAAAAATGAGATTGTTTTTGGATTTAACTATTCTTTTTAAAATTATTAATAATAACTTCGATTGTCCTATGTTACTAGATAAAATATTTTTTCGTGTACCTAATTATACTACCAGAGCTTCTGATCTATTCACACTGGAATTTAATAAGACTAATTCAGCTTTAAATGCTCCATTAACACGTCTACCACTTTTACATACAAGTTTTCTAAATCAGATAATTTTCCCGATATATTTCTGCATAGTTTAAATAATTGAATTGAAATTATGTATAAAATCATTATTTGTACTTGAAAATAGGAGTATGCTTATGCATGTGTATTTACATACTCATATTCATTTACGTATGTATTATTTTTTAAATAATTGTTTACCTACTAACCATAACTACTGCTATATATTTTTTTTTAATTCTGTATTTGTTAAATTAGTGTTATTCTGTAATTGGGACATTATGTCCTGTTGAATAGCTAATAAAATAAAATAAAAAAACATGTTATGTAGCAGTTAATACAATTTTTTACAATATTCCATTGCCATTGGCAGCAGTAGATGTATGTTTTAAATTATTTTTTTCTTTAAAAACTCATTACCCTCCTGAATGTAAACATGTATGGATGTTTATACAGCAAGAAATTTACAACGTACAAACAGATTGGGATGTTGAATATCCTTCAGTTGCAATATTAAGTAAAGAACTACAATATTGCGACTAACATGCCACACTGTTATTTATGCAAATTTGTTACTGTGTCATCTAGAATACTGATTTGCCATTTACGAAAAAAACACAATTTAAATGAACATAGCTTTTATAAATGTGCAGAGAATTTTTGCAATCGTGAGTTTTCACGTCTTAATTCTTTTCGTAAACACATAAATAAACAAGAGTATGCCAATATATTTAAATCAGATAAAAGTGAAAAATCTAATCCAAATATTACATGTACTACAGATGAATTAATTAATTCACTAGAAGATAACAATATCGAATTGGAAGTACATGAATCTGATATCGAATCTGTTAAAAATTAAACTAATTTTAAAAAATTTATTAAAAACCAAGTTTGTGCCTTTATTTGCAATTTATATGCTAAAGATATTTATCCAAGAAATTTAATTCAAAATATAATTGTAGATTTTGATAACTTACTGTCTGAAATAGGTAGATATCTAAATAGTGTCACTTTTAATGATAAATGTACTTCAGAAAACAACGAAGGAAATATTTTTTCGTACCTCCGTCCATTTTGACTAGTATTACAGAACTTAAAATCGTCCAGAAATGCGCTGTTGCTGACCTAGGCCGGCAAAAGGAGTTGGCATTACTGTTCTGGTGATATGTCAATTTAAGATTATTTTCAACACAAGAATTAACAAAATGTTTATAAATTTTAGGGCTAAATCTTTAATTATTGTAACTTAAATAACTAAATTTTGTCATAAAAATAATAATATGCTGACATTGCTGTCATCTCGTATAGATTAATTATAAATTCCAACTTTAGGACTAATTTGTTTCGTTTGTTTTGTAACTACAACTAACTTCACGTGACACAATTGAGTTTCCGCTATCTGTCACTGAAAATATGCGAAATTACATAAAATATATACGTAACTAATGTTTGTATGATATATTTTAAATAAATATAAAATAATCACGCATTTTTAACTCAAATGTAAGTAATAATATTTAAACTTGCAATGCAAAACCGATAAAAATATATGTTAATTTTTTTAGGTTATGTAAAATAGAATTAAAGTGTTGAGATATATACGAAGAATTTATGAAGATGTCGGCACAAAAAATCTTGTGTATCACACGGCCAGAAACTGTTTTGCGAGATCTCGTATTTGCAGGCCTCGCTTTCAGCTCGGCCTGTCAAAATAAACTCGTTCTCGCAAATATTCAGTTTCTGGACTAGTGATACAAATAACTATTCTGTTGTTTAAGTATTTTGAGAATATGTTTGAAAATCTAGATACTGAATACTTACGGTTTAAATATTTGTAAGATTCTGGTTTCCTTATTAAACCTATAGAATATATTATTGGAACTCGAATAGAACAAAAATCATCGGCTTTATTAAGTCAGAAATCAATTAAAGCACAATTTATACCATTAGGAAAGGTATTAAAAAAATTCTTTGAAATTCCCAATGTCTTCAGTAAAGTTTTATGTTACATGAATAATTTAAGAGCAGATAAAACCATTATAAGTAATGTAATTCAAACTGAATATTGGGATAATAAAAAAAAATTATAATTAAAAACATCATACGCAATTCCCTTAATTATATATTTTGATGAACTTGAAATTGGAAATCCTTTAGGGTCATCTGCAGGTGTGCACAAATTAGGTGCTGTGTATGTATCCATACCAGTTCTTCCAGTAGAATATCAGTCTTCTCTGGACATTATATTTTTAGCAGCCTTATTTCATCATTTAGATAGGAAAGAATTTGGCAATAGAATGACATTTTTTAAACTAATAGAAGAACTTACTTCTTTGGAAACAAATGGCATTCAAATTTCTATATCTGGTGAAATTTATAATATTTATTTTGTACTTGCTTTAATAGTAGGGGATAATCTGGGTCTTCACGAAATTTTGGGTTTTAGTCAAAGTTTTGCTGCTAATTATCCCTGCAGGTTTTGTAAGGTATTTAAAAAAGAAGCTGCTAGTCTTTATCATCAAAATAATTCATTAATGAGACCTGAATATAATTACAATTTAGATGTTACTACTAATAACTTGACTAAAACGGGTGTAGTAGAAGACTGTGTTTGGAATTCTATACCTTCTTTTCATGTAACGGAAAACTTTGCAGTAGACATTATGCATGACTTGCTAGAAGGGATTTGTAATTACGAATTAGAATTAGTTTTATACAGATTTGTATATATATATATATATATATATATATATATATATATATATATTTTCACTGAATTCACTGAATAATTTAATCGAAAATTTTGATTAAAATTTTCAAATAAGAAATAGACCCCCTAGTATCACAGAGGAAAATTTAAGAAAGAAAAATCTTCGAAAATCTGCCTCGCAAATGCTGTTTCATGAGGTATTGTGGGATAATTTTTGGATACCTTGTCCCGCCTGCTAATAAATACTGGCAGTTAATTTTAAAACTAAAAGATATTTTAAACATTGTAATTACAAAGTATATACACCCAGAAGAATACCTATTATTAAAGGTATTAATTATAGAGCATCACGAATTATTTATACAATTATTTAATACAAATTTAAAGCCAAAACATCACCATATGACTGATTACCCATATATAATGGAGAAAATTTGTCCATTAATATCAATATGGTGCATGAGATTCGAAGCCAAGCATAGATGTTTGAAGCAGGCATCTAACAGTGTAGCGTCTCGTGTTAATATTTCCCACACGTTAGCAATGAAACAGCAGTTAGTATTTTGTAATAGATTAGTAACAGGTAAAGGTTTACAGAATGACTTTAAATCAGGAATATCAGAATACATTTGTAACCTACGCAATATTATTTTTTTTGTAACTTTAAATTTAAATGAAAAATATTATACAAATGTGTACAAAACAAAGTGGGTACAGATAAATGGAACAGAATATAAAATTGGGTACTGTTTAACTGTAAACATGGAAGATATGCCTGAATTTGGCATTATAAAACATTTTATTTAAAAATGATGAAATTTGTTTCATTTATTTAAAACTTGACACTGTCAAATACGTAGATCACATAGATGCTTATGAAGTTTGTATACTCAGTAGTTTTGCATGTATAGAGCAAACAAATTTGCCAGATCTCACCAGTTTTATTTGCTTTACAACCAAATGGAAAATATTACGTTTGTTAAAAATCCTCTGTTCATATTACATTTAGAATCATGTTTTTGTTTTTATACACGCATATATATTTTATTAGTTTTTAAGTACATATACGAGGGTCGTTCAATAAGTCCTTAGAAAATCTAAGAGTTGGCACTCGTAGTATAGATAACGTTTTGTTTTTACTAAACATCATCACTCACCCGACAGCTGTCAAAGTTTTAGTTATATCCATCACGTGGTTTCACTTTTATTGTCGATTGAAGCAACAAACTTTTGCTTATTTAAAAAAATGGAAAAAAGTGAATTTCGAGCGGTGATTAAACACTTGTATTTAAAAGGCTTAACACCGAAAGAGATCAAAGCTGAGTTGGATGAAGTTCATGGTACATCTGCTCCTGTATTTGCAACTATTTACAATTGGGTAAATGAGTTTAAACGTTGCCGTACGTCCACAAAAGATGAACAGCGTTCGGGACGTCCTGTGGAAGTCACTATTCCTGATATGATGGATAAAATCCACGATATGATTTTGAGTGATCGACGAATCAAAGTGCGCGACATAGTTAAAGCTACAGGCATATCGCAAGGTACAGTGTTTTCAATTTTGCACGAAAAATTGGGTGTGAAAAAAATCTCGGCGAGATGGGTGCCGCGTTTGTTATCGGTGGAGAATAAACGCAATCGTGTGGTCGACTCTGAGGCTGTTTTAGCGCTTTTTCGTCGCAATCCTGATGAGTTTTTGCGTCGATACGTAACAGTAGACGAAACATGGATACACCACTACACGCCAGAAACCAAGGCACAGTCTAAACAGTGGGTTTTTGAAAGCGAACGAGCACCGAAAAAGGCGAAGACGATCAAATCGGCAGGCAAGATTATGGCCACGGTTTTTTGGGATGCACGCGGAATCATCTTCATCGATTACTTGGAAGAAGGAAAAACAATAACTGGAGAATATTATGCGTCATTATTACATAGATTAAGCGAAGAAATGAAGAAAAAACGTCCTCATTTGAAAAAGAAAAAAATCCTCTTCCATCAAGACAATGCACGGGTACACACCTGCGCTGTTTCGATGGCCAAAATTATGGAACTAAAATTTGAATTACTACAACATCCACCGTATTCACCATATTTGGCTCCTAGCGATTTTTTTTTATTTCCAAACTTAAAAAAATGGCTCGGTGGACAACGGTTTACATCGAACGAGGAGGTCATCGCTCAAACAGATGCTTATTTTGAAGATCTTCCGAAATCCTACTTTTTGGACGGCTTAAAAAAGTTAGAGAAACGTTTAGAAATTGTATACACGGAAAGAACGATTTTGTTGTAGAAGCGAAATATATTTTGTTGAGGAAAATTGTGTTCATTCAACAAAATTTGAAACAAATCCTGAATTATTTCGCCAGAACGACAAAATATATTTGTTTCTAGCAAGTAAAAAATATTTTTGTTTTATTGATAAAATGAAATAAAATATACTGTTAATTTAACAAACAATTATTTAAAATAACACTCTTCATTTTGTTGTAAATATTAATTAGAGTAACAAAAATTATTTATTATTTAGACAAATATCTACTTTAAAATAATACTATTATTTTGTTGAATTAATAACATTATTTTTTTGGTCCAGAATCAAGATATTAGTTAAACTAACAAAACTATTATGTTAGATCAACAAAATATTATGTTAGATCAGCAAAATATTATGTTAGATTAACAAAATATTACGTTAGATCAACCATATATTATGTTAGATCAACAAAATATTATGTTAGATCAACAAAATATTGTTAGATAAACAAAATATTATGTTAAATAAACAAAATATTTTGCTAGATCAACAAAATATTTACTTGCATTTCGTTTATTTTCGTTTCTATTCGGTGTTTTCTTGGGTGGTCCAGTTGCAGATACAGTTATGCGCATGTAGGATTAATGCGCAGTTTTCTTTTGCGTACTAAACGTGTTGTGTTTTGTCTTTTTGTTTTCTCTGAAATGGCTGATAAAACTGTAGTGAAGATTTTAGAATTATGGGAGTTAGAAGATTTAACTCCTATATTTTCCGGTAAGTTGAAAATATTGTTATAATATTAAATATTGCAATATAAAAAAAGATGTTATAAAAACACTTCAAAGATGGATACTCTCTGATGATTTTTACACATTCATTTATTATTATATAGTATACTCGTACAGTAATATCAATGTAGAATGTAGGTACCTACTTACTTACTGATTAGATTTGTTTAAGTTACGAATTGAATAGTGATAATTGAAATTGCTTGTTTTTAAAAGACAGATTATTAATTTACGGTCAACTGGGTTTGTTTTGTATCTTATAAATCTGTATGATAAAATTTGTTACTCGTATTGTTGTATTTGTTAATAATTGTAATATAAGTACGTAAATTATTTGTTATTTATTGCGTTGTATTTGCAATTTCACTGTTACAGTGAGCTATAGAACAGAGCTCAGTTAAAATTCTTTTTAAATCTAATTTTTATTCGTATATCGTACACTTTGGCTAAGAATAAAAAAACATTAAATTTATTGAATGTTCGTTGGGATTTCGATAGAAAGGAACTTAAGTTAAAAACTTAACAGTTTTAAGAAAAACTATGTATACTACAAATTATTAAGTAATATACGAAAAGGAAGCAAAACCCAGCGGATTGTTTTCATCAAATAGAATTTAACCTATCTTTGTTTGGTAAAATTGAAACTTCCTTAACTCGAACAAGTATCTTTAAAATCATTTTCAGAATAATAATAACAGTTTTGTCAGTTTTCATCTTACTAACTGAATTGGTTTCCTGGTTTGAAATTTAACATAAATAATGTAAAACTACGCATGTTTTGTCTTAAGTTTTGTTATATTTTTTAATATTTAAATTTTTATGATTTTTTAGAACAAGGGATTAACGAAGAGGCTTTTTACGCCTTAACTACCGAATTAATAAAAGAATTAATTCCACAAATTGGAAGGAGAGCTATTTTTTTAAAAAAATTCGAAGATAATAAAATAATTCAAAATGCTGTAGTGTACATGGAAGACACACCACTACAGTCAGATAATACAGAAACAGTAAGTAATTTTGAAGTTATATAAAATTGTTGTAAATTTGTCACCCCTCTCATTATACGAGTACTATCCGGAACAGTCGTACTCGTACTCCGTTTATGCTTTCGTAGTGTACATATGTGTATTTAATATTGTAAATTAAACATGTAGTAGAAATTCATAATTTGTTTGTGTCTTTGAAATTGCGTACCGTGCATATAAAATTAAATCGCCATCTACATCTTCTTCAATTTCAACCAGTTCCTCATCGAGCAATATCGAAACATACAATCGAACACCTCAGAGACAAAATGCTTTCTACGGACAGGAACAATTTGATATGTGTTTGCGTCCTTCATACCAATTACAGTTGAAGGAATTATTAGAATCCAATGCAAATGGTCGAATGATTCTGACCACGTATGAAAAGAACAAAATATTGGATAGAAAGTCGCGATCACGATTAACTGATATGATAATTAATTATCTTTTATCCAATACTCCAAATAGGTATATTTGTAAGTACCTATTAAATATTTCTCATTATATTTTAATTAATTTTTAGACATTTAAAAAATGATGACTTTTATTTGGTGTCAAAGAATATATGCTCATTATTTCCTAACGAGAAACAACATGTATATTTCATTCCACCAATAAGTGCACGATCCAATAGACTAAATAAATCAATTATTGCTCGAGGGAAACTGGTTGATAAATACCGGAACAAAATTCGAGAATATAAGAGGGCGGGAATGTACCTTTTCACCAAACCTAAAGAAAGCAAGAAACCAAATAGCAACATAATAGGTATTACATATAAAAAATTTCTTATTAAATCAATTTTGTATAAAATGTTATTGATTTTTTGTTGTTGAATTACAGAAAATTTAGAAACCAGTATAATATGGTTAAAAAATAACAATGAGCCCTGGAATGATGTAATTGAACACTGGGATAAGACATTAAATTTAAGAAAGAATAACAACCTTAACACCGTCCATGATTTTATGCAAGAATGGCCAATATTGAATCATTCACTAGGATATACATTGGTATGTAGAAATTTAATACCATGTCTATAATTGCTGAACTGTCATTGTAAGCCAATCAATCAATAGATTCATAGTTTCTCAGAAATTTACCATTCTGGTTTCAGTTATTTTTATTACGAAACTTCTATGATATTTGAAGTAAATTCATCGACCTTTTGGCTAGTGGCGGTAGGAAATAAATAACTAATTACGTAATATTATTTTACAGATAGATCGTGATTTTGATAAATTGTATCCCGAAAGTGGATATAATTTATTGACTCAATGGGGTACATTTATCGATAATATGACAGAAAAAATTAACTTACAAGATAAAAGTAAAATCGACGAATTAAAAATTTATATTACACAAGAATCTACCGATGGTAAAACATTATTATTATTTTAAATTAAAAGATAAATCATTTTTCAATACGTACATTTTAGATACAAAAGTTACATTTGGTATTATGTGTTTATCATACTTTTTTCCTCCTACTGGGAGATTTCGTCATAACAAAAAAAAACAATGGAAGCCATCTATCATTGAATGCCAGGAAAGCATGATAATGCACGTAAAGGTTTGTTTATAACATCTTTTTTTATATAGTATATAGTACGAGCCCCTCATCATAATAGTTCGCCCTATTTAAAAAACCAGGCATTTACAAAAAAATTAAAATAGGTTTAATTAAAATAAAATACAGCAAAATTTGTATTGAATATTTTAAAGTGATTATTCTTTATTACTTATATACTTATCAACATTAAAACAAAATTTAATAATTAATTATAAATTAACTTCATTATGAATTATATTTTATTGTTTTTTTTTTCGCTTATATGAAAAACATTAGTCACTAATTCGTAGTTGGGTAAACTTATTTTTTATCTATCACACGTTCTTCAATTATCTTTGAGAAAAATGCTTCAAACTGAAGTGGTAGAATAATTATTAGAGCTGTGTATCTTTTATATGAGCATATATTTTTTTAAATGATTTAGGAACGTTTGACAGCTATGTTTAATGGCCGGTTGCATCAACACTGGTTAAATTTTAATCTCTGATTTAATAAAAAAATATCGAGTCGGATTTATGACAGCAATGTCAATAATATCATATGACAGTTAATCTTGATTCGATATTTTTTATTTAACTAGAGATTAAAATTTAACCAGTGTTACATCTATACACTGGCCATTAATGATTATTATTATTAACATGGTACATACCATATTTCAGTTACCAGCAGACATTGAATCCAGTATTGCATCCAGGAGAAAAGCATTTGAAAACCTGGGAATTCCTGTTCAACCTTATATAATAGTACAAGGATTGGATTTGAAAAATCTAGATGCGTTCTACGTTGTTATAGACAACAGTTTCTATATTGTAGGATCAGCACTCAAAGCACTCGATTTATGCTTTAAAGCATTTCATGTACTAAATGCTCAATATCCAGTGCAAAGTGAACACATTTGGTATGTGATACAGTTCGAAATTTATAAAATTACTACGGAATATGACAAACAAATTCCGAATGTCAGTGCTATAATAAGTGCGTTAAATTCTACTAATAATTAGAATTAGTATAGCCATTACATTCATAATTTTGTAGCTTTTTTATTAACATTTTTATTTTATTTTGTTTTTATTCTCAAACATTATACGTTAAGTATTTATAATTGTACACAAAATAATTGTGGTAGAATATTTCAAAACATATATTCCTTTAAAAAACATTTGCGCACTAAACATGCTCAAGATTTTGTTAAAGAGTGTAATACTCCTATAACAATTAATAACCATAGTCAAACAACTGTGAAGCCAGTTGAAATACATAGTAGCGTTGAAGATGTACAAGATCACTTAGAATTAAATCACCCAACATTAACAGAATTTTCAAATTCAATAACATCCAATGCAGCATTGTTTTGTGCTAAATTATATGCAAATTATTCTCTTCCTAGAAATATTATTCAACTGTTAGTTGAGGATATTACCGATATGTTCAACCATAGCATGTTTGATATACTTCGAGATAAAATTGATACGCTTCATAATAATGAAAACGATGAGGTAATTAAAGAAATTTTTATGTTTCTATCTCTTTTAAGAGATCCATTTTCAAATTTAAAATCTGAGCGCACTAGAGTTAATTTCTTTGAAAATATTAACTGTTTTATCAAACCTATCCCATTTAACATTGGTGAAACTATAGACGATGACAGACATAATAATACAGTTTCTTTGAGTATGGTACAACGTTCTGGTCAGTATATTCCGTTACCAAAAACTTTAAAAATGTTTTTAGAAATACCAAATATGTTTGAAAATATTAAATTATACCTTTCTGATTTGCAGAATATAAACGTTATTTCAAATTTAGTTCAGTGCGAAATTTGGCAAAATATTCAAACAAAATTTAATAACAAAATAGTTTTACCTATTATTCTCTATTTCGACGATTTTGAGGTCTGTAATCCGCTCGGTTCTCATGCTGGCGTTCATAAACTTGGTGCAGTATACTGTACTCTAGCATGTGTTCCACCGCAATATTCCTCTAAATTAGAAAATATTTTTTGATTCAACTACACAATTCTTCTGATCGGTCACTGTTTGGTAATAAATCAACATTTAAAAATTTGTTAAATGATTTACATGATTTAGAAACAAATGGATTGATAGTAAATTTAGAATCAAAAGAAATAAAAGTGTACTTCGTCATGGTACATTTTCTCGGAGATAATTTAGGAATACACTCTATTTTTGGTTTTGTGGAAAGTTTTTCATCCAATTATTTTTGTAGATTTTGCAGCTCATTCAAAAACGAAACACGTTGTCAGTTAAAAGAAAATAAATCCTGTTTGAGAACTAAAATTAATTATGAACAAGATTTGCGTAACCGAGATATAGGAATTAAAGAGGAATGTATATTTAATAGTTTGTTATATTTTCATGTTACTGAAAATGTATCTTGTGACGTAATGCACGATATATTTGAAGGGATATGCAGATATGACATGGGACACATTGACTATGTTTACACGTATAGCAAAAAAGTACTTTGACTTGACTTTGACTTTCAAAAGGCGACTTTTGCCGTTGTGTAAACACTCTCGACTATTACTTTTCTTCCTAAAGTCGAGTCCAAAATAAAATAGACTTGACTCATATAAGTGACTTTTAAAAAGTCGTGTGAACCAACGAACGGAACATACTTTACTTTACTAACAGTGACATCTAGTTTTCATCCACAAATTCCGAGATATTTAATTACACAATTTTATATCTGAATTTAAAATATTCTCGAATTGTAAAATATTTTATGCGATTATTTTTTAATCTACTTCGCATCCAATATTGTTGCTGCACAGTTATATTATTTAAAAATATCGCGCTTAAATTTAGTAACTGTAGTTTACTATCCATTTTTTCTATAAATAATTTATTCTTTTTATGATCATAGGCGATAGGAAATAAGCAATATGACATCTGGTGGTATTTTGAGGAACTATAGTTGACGGGATAATTTATACATGTGACATTTCTTTGACTGTATAAACACAAGTGAGGAGTGACTTTTCAAAATGCAGTTTTCGAAAAAATACTTTTTTTTCATTAGAGATGGCGTTGTATGCATTAAAATAAGCTGAATCTGATGTGTGCCATGAGCCGTTTCAAAACTCTGTTTTTCCCGTTGTTTTCAGTGTTGGAAATAAGTGTTACGTTTCAAAACGCAGTTTCTCAGCGAACTCGCTTGTTTCAAAACGCAGTTTTTATTTTATTTCTAGCTGTCACTTGTTTCTTGTGAATTTTTGCGTACATTTTAGTGTAATAATAAATTATTTAAGACTTTAAAATGAATGACGGTGAAATTATTGTGAAAGAAGGAAACTCTGGCTCCCGAAAAAAGGCTAAAATAAAGAATAAGAGAGTACGACAGAAGGAAATAAGGTAAAATTCAAATAGTTAGGTTATGTTTTAGTATTTCTAATTATTATTTACATTAACTAAGGTATGCCGATCATTATCCTAACGCGGAGGAATTTAACAGGCCATGCAATCATAACACGAAGAAATTGAATTGCAATTCAATATGCCAACAAGCTATAATACAAGCAAGAGCAAAACTTTATAAAGCTCCGAATAGAATCAAACAAAACAACGTCATATCTCACTTGCTTACAGTTAAGCATCCAAAAAACAATAATAACTATAAAAGAGTCCAAACTGTTCGTGTAAATTACAAGTTTCCGGATAAAGAGAAAAAGTTACAACCAGTCTGCCAAAAAATTTTTTGTAACGCCTTTACTCTAACACAACGTCGCTTGTTAACTATTTCGAAATGTATGCAACAAGGTGAAGAAATTAAGGAAAATAGAGGTGGAGATCGTCGCTCAAAATCTAATACTGATAAAAGAAATTCAGTAATTGAATTTATCGGAAATTTGCGGGGGAAAGAGTCACACTATAACAGGCAGAAATCTGTACGAATTTATTTGTCGTCTGAATTAAATGTAACAAGGCTGTTCAGAATGTATAACTCGTCTGTTGCTAGTCGGCTTCAAGTAAAGAAAACATTTTTTGCTCAAATTTTTGCAACAAAATTTAACATCGGTTTTGGGACTCCGGCCACGGATGTGTGTAGTTTTTGTTATCAACTAAAGAATCAAATTAAATTTGCAAAATCTGAAAAGGAAAAATCAAATATTATGATGAAACGAAGAATTCATAAGAAATCTGCGAAACAATTTCACCTGATGATGAACAACGAACCTGAAAAATGTCTTTCATTTTGTTTCGATTTACAGCAGGTACAAGTGTTACCTAAAGTACCAATACAGGAGGCATTTTATGCTACTCAGCTAGCCTTATATAATTTCTGTGTAACTGATTTACAAACAAGTACTCCTAAATTCTATACATGGTTGGAGACCCAGGCGGGACGAGGTTCTATAGAAATAGGCTCATCTTTATACGACTTTCTAAATAAAGTGAATTGGACTGAAGATTGCAAAATATTAAGACTCTTTTGTGATGGATGTTCTGGTCAAAACAAAAATTCTGTTGTCATAAGCATGTTAATGTTCTGGTTGTATCATAAAGCTCCAGAAAGTCTAAAAACAATAATTATTGTTTTTCCCGTACGAGGACATTCGTTTCTTCCGGCAGATCGAGTATTCGGAAGAATTGAAAAAATAACTAGAAGAAGAACAGAGATTCTGAAAAAAGAAGATTATTGGCAAATTTTTAGTGAGGTCGGTGAAGTTAGATGTTTGGGTCAAGATTGGAATTTATATAACCTGAAGGCATTGGGAAATTGTTTGAAAAAAGTTGAGGGAATAAGAGACGCAAAAAGAATTTATCTCGAAAAAGATGAGAGACAGAAAATGAATGTAAAGGTACGAATGGAGGTTTTTTATAGAAATGATATGGGTGAAACGAAATCTTTACTTAAAGCTGGAAAAACGCTTCAAAATATAAAGTTGCAAGATGTCGCTTTAGGTAGGAGTGTTAAACAAAAGAAACTTAAAGATATCGATAGTTTACTAGATAAATGTTACTCAAGTGTGAATGAAAAACAAATAAAGACAAATTGGAGGGAAGTTGAAGAACTTAAGTGGTATAAGGAGTTAATCGACAATGTGAACATTGAAACTAATCATACCAGCGACGATGAAAATTGCGATTGCACTGAAGAAGATGATCGTCTGCATATTTATTTTTTTTTCCCCAAAATGTAAACTGTTTCGTGCAATTTTATTTTTATCTTCTTAGTATTATATAATTTTTATAAAAATATGTAATACAAAATCTAAAACATTTATTTACAATTTTCCTTCATAATGCATGTAGTATTCAACGAAAATTCGGAACAAAACGTAGTTTTTCTTCATGACCTGAACAAAACGCATTTTTTTAATTTTCAGTTCATTATAACACCGTTTTTTACAAAAATATATTTTTCTGAGCAGATAACATGATATCAGTACCATTAACCCTTTAAAATAAAGTAAGTATCAACCACGATTAACGAACAGTTCAAGCGTGACAGAAAACTAAATATAACTCAAAAAGTACTTTTTCTTAAAAACTGCGTTTTGAAAAGTCACTCCTCAAGTGTTATCTATTATGTTCCTAATATTTGCGTTTAGATATATAATATCTCTTAATATTACACACGTAATGCATAAATGAAATTAGTAAATGTCAAATTATCCCGTTAACAATAGTTCCTTTAAAAGCCATTTTGGCGCTACGATCTTATTTTCCATCGCCTATATGATAATAGTTACATCACACGTATTATAACCAAACTTTACTTTGCTGTCAAAGTCAAAGTTGAGTGAAGGACAAGTAACAAACGTAAAGTGAAGTATATTTGACCTTATGTATAAACGCACCATTAAATTGACTTTTCATAAGTCGCCTTTTAAAAGTCAAGTCAAAGTAAATTTTTCTCATACGTGTAAACGTAGTCATTATATATTATTTCATATTTGAAGCAAAATATTTTACAATAGATATTTTGAATAACAGATTAAAAATTTTTGATTACGGATCACAAACCTCAAATCGGCCACCTTTAATATTAAAATCTCATATACTCAAAAAATGTATCATTATGTCTGCATCAGAAATGAGAAGTTTTACAGAATATTTTGGGTTGATAATTGGTGATCTTGTACCGCTTCAAAATGAAGTTTATGATTTGTATTTAATTCTGAGAGAAATCATAGATTTAGTTATGTCTAAAAATGTAAGTCCAAGTACATATATTTTGTTGGAAGAAATCATATCTGAGCACCATTCATTATATCTAAAACTTTTTGGTGACTTAAAACCGAAACACCATTTCTTAGTACATTATCCAGAAATCATGAGAAAATTTGGACCATTAGTAAATATGTCGTCTATGCGATATGAAGCAAAACATAAAGATTTAAAATCAAATGCAAATGTAGTTAGATCACGAAAAAATATATCTTACACACTTGCTTTTAAAAACCAGATATCGTTGTGTCAAAGATTTTTTCAAAAAAATGTTGCCCAGTTTATTAAATTTGGCCCTGGAGATGAAATTAATGTGAGAAATCTGCCATATATTAAATATATCGAAAACGAAGTACAAATAGAATTGAAAGAATACTGTTTCAATACCACATCGATTGAAATTGATGGGATCAAGTATAAAGAGGGTTTGATACTAATCACGGGATATAATAATGACTTTTGTTTTGAATTTGGAATCATTAAATATATTTTAACAAGTAATCGTAACAAAATCTATTTTGTATTATCTTGTCTAAACACTATTGGTTTTGCATCTCATTTATTTTCTTATGAAGTTGAAGAAACAAATAAGTACTTATGTATTAGTTACGATGACTTATTCAATAACTGGTCAACTTCTCTGCATAAAGTGAATGATGGTAATTTGTATGTACTTGCGACTAGAATGTAAAAATGTTTTAGAAGTATTTTTTAATTTTATATCATATGTGATAAATATATTGTTTTGTTTATTATAATAAAAAATATTATAATGAAAAAATAAGTTTATTATTTACATATTTAACATACTTCCTTTGATAAGAAAACAATTAAATTTTTTTGAATTAAATAATATAATTATTACTTTTGAGAAAAGTTATTTTTTAATTTAAACAAATAATTTTGTTAAACCAGTACTACTATTTTGACAAGAAAACAATTTATTTATTTTGAATTAAATAATATAATTAGTCCTTTTGAGAAAAGTAATTTTTTAATTTAAACAAATAATTTTGTTAAACCAATACTGATTATTAAATTATTCAAATAACATTATTTGTTAGATGAATTAAATAGATTTTTTCTTTTAAATAAAATATTTTGTTGTATTAATATTAATTGTTTGTTGTGCTATGTTTCGTTTTTACTCATATTTACAAAATATAAATGTTATTTGAACTATTTTATTTAGTGATACTAAACAAATTATTCTTTTAATCCAAATTCAAGTTAGTACTGATATAACAAATATAAAAACTTAATACAACAAATATTTTTCAAATGAAAAATATAGTAATACGAACTAAAGTTTTTGTTGCACGTATACAACAAATTTAATTTGTAGTATTAACAATTTTTTATTTATTTTAACAAAATCATTCTCTGCGTGCACGGAGCGTGTGGGTCCGAGGCATAATACCTAGTTTCTTTTAAAAAGTACCATTCCAAAATGTCGGAAGAAGAGAGAATTGCTGTTGCTGCAACCGCTTTTGTTTTAATCAGTGGATGCCATTTACTCAACAAAGAAAAAAGAAGAAGAAAAGACTCTGGTGGATATCATCATTCAATAAGAGCCGGTCAAGGTAAGTTATTATTGAGATGATGAATTGAACAAATATGTAATTTATCCAATCCATGCTAATAATTAACACTTTATTAATTTCAGATACAATGGATCGGATAGGGTAACTGATTTTGTTGAAATGAAATGAACTAGAAATGACATGTTCACCAGCAACAATCCGCGCTATCACGGTCCACCACGCGCGCACTCGCTTCGCGCCGCCTCGCGCCTTTGAAAAAACCGACTTGGAATGGATCGGGCGCGCCGGCACAGGTCAGACCGCGCCTCCTCGGATGTTTCCCTTCCCACGGCGTGTTGGTGCGAGCTGGCACGGCGCGGCCCGCGATATAACGAGCCGTGGGAAGCAAGCCTTAGAAACGAGCGGCTTGCCACGAGTTTTCTAAGGGGACAAGTGCGCTGAAATGTCTTATGAAACGTGTATTTTATACTATTTTTTCTATTTTGGTCATTTTTTCCAAAAATGTACGTTATTTCATGTCCAGGAATTTCAATTTCGGTTGTTTAATATGTACTTTATGAAATTCATTTGGATGTCATAAAGAAGTACTTATATGACATCCAAATGGGTTTCATAAAGTACATATTAAAGAACCAAAATAGAAAAAATATATTTGTATAATTAATGTTTTATATATTTTTTTTATACAACAGTTCAAAATTTATGTTTGATTTTCATGTATATATTTTTTGAAATTCTTTTGTGAAACCGGCGCGTTAACCACGCCTATGTAATGTACCGACATCAAATATTACTCATAATTATCTAAAATGTGTATTCTCTAATCATGTTATTGTATTTTTCCAATCTTTGTATTATTTAAATTGTAAATCATATTATCAATATTATTCTATGTATATTTTTCTCATGCTTCGCCTCTGAGTCACGAGCTGACCAAACTACGCCCGGACTTTATCTATTTATTTTTGATAATATTCGTTATAAATTGAACAGTTCTGCTCATTCAAAGTGCTGTGCTGTGCAGTCAAGATTAGTTCAGTCTCTCAGTCAAGTTCAGTCGTAGTCGTCAGTCTCAAGTTTTTAAGACTTAGAATTTAATAACTTGGTAATAAACTATTATTTTTCTACATCTACTTTCATTTCACAAAACCCACTTGGTACGACGTCTTCGAATACATTACACCTATTTTAACGGCTAAATATCTCACAGCTCCACGAATGGACTACATTTGAAGAAAACTTAATTCAATTCCGTTAAAATAATTGTTTATTATTTTCCTCAAAATCTATGTCTGTCTGTTCAGCTCTAGACCCACAGGAATAGTAGAGAGATAAAGCATATTCGCGCATATGTTTCAAAATCATCTAAACCTGAACTGAACGATTTTGAACCTTATTCTAACGTCACAAACAGTTGCAAAAGGCTAGTCGACCAGTTAAAATACTGTTGTTACAGTTGTCCAAATAAATACCTGCATTATGCATAACAAATGATCACAAATAAATAAAATAAATATATCACGGCATATTACCCATTGCTGGGTGTGCCAATCTGCTTTGTACACAGAATTCGGTAATGATGATGACATATTTGTACCGTGCGGGCGTTTACCAGGCGTCACCTCACGGGCACTCATTGCTGGCGTGGAGAGCGCACCACAGGGGTCAATTTTTGTGCCATTTGAAATATTTGGCGTCAGTCAGGATCGAACCCGGTTCCCCAAATTCGCGACCAGACACTCAGGCACCTTCTCAGATCAGTCGGAATCAGAGGTCACAGAATTGGAAAGTTCAAAAGAATGCTTTCACTATTAAAGAATTTACTCAAGTGGAAATGGAGAAAATGAAAAAGTCCCTATTCTGCGAATTTGGTAGTCTTGAAGACGCCTTACGCACAGCACACGTAGAACCACAATTTCAATCTTTACGATTGAGTTTTACAACCCGGGGAATCGGGCTTACCATCTTCCAAATTATACAAAGGTTTATCACAAATAAAACAATTTAAAACAAAGAAAACTATGAATCAGACTAATAACACGTATAGGAGAGCGTCAGTAAAGACAAAATAATGATTTTCCATGTTAAACGCCGATGGCCTGCCTGCCCTTTACATGAGCGACATGATAAACAAAAAAAAATACGTACGACTACATGTCCTTGTGCTAACTTGGTTGTCCGGTCACTGACGATGTCTTCTGATTCTTCTAACCCTCATACTGCTGTCGTATTCGGCTTGGAAGTAATTTCGCCTTCATCTTCACAAACTTCCAGAAGTTTTCTGATGCACGAACAACGTATAAAACTCATTATGAATACTGAAACACAAGTTTATTAAAAGGTTTTGTGTTAAAGGTAGAAATTTATATATACTTACTTTATAAATATCAAATGTTTAAAACACAATCACACGATTGAATTCTACAAGGTAGCTACTAGAAAGAACATTCGCCATTGCTAGCCCGTTCAGCGTACCAAGCAGCGTACACAACACATGCCTACAATCACCACAACACCAACAAACAACTGCAATACTGCAAACAACAACATGCAATCATACAGTATTTGATTACAATGGCGAATGCGAGAATGGCCGAATGGCGAGGCGATATTGGACGATTGGACTTTCTCATGTTCCATGCTACCAGTGTTGCCAAATGCAAGTACATAAGTACAATATTTCATATTTCATTCTTTTAAATTTGATAAAATGAGATTTGATAACATGAAATAATTATTAATTAAATATTAATTAAAAACAATGGGTATTGTCATTAAATACTAAAAAAACGATTAAAATGCATTATCTGGTCCGCGCTCAGTAACCATATAGAAAGTTTGAATGAGATATCTCAACGACGGTCGAAATGTAAAATGTATAAATATAAATTTAAACATATATCATTTTGGTATATTTCCAATGGACCTATTAAATTAAAAGAGAGAGGTATTAATAAAAATGAGATGTGCATAGTGCGCAGTTGACTTTTAGTGCAAGTGGGTGATATGGTGGAGGATATTTAAATTGAAAATATGGCAACAAATACGTGTACAACAAAATAAGAAATCCGAGTAAATTTAGTTATAATATATGCGATGAATACTTTAAAAAGAAAGGATAAACAGACAGAAATCAGAAAAGGGGATAGAATGGCACTATTCTGAACAAATCTGTGCGTCTTACAGATCTGTAAATAATGAACAAAATCGCAACGAAGCTGCCGCTAATGTATAATTTTATATTAGGACTGATCGTTTCGCTACTTTGCGTCTACGGTTTTCTGCCACCTCCATACAAAGTATATAAGCGCGGCAGTAAACCGTAGACGCAAGGGTGCGAAACGAACAAACCTATTAATCAACAGAAATAGCTATTAAATAACTATTTTCTATTTTGGTTCTTTAATATGTAGTTTACGAAACTCGTTTGGATGTCATAAAGTACTTCTTTAAAAAATTAAAATAGAAATTCCCCAAAATGAAATAACCTATATTTGTAAATATTTTTTGACAAAAAGACCAAAATAAAAAAAAAATAGTATAAAATACACGTTTCATAAGACATTTCAGAGCACTTGTCCCCTTAGAAAACTCGCGGCAAGCCGCTTGTTTCTGACAAAGACGCATGCGCTAAAATCATATCTTATGAAACTTGTATCTTAATGTATTATTTTGTTAATATATATAGTAACCTGGGGTAGGATTCTGTAACTCGTCCGTTATCAAACATTACCGTTAGCACTATAGCAACGTATTTTTTATAAGATGATTGGCATATTTACGTCATAGTTATCAAATAAAATGTCATTTTTGCTTGTAACCATAGTGATAACGGTAACGTTTGATAACGGACGAGTTACAGAATCCTACCCCTGTGCATTTTGTCGGAAAAAATACATCAATAAAGTGGCTTCCTAACGGGGCAACTTTTCATAGGTCCCTACGTGAAACAGGTTTAAAAAGTGTAAAGTGAGAATAACATTGTTAATATTAACAATGTTACGCCCGGTGTAAAATCAGCTTGAGAGTAATGGAAGGCAAGAAATGTTTTAACAATAAGCTGCAACCAATAGTATATTAAAGAACGTGTTTTATAAGACATGTTTTCTTTCGCACGCGTCAAAATTTAGAAAACGAGCGTTAGCGAGTTTTCTAACTGACAAGTGCGAAAGAAAGTCTTATAAAATGAGTTCTTTATACTATTTTTTATATTTTGCGCCTTCTACAATAACATTTACTTACTCAATTTGTGATTATATTTGTAACCATTTGTACATTTTCATGTAAATAATCTTCCCTAATAAAAAAAAAATAATAATAATTTCGACATTATATTATTAAAATGAATTGTCAATTAACTAAAAATAAATTAGGTAAAAATGGGTTAAAGAAACGTCATCTAGTACCAACCGTCTAAAACAAAAAATTGCGTATCGAAATGAAGATCATTACGATACGCAATTGCGTATCGTAATGACTTCATTATGAACGCAGAATATAAAAAATTATTTGCATTATATTTTTAATTTCTAATCCATTTCTATAGGAGTGCAATTATCTAACTATCCCCCTCTACTTCAATAGATGGTAGCTTCATTTATTAATAGTAATATAATTTATTCATATTTATGCTAATACATACCAATACATACATATTTACAATAGGTAACCAATTTTCTATATAATACAAACATATCACAACTTATCTGTTCTACTTGATGGCTGTAAGGATCAAAGAGTCTTCTAACTTATCGCGCGTAGCTTTGTAAGCTTCTCTTTCTTGATCTGGATATTTGGTTGGCAAATTAGGAGAGTGTAAATTCACTTTTGCTGGATACCTGTAAGAAAATGTTTTTTTTTACATTTCCGAAGAGAAATGAAATATTAAAATATACCTTATGCCCCCAATGTCCACTTCGTAATCGCCAGAGAGAACGTACTCGTTGGTAACTTTTTGGAAATTGCCTTGAGAGTCGATGTTTTGGATAAAACCCAGGCATACCTACAAATTATACATGCTTTAGAGCTCCCGCAGACTACCGATTTTTGATCGGCTGACAGTTTACTCGGTTGCAATGACGACTATAGTAATTCCGAACAGTTGGGATGCCACTATAGTCTTCATAGTAATTAAGCAACTGATTAAACTGTCGGCCGATCAAATATCGGTAGTCTGCGGGGACAGATAATCTAAATGTATGGGATCTACCATTTTTTTTTAACTTTGTCTACTTTGGTAGCCATCTATAGTCCTATAAGTCTTAATTGTTATTTGTTCAGCCGCAATATTTTATATCACAGTCTTCGTTTGTAATGCCACTGGCAGCTTGTTATTTAACATGTTTTTTTTTTTCATATAATAGGGGAGTTTTCGAATTTTTGATTTTTTAATATGTTAAAATATTTTTAAATCTTATACTATGTTCCGTAACGTAACCGGTTCGACCAGGTTTACGGTTTTGTTCCGTAAGTCCTGAAATTATTTACCGGTTTCTATTTGAAACGCGGTTCCTGAAAAAAGTTGGCAAAAAGTCGGACCACGGCAACCACGAAATAATCCTGGTTTCTCTGGTATTTTTACCCCCACTACCGCTACTTTCAAACATATTAAACGATATCCGTCAATGTCAAATTTATAAACCGCATTTTTAATGGTATCACTAATAATTATTATAAATGTAAGTATGAAAACCTTATTTATATTTGATATATTGTTGATTATGTTATTTTTATTGGCATTATTCAACATTATCATTCATTTGGTTAATTTTTATTTGTGTTAGGTTGTGTCAATTTTAAATGTCATATGATTCAATGTCAATCTGTCCCGAAATAGATGAAAATATTCAGGAACCATGGTGTACCCGGAATCAAGATACTGTTTTTTTTTTTTTTTTTGTTGATGTACGGAACATCGTATAAAGTGTATTTGCTTTTATACTTTGTAAAATTTTAAAAAATACCGGAGAAAAATAATATTATACTTTTGCAATATTTTCTTCCCACCATTACGGCGTACATAACATCAACAATGTGCGAACGTCTCGACATACGTGCCTAAAAGAAAGAGACAGAAGCAAAACACGGCCACCTGTTTATATTAACATTTGATTCTTGACAATTTAATTTCTGTATTTATCGTATTTTCCAGGTTTTAGGATTTACATATTTAAAATCATATAATTTGTTTTTTTGCGATTTGACATTGAATTTGACGTTACGATTTCAAATATAGAAGACATACGTTCATGTTTTCATTCTAAACTAGCGCTCGTAGCGGACAACTACGGCGAACTAAAGATGCTGCATACGTCATCGTATTTCGGGCAATTTAACTAACGATAAATTTAATATCGTTTGTACAAAAAATACGCTATATTTTATTACTTTTATTGCATTTATGTTAATACAGCATGTGTAGTATTGCAGTAATGTGAAAAATCATTACATTTGAACATGACTAAACTCCCCCATTGCAGGTAGTTTCTATCTAACGTGGCATCATAAATTCAAACAAGTATTATTTGATTTTTTCTGCATTCATTTACTTGAAAATAGATTCCGTATTTTAAAGATGCGATAGCAAAAGAATTATTAAATAAAAAAAAAATACCTGTATCACTAATACTCTCATTTTTGCTCATTTTCTATCTTTTTGATGAACTAAATAGTGTGTTCAAAAAAATTCCTAACTCGGAGTAGGCTACGAACAGTGAAACGTATGTCTGATCATTATTGAATTCAAAAGACACGTTGTCAAAATTGATACAGTATATTGACATTCGCCATTTTCTAAAATAAGATTCAAGAAGAAAATCTTTGATTTCTTTAGATAACATTTTGACAATATCTCACGTCAAATTGACATTTAATTAAATATTTTTAAATTGACATACGTTTCTTTGATCAAAACCTACTCCGAGTTACAATTTTTTTTGAAAACACTAATAGCAAAAAATTACTAATTACTACTAACAAAAAAAAAACAAAACCAACCAGAACAGATGAACTGTGGATCTTGTATTTTGTGTTGAAATAGTACCACTAGTGACATTTGTCGTCACAGTGGTTTCAGACCATAGGCGATTTCGGGCGACATACCCGTTCACTTCTTCGGATTACTTACGGTTAGTTACGGTATGATATGGTTAATGGTGGCGCCAAAAATCGTTGGTTCACTTGTTGACACCGTGCTTGGTGGTTATGTATATTCTGCGACATTTAAAACTGTCAAAAATAGTGTCTGACAATTAAAATGCAGTAACGGAGAAAGATAGTTTATTCCGTATTTGTCCAAAAAAGAGTCAACGAAAATAATGTCACCCTGTTTGACATAACACCACGATTCCGACTGTTTTGACTTTTGACATTTAAAAAAAAGACATGATAAAAAGAGATAGAAATAGTGAACAGAGAGCTGACCCGACTCGCAAACCCGTTCAGCTGTGAGCACTGATCCAAGCATACCGGGTATGTTGTTCCTAGCGCCCGAATGTGTGAACGTCTGAACGCAACATTCCGCAAGTCAACGGTTGTCGCCCGAAATCGCCTCATATGTTTTTTTAATTGCTAAGTTCATTGTTGTATTCAAGGTTGTAGTTTAAAAAATTGTAAGTATTAAATTGTATTATTTAGTAAATAAAGTGTCAATAGTGAATTGTGAATACATTGAAGTATCTTGACATTTTCACCAAAATGACATTTTTCCTCTAAAATTGTTTAACTGAAGATTGTGGTGTTGCAAAAAATAGGGTCGTTGCAAGAATTTTTATGACTTCCCAGTACTAAATTTTAAAAGATATTGTTCTGTAAGGAGCCTCAAATTTGAAAATATCACGAAATGTCCACTAGATATTATACAATTAATTATTGAAATGTGTAATAATTTGAAAAAAGTCACGTTATTTGAAACAGAATTTGACGTCGCAAATACAACTTAACATGTGACAAACTATCGCCTACATTTATTTAAATAAATAACATAAACACTGTTTTCCTATTGGCTATGAATGACGTACTGTATGTGCTCCGGCGTCACAGGAGTGGGGGTTTGTTTTTCATGACCATTTCTGGCGCTAATCTTTTTATTTAATTATTTACGAAAATAACAATAAATTATTATTATTTTTTATATTACTATGAAAAATGTTGCATATCCTTACATTTAAAATATTTTTAAAAAATGTGAAACCGTATATAACTCGTGACTAAACGGTGCTTTTTTTCATTTGTGAGCTTTAAAGCACTGTTTAGCTACTTGTTATATAATAGTTATTTATGTACCAAGTGAGTAAAATCACTCGAAGGATTTGTGCACTCGCCTTCGGCTCGTTCGGCAAAAGTTTCTTCTCGTGAAAAAAGACATAATTTACTCACGAGTTGCATACAAATTTTCTTTTACGTCTGCAATGGGAGCGTAAAAAAAGTGCCGTAGCGTTTCATTATTTCACTACGCAGCCTTAAAAAAAGCATACTTTACAAACCCATTTTAATGAAAAAAGGGTACTTTTGCAACAGACGTAAAAAATACTATTTCAGTTAACCGTTTATCAATAGGTTATGTTAGTGACCCGCCGTATTAATGCATGATTTTTATTAATAAACGATTTTAGTGTGTAACCATAGATATCACATACCATTACTGAACGATTCTCAAAATTTATTTGTCAAACGTTATTAACCTAAATTTTTTTATCAGGGAATAAAATAATTAGATTTTCCAATTCAATTAGATACGGTCAACGGAAAAATAGTATAACTAACATGTGTATTAATTGGTAATTAACACTTGATAGTTAAATAACTATTAAAGTATGATGGTCCGTATCATATAAATTTTTGAGGTCTACTTTTAATATATGAGTAAATGACCCATGTTCTAATTTGTTACTATAGTGGAGGACCCTATTCCGGCGATATGGCAAATTTAAGCCATTTCAATAATCCGGTCACTAAATAAAATAATCTAATATCCACTACAAACCTGTTTTTTAAACGTAAACCCATATCCAGTTGTTGTGGTCGTCCCAACATGCTTCCCATTCCTGTATATGGGTTCCCCGCCCCAAGCCCAGTACTCCGACTCCGGGTCGTGCTCATTAAGTAGCAGCTGGATGTACATCCTTCGCACGCCCTCTTCACGCTGCTTCAACAACGCGTCTCTGCCGATGAAGTCCACGCCTTTGTCGAACTTGACGCGCCAGGCACGGCCGCATTCCAACGGTGTTGTCATGGTGTCCAAGTCCTGGCCCCAAAACGCGTAGAATTTCTCTACGCGGAGTGCTCGCATGGCGTAATAGCCCGCGTGTTGCATTGAGTATTTTTGGCCGGCGGTGGTTAGTTCCGTGTAAACGTGCAGAGCGAACTGGATAGAAATAAATTATTACATTTTATGTAAAACTACTGAAAATTGTGAATAGGCTATGCAAGTAGTTGTTCCGTGTCGCTGGCCACGCCATCTGACGGATTTCCCGTTAAGTAGCGTCGGGTGGGATTTCTTACGTGTAGAATGGAAACTTTTTGTCAGTTTAAAATATATTTGAAGTACCACTTGAAATAGAAAATATGTCTGTTATCATAAGCTGTGGTTTTCAACATGTCGACATATCTGTCTTACAAGTTTACCCCGTAAATTCGCGACAGACTGTCAGATTGTCACTACTTGTCGACGTTTGCTTTCAGTCGACGTCAATTTGGAAAATGTTTCGCGTTGGTTTGGGAGAGCCTTTACTTAATATGTAATTTGTGTATTTATTTTATGCAATAAATAAAAGGCCTTCAAGTTCCAATATTCCTTATTTAATAATATTGAGGACGTTTCGAGCTAAATCCGGTCATCATCGGCAACTAACAAATTTTAAGTTGAGTATTATAAATAAATACATAAATGTTTATAATATTGAAGCAGAATTACATTGTTGTACATTATCCAAAATTGTGAAATTACATGTAAATTATATTCAACGTAGTCAGGTGGAGCATGGGCCCCCAACTCAACAATGACATTGTAGACTGTTGTTGACAAGTCAGTATGGTAATAATATTACCATACAGATACAGTTATTACTTAGTTACCAGCCTACTTTTGTACATGTAAACAATGGAATAATATCCTGAAGTTTAAGTAATTGTTTATTTACTAAATAATTAAAAATAATCAAATTTTGACGTTTTGAGCTGCCAAGTATGTCATACACGAAACAAAACTAATTCATAAGATTTATGTGTGTAAAACAGGCTGGCACCGTAGCGCCATCAAGTCTATTCTTATCTGAAATACAGTGTGGTATACATCTGTTAGTCTGATTCACAATGGACGTAAGCATAAGGGCTACATAACATAAAAATTATGTAAATCTTATGTATGTTCACAATGAACCTAACGTAAAAATTAAGATTTAAGTGATTTCAACATAAAATCAATTCAAAACCTCAATACTAACCTGTTGCATTTACGATTCTGATATCTGTGCCCATATAATTTCATCCCTTAGTACATCTTTATAATTTTTATGCTTTTTATTATATAATCATTCATAGCTTCTAATTAGATGAATGAATAATTCTAAATTCTCCATTATAATATTTGTATAAATCAAAATACACATCAACACAGTATCTACGAGGTAGTTGTTGACAGCAAGGAGCACGTTTTCTACGTTTGACATTTCACGCGCATGCGCAGTAATTAGATTTGTCCGTAAGAATTACATAACAGCATTGTGAACGCTACCACAGGAATTCTATAGTTCAACTTTACGCTTATGTATTTCTTACGCTTACGGCCATTGTGAAAGAAGCATTACTTGAACTCTGACGTATACTTTGTCACAGCGATTATAAAGATTTCCTTCGTGCACTTTGTAAAACATTGTCTACTAATAATTTATAGTAGATCTCATAAATATTATACAATTAAACATTTTACATTCAATACTATGTAGGTATTGTTCATAGATACAAAAAATTGTCGATTTTTTTTATAAAATCGTAAAATCCATCTCATTTAATAAATATAATAATATAAAATAATTTGAAATAAGCGACTTTTCATTCATAAATTTGTTAATAAACTTTCGCGGTTGTCAACACGGACTAAATTTGTGACGTCATGGCTTGATATTCACTCAGACATTTCTTTCTTCCGGTGTAAACACAAATCATCAACTTAGCCTAAAATTGCGACAGATGACAGCCTTGAGACAGCAGATTATACAAGAGAGAAGATTATTATTATTATTTTGTATTTCTTTAAAAATAAACTCTGCCCTTTGATTGGTCATAATGCAAACCTAGTTCACAAAAACGAAAAAAAATATCACCTGTCAATTATCATATAAAATTTACAGAAGTAAGTGATGTTTAATCATGTTTTGTTGTAATTTTTAATATTCAGGTCTTGTATATTTTTACAGTTAATTTTTTTTTATTATTGACGAAGTTTAGTTTCACAAATTGTAATTATTTATTTAATGCATGTAAAACCGGTTGGCCACCAAGCGCCATCTACTATTATCTTACATGAAATGAAGTATAGTACCCTATAAGGTATGTAAATAAAATATTTATTTAAATAAATACCAAACCAAACAATCATAGTTTCAAACTAAATCGGTAGAGCTCGACTGTCGTATTCGTCAAGCCGTGTCGTCAACGTTGAAATATTTAAAATTAAAGGCTACTATTAAAAAAATCATATTTCTGATTGTAAAGAAGGTGTAAAACATATACTTGCATATTTAATTTGACCTATCCCTTCAAGAAAAAAATAAATCAGAAAATTTGAAATGACCTCATTGAGTTCCTAAAGTAAATTAGTAACTTTACGGTTACCAAAGGACGTAAAATAACTATTTATTTAATAGCTGCGTAAAAAATTAATTACCTCTATTTTTTTACAAAAGATCACTTGTAAATAAAAACAACACCACTCCTTCAAATAATATGAGTGAATATTTCTTACCTCATTAGGGACGTAGAGTACATATCCCAACTCTCCAGTGTGCGTAATATTCATAGCTCGGATACCATTAGCGAGCCCTACATCGAGTAGCTTATAAGTAAAGAAGGGAAAATTCCTGGGGCTGAGATCTGTGTCCGTGAGCTCGGCCAAAAGCGCCCGAGTGAAAGGCCCCATAATGCATAGTGCGGTGAACATAGACGTGACGTCAGACAGAGCCACAGTTGGAGGGAGGTGACGCTGGAGCCAGACTTTGCAGCGGGTTTGTTGAATGGTTGGGGCGATCATCATATAGCTATAAATTATCCAGTGATCAACTGTCTAACCATAAATAATAGGAAAAAAACATACCCAACATCAAATTAGGCAAAGAAACCAAAAAACAAATTACCATTAAGGAGGTTCGAGCGAAACTATACCTTGTTCCATTTAAGCCATTCAGTATTGCAGAGCATAGGGAATAGTTTTAACCTCTCTGATTGACTGAAATTGGAGACAAGAGACAAGTTTACTCAATGGAATTTCGGCTACTTCAAGTTTGCGCTGTTGCCAGCTCCATCTACTGAATGGCTTAAGTGGAACAGAGTATAATGAGTCAAAATAACATTTATATTTGTTTGTTGTTTTAATATCTAAAATTGCTAAAACTACTAATTTTAATTAATAAAAGTATATTGAGCTTATAAATACATAATTAATTTGTATTTAATAAAAAAAAAGATTATTGAAATGACTTCAGTATGTTGAACATAATATGTGGCCGAAGAAAGTTATATGGCAACAGTGCGTCTTGTTCTTTGAGCTCACTTTCATTTATTTATATTTATTAACTTATTGTCTCGCTGCCGAATCTGGGGAACCGGGTTCGATCCCGAACGACGCTATATATTTCGAATTTTAAATGGCACTAAATTGACCCCGGTGATGCAAACTCCACGCCAGCAATGAGTGCCCGTGAGGGGACACCTGGTAAACGCCCGCACGCTACAAATATGTCATCATCGTTACCGATATCTGCGTACAAAGCAGATTGGCACACCCAACAATGGGTAATATACCGTGATGATATATTTATTTATTTATTGTAAAATTAAATTTATTTACCAATTTCAGTAATCAAAGTTTTTTATAACATGAAAAAAAGAATTTTAAAATAAGAAATAGTATATTACTAACCGAGGTGGAAAGTGTTTCCTTGTTGAGGGAACAGATAGTTAACCTCGGCGCTTCGCGCCTTGGTTAACTATAGCCCGAGACAATGAAACTTTTCACCGAGGTTTGTATACTATTTATTCACAATCTGAAATAAAAAATATTTGATATTTAAATAATAATAACCTAACATAAATAAACGAATAGTCTGAGATTCTTCATTTGTCATATGAACTGTCAGTTTGATTTCTAACCTTAAATATTGATTTCATTCATTACTTGTATTATTTACAAGTTTATTCCAAATTTTTGTCATATAAATTGTAAAGATGCTTTGTTTGTATGTAAATACCCATCATTGATACGCATTGATCTCTCAAAGCGGGGGGCAACTATTTTCCGCTTCGAGGTTGGAAAGTATAGCGTGAGTTATACTTTCCAACCTCTTGGAATATGAGGTTAACAATAACTAACTTCCCAACTTTTTAAAAGTCAGAAATCGTCATATTACTAACTGATTGTGAATAAAATAATTAGTGCAACGTTGTCAAGTTCTTCATCTGTTCCGTTACTATCGAACGAAAAAGAACAAAACAATATTTAACATTAATTTTCAAGTTAATTTGATTGGTAAGAAGGCACTATAAACATCTTATACTATGAGTCTTCAGTTATATTATACTAGTTTTTTGTTCATCAAAGTTGAAAATATCAATGTAAAACAAACAAAAAAGTATCTACAGAAATGCTTCTAGCATAAGAGTTTATGTATTTCGATGTTGAAAACGTCAACTTTATAAACGATTTTCTATGGAACTAGACGGTGGATTGTTTTTTAATTTTTAGAATAGCTGGATATCCTGCATTATAATTATTAAATTTTGTACCGCAAAGTTGGAAATTAATTTTTCACGAGGAGATTCGCTCAAACCTCCTTAATAAAGCATTCTCCACGCCAGCAATGATTGCCCGTGAAATGACGCCTGGTAGAGTGCGTACACGTTAAGAACAAGGCTGCTACGTCATCAGTCGGTTCTGCTGACCATAGCCGTGTTCCTTCGGGTTGTGATTGTGATTTTGTGAATCCTGATTAATTTAATCGTGATCTTTTTGAAACAGGATTTGGAAATTATAGCAAGAAAACAACACAATCTAGTGTCAAATGTCAATGTCATATGCAGACTAATGCAAACTATCCTACTTTATTTTATAAATAATCAACTGTCTAGTCTTATAGTCAGAATTAAAAATGGATGGTGCTAGAAGCTCGCTAACCATAAATTAAATTATTAACAACTTAAAGGTCGAGCGACGGGAGCGTAAACGCACCTTTAGCTAGACTCTACCTGCCAAATACAACTTGTAAACTTATAAACATTAGCGGTCCGTTCTTAGGTTACAGAAATATGAAGAAATACAAAAATACAATAAAAGAAGGCCTAATTCTTAAACTATAGCTACAATAATAGAAGAGGTACGTTACTCCAGATTTATTAACAATGAATTACATGAAGACGATCTATTTCAGCCTTATATACACAACAAAACTAAACAATTTGATTTGACAAAAACTAGTGAAGAAATGAAACGTGAAAGGAAACTAGGAAACACACAACATGAACTAGATTTAATATGATACGGTAAGAGAAATAAGGTTGAAAGAACGTTAAATAAGTCACGAAAGCTAGTGCAGAAATAAACTGTAACAATATTGAAGTAAACAATAATGTTCTTGGTAAGGAATATGAAGTATGTTTATTTCAAACAAATCTTTATGTGGTTCATTACACGCTTTTGTAAAAAAATCTTATTTCCCTTGATGTCACAAACCCCACATTCGTAAATTTCTACACTCGGAATAGTATATTTTCAATTTGTTCTGAAATGAATCCATGTGAATCACTCAAAAAGGTTGATTCTGAAGGGAAGGGGGAAGGTTGTCTAGTGATCACAAAATGAGAAAGTGGGGATAACGAATAGGAAACGTAAAAACATTATTCTTCTTAATCATGATCACTTTTATCATTTAGATTACGAATCACAGCCCGAAGGAACACGGCTCATGTCTCCAAGGAAATGTTCAGCGACGTGCACAATATTCATTTTTCTCTATTAATATTTTTTGTTAATATAAATCATTATTTTTTTTTATTAAAATATAGATTTTCATTGAATCGACATTAAATACAATTAAAAAGTCCTACAAAATATTTTTAACTTTACGACCGAAAATGTACGCTTCATTGCTCCGAAAATTGACGAGTTTACGTCACTCTCAATAGTGATATGATTTGTATCCCGCCGGACGACTCAGAAATTGCAAATTCACGAATCAACTAACATATTTGAATTAGAATTACTGATATTATTGCATAATAAAATGTTCAAATTATGAAAAATATACTTGTTAAATCGCACATTCGTAGAAAGAAATTATTTAATAATATTGCAACTTCACAGTTCCGATATTGCGAATCAGTGAGCATACTCTGTTGATTAATTTGCCGCGAATTTGTTTAATGTATGTAACTTATTTTTTACACATGCAACGCGATATATTTTATAAAGTAACAATATTTACTTACTGGTTTTCTGATAGCCTGACCAAAGAGCAATCATTTTCGTAGCCGCCAAATTTATTCTGCATTCCGGTGTGTATTATACTTCCAACTGGGACATTCACGTCATTTGAACACAAAAATTGAAGAGCATCAACAACTTCTGTTCCCTTTGACTGCAAATAAAATATAAGTTTGTTACTAAAAAAAATGCATCCGCCATATTTCATCTATGATAATATTATAAACAAAGACTATAATTTTTATTTGTTAATAGAAAGTTATTGTTTTTATGAGTAATAGTTAGTTCAGTTTGTTAGTAATAGTAATACAGAAAGAGAACTATGATAAAAGTTCGGGATAACTTTTCCAACATGGGGATCTGGAGAACTATAATAGATACGAAGTCGATTGCCCCATTAGAAGATCATTTTAATGGTGTTTTGTTATTTGAGAAAAAATACGTATGTCACTAGATACAGGCGAAAATGTAAATTTTGCAGTTTTTTATTATTGACCATTTCACTCATAAATATATAAACCAATCCAAATTCAGGATTCTACCTAGTTACCAAGTTTCATTTCGACAAAACACCGTCACAAAAATTTTATCGCACCCTTTAAGCCAATAAGATGCCGTGTGAGTTTTGATAAGCGAAAATTTGTCGACGTTTTAGAAACATATTGTTTACATATCTGTCAAAGTCTGTATATTTTCAGTGTTATCAGTTTTTATTAAAAACAAGTCCATTCGGACAGGAATCTATTTAAAACGATGAAAAAGCAAACTGAAACATAATACCTCTAAACACAATAAAAGTTATAAGATTTTTGTCAAGAAAAAAATTATATAAATGATTACCTAATTTTTATTTTGGAAATAGTCATCCGAATACCATTCATAGTTAAATTTTATCCTGGAAAAATTTTCCGATTGCTTTACTCGAGCCCTTTGCCAATTTATCTCGTGACATTGATCAAAAATCACTCGTTTGACAACTCGTAATTTTTTTCTCAATGCCACTCAATAAATTGCTAGGCAACCGGCTCTCGCAACAATCTGAAAATTTTCCGGCAAAAAATTATCACGATTATCACTTATGATATTATATATGAAAAAATTGTATTTTTAAACCAAATATTATTTTATGTAGACGTATATAACAGATATTTTTTTCTTGCAAGTTTAATTTCATGTTTAACTACTGGATTCTGCCCGTATAATATATAAATAATCAATAAAATAAATATTAAAATTTAAAAAATTTAAGCGCCTCTTCTGTCACTGACAGATAACCCCAAACTAATGTTGTGATTTTTTTGTAAAGTGCGAAATATATATTTTTTTAATTATGCCTGTTTATTATTGTTGCTTCCCGGATTGTGATTTGTATCCATTAATTAAAAAGGAATAGCTTTTCCTTTTTTTTTTCATAATAGTAAAGAGAAAAAATGTTAGTATTGCCAACTTAATTGGAAAAATTAAAAAATAGTTTATTCACAATCGGTTAGTAATATGTCGATTTCTGACTTTTAAAAAGTTGGGATGTTAGTTATTGTTAACCTCATATTCCAAGAGGTTGGAAAGTATAACGTGAAGATAGTTGGGGTTGGAAAGTTGACACTTTCCAACCTCACCTATACTCACGCTATACTTTCCAACCTCAAGGCGGGAAATAGCTGCCCCCCGCTTTGAGAGATCAATGCATATCAATGATGGGTATTTACATATAAACAATTTATATGATAAAAATATGGAATAAACTTGTAAATAATACAAGTAATGAATGAAATCAATAGTTAAGGTTAGACATCAAAGTGACAGTTCAAGTGACAAATGAACAATCTCAGACCATTCGTTTATTTATGTTAGATTATTATTATTTAAATATCAAATATTAATTTTTTATTTCAGATTGTGAATAAAATAGTATACAAACCTCGGTGAAAAGTTTCATTGTCTCGGGCTTCGCGCCTTGGTTAACTATCTTCGCCCTCAACAATGAAACACTTTCCACCTCGGTTAGTAATATACTATTGTCACCCTGGCACGCTTTTTACATTTCATAAATCTGCCGGCAGAGGCGCTATAATAAATAATATGGTCTATTTTTATATGGACGCTATATTGGAAAGTTGCACCATTGAAAAGAGATTTTTTAACTTTCCAACCATTTGTTTCAAACACCGAAAATACAACAATTTCTAAATTTATAAGTTAAAAACAATAGTTGTTGTAATGAAACAATTGAAACACACAATTGGAAATAACAATTTTATTAATTTTCATCGATAATTTCATCAATTAGTTCTCAAAATTTTATAAAGTTTTAATATTTTTATTTGGACGTCATAATAGGCAAGGACAAAATTTAAAAAAAAATGTTTCAATGCTATGTAAGTCAGAAATATTAAAGGACATGAATATTACAAACTTAAAATTAAACAAATGATAATACCTGACTGATGATTTCATTTGTTTCATTACAACCATTGTTTTGAACCTATAAATTTAGAAATAGGGGGGGTTCCACCATTTTTTTATAATTTCATCAGAAAGTATAAGTAAAACTAAGACTATTGGTGAAAATCCGATAAAAAAATTCCTATAAATAAGCGAGTTATGGTCCCCCGAAGTTTGAAAATATAGATGTGACGTCACGAATATAAGTTTTTATATAAAACTGTTTTCTTTGTGGATCTAAAATGTTCTTGAAATGTATGCTATTTTTAATAGTCGCGTCGAGCTTTAAACATTCCCCCGTGCTACAATCTTTTGATTATGCCCGTGGTACATACAACGTTTTATTTTATTTTGGATCTCAAAATTCAAGGATTCAATAGGTATATATTCGGTATCGTTGTGCTGGCGTTGTGAGTTTTAAGTATGCTGTGGTTTCTAGCTATATTGTTTGTTTATAACAAATTTTAAATTAGTGTCAAATGAAAATGGAAGATATCGATTATTCAAAAGGAAATATCGAATGAATTTGACGCTACCCAGAGCAAGTTGGTTCCACAGAAGTGAAAAGACGTATATGAGAAAGGATACGAATAGTTTTACGAGCAGCGGTGTTCAAAAAATGTGATTTATCGAATTTATTATGTTGTTTGACATTTATCTAAAAATGACGATTTTGACGTTTGAAAGCTGTTGCTTGGCAACTTTATAAGCTCTCGGGCGATAAAAGCCAAATTGCGCCCGTTTTTGAAGGCAGATAAACAAGTTTATGAATCCAAAATAAAATAAATTATATTTATAAAAAACCAATTAATATTGCAACACTGTATAAGTCTACATGCTTTATAATTGCAAGAGTATCAAAAATATTAAGTTTAATGCAAGAAATGTATATTCAAATAAAAACTGTTTGAGAATTGCAGTACTAGACTGGTAGCCACGTGTCCGCTATTTGAATTTGGCTACTTCCATTGGTAGTAGACTCCACACCCTAACTCGGTATTTGTTATATATTTATAGGTGGTGTTTGAGTCGCTAATCAAAATAATATGTATGGATGAGTGACGAGCTGCTAAAATAAAAACCCCCTTATTTTCGAAGTATTTTAATTATATCATTTTATTTCTTCATTAATATTCATTATTAATCATCTACTTTCACTATTTTTTACTAATTTCTCTTAATTCGGTTGAGCTGTAATCCCCTATTGTTGTATTTTCGGTGTTTGCAATAAATGAAAATAGACAAATTACACATGGTTGGAAAGCTAAATAAAACATTCTTATTTCAATGGTGCAAGTTTCCAATATGGCGTCCATATAAAAATTAAAACTTTGACATCATAACTCGAAAACTAATAGTGATAAAAAATTTAAGCAGCGCCAGTCGAAAGAACATAAAAAAGTATCTTAAAGACGTGCAAATTAAAATCCAGTATTACTTCACATTGGGAAGATATTTGTAAAAATAAGAAACTGTCAAATTTACATTTTCTCCTATTTCTAGTGACCTATGAATTTTTCTCAAATAACAAAACACCATTAAAATGGTCTCCTAATGGGGCAACTTTTGTCTAATTTAATCGACTTCGTATCTCTTATAGTTTCCGAGATCCCCATGTTGGAAAAGTTATCCTGGACATCCTGTAAAGTTCTGGGTATCCATCGATCTAAAAATAGTTATTTTTGTAACAAAAAAGTGCAGGATATGAATGATTCTGCAACTAATGCAAATAGTGACAATCGAAATCTGGACACAGTATAAAAAAATGTTTAAATTTAACTAACAAATAAATAGTTGAAGCCCATTAATGAAATAATAAAAAATCTATAATCGTGCGGGAAATAAGTGTTCTCAAACTTAAAATACGGGAAATAGCCAGTTCTCGCACTAGTGTTAGAATTAATTAAAATTTAAAATGTACTTAAAAAACAATGAATAGCGTTCCAAACAGCAGGTAATAAGTAAAAAAAGGGTTGGCCTGGAAATCCCGTGAAACATATGTTGAAATTTAAAAATATTGTACTTATAAATCTGGAAACATTAAGCCTCATTTCCACCGATTGTCCTAATGTGTAAGAGCTAAAATTAATAATTAAGCGCAATGCGTAAAAATGTTTATGATATGGCAAAGTTTATTACCATTTCCATCTATGCATAAGGCTTAATGCTTAAGAACTAAGAGAAATGCGTAAAAACAAAAATTTGCAAACTCCAAGGTTTAAGGCGTAATGACTAAGCGTAATTGTGAAATGGACATACATAACTGTCATCTGTCTTTTTTAATTTTCTAATCGGAATTGTCAAATGTCAGTCTATTTTATAAGTATGTTTTTAATCTTTCGATATGTATATAGATACAGAAATTGATGTATATGACATATTAAAATAAATAAGAAATACTACTACAATTGCATTCTGCTAGAGTTAAGAATAAAAAGGAAAAAAATATGACATTTCTGTCGAATTAGTCACTAAACAAAGTATCTGGAAATGGTGTTCTAGTAAACTGTAAATAATGCATTAAGCCTTTTGTACAAATTATTATGCATTAAGCATTAAAACATTCGGTGGCAATGAGGCTTTAAATACGAACTACTATTTCTATTTCTTACCCAAAGATCGATTTTTGTGAAGGAGGAATAGTCAGAGATACCAATAGTTTCTCTACATGCTGCATATTCGGCTGCCACGAAATCAAACCAATGTGGTTTACCAAACGTGTTCGTCTGGGCGATTCGAAAGGATGTCGACCAATCATCTGTCTCTGATTCTAAATATTATAATAACTTAATCAAAATATAATTACATTCGATGGCACTGAGTAAAAGCACAATCAGGTGTCTCATTTTAGATGTTTTTTTTAAGGTATCTCGGGTAATATTAATAATAGATCAAAATCGGTTAAACATTCCACATCGAAATTTCCACTACAATGGAATTCAACGCGAAGAACCAATTAACATTGTATATTATATTTAAAAAAAACAATAATGTAAAAATATTCAAAGTAATCAATATAGAAATTTCTTATGTGCTGTAATGTTCTGTAAACTGTAAATTGTACTGACCATTTTTTTCATCCTTCTCGAACCAAGCAGGCCTCTCATAGCCCATAACCTGGCCGAAGACGGCGCCCGCCTCGCGTAGTTTGGGGTACACTGGGGACATGCGGAGATTTCTACCGGTTTGGAACTCCTGAAAGGGGTAGTACAAGCTGTAATGCATTCCAGGAACCTCTCGGACTCGATCGCGCAGAAACTTTCGGTTGTTGTGAAGGCCCAAGAAGCGGGATACTTCCAGCTCATACATATCGTATGTACTAAAACTATAAGAAATATTCATAAAACAATTATCTACACAAATACATTCAACGTTAAGTTTGCTGGCAAAGATTTTTAAGACGACCTATATTTTTGATCTACATGCTTGAACTTGTTTTTTGCTTATTTTGAAAATACCTCATTATCTCGCTTATTATGAGGGATACATAAAAAAGGGTGGCAACACTAAATCGAATTTTAATATCAAACTGTGACAGTTGTACCTAATAGTGCGGGACAAAAATATCAACAAAAAAACACTTGGAAGGCGATCCATAGTTTTAGAGAAAAATAAACTTTTTGGATGAAGCACATGTTTGGCTCAGGTGTCAGTATATTCGTTTAAAAACAAAACTGCAAATTTTTTTTAGATATTACAATGGCTGTACAATGTTATTGTGTGCCGTCCTGCGAGAACAACTCGTTGAGAAATAAAAAAAAAATTGTTCGTATTCTTATGGCTCAAAATGTAAGAGAAAGATGGTATAAGGCAATAAATACTCCAAAAGTTTTGAAGACCACCCTTGTTTATGTGATGACATAAACATCAAATGTGGTTCCATTTTTACTCGATAGGCGACACTACAGTCGCAAAATTATGACGTCATTTGAAATTTTATATAAACTTTAAAAAATTATATCTGTAAAACTAGAAATTTATGTGATATAAAATATATATTTTCATAAGTAGTTTTAAGTGTAGGTACTTTCGGAAAATGTGGTATAATCCCATTTTGTGGCCGGCGTTGCATATCCGTGGCGTGCCAAGTGCGCTGTGGTGAGAGCTGTAAAGAGAAGCGCGAAGAGAAGGGAGTTGCGTTTCGTCCCGGGAATGCTTACGTGGACTCGCGAGTAAGGCTATAAGACATGCCCTGCCATAGAAGTTGCGACGGCCGTGAATCGAACCCGGCACCCTATGATGAGAAGGAGACTCGCTGACCACAGGACCGCTGAAGACCTGACGGGTAAGGCGAGTCCAGCGCTCTTGAAAGTAGCCAGGCTGGATTCCGACCGCCGCATATTCTTATTGATTTGAACACGAAAATGAAAATCACGTTACTATTAATGACAAGCGCTATACGAATATGATAACGGAATATTTGTGGCCGACACTAATAACTGTAAACATAAAGAATGTTTTCTTCCAACAAGATAATGCGACTTGTTAGATATCTCGCCGGATTATCGAATTACTGCAAGGAAACTTTCCGAAAATTGGGTCTCAAGAATCCACTCAACTCGACGAACCAGAGGAGGGTACTTAAACGATATTATTTTATGCTTATTGAAAAACCCTGTAATCCGCTTCTCAATAAGAAAGTTTGCTCACCCATTAACGATGATCTCCGCCGTGGCTCTGCCAACCCCGCCCGCCGCACTCACCCCGACCGTCTTCATGCCGGCGGCGATTAAGTAGTTGCGGATCTCGGGTGCCTCGCCAACAATCCAGCGACAGTCGGGCGAGAAGGCCTCGGGGCCGTTGCACAGTCGATCGAGTATTGCATCACCCAGCCCAGGCACGCGGTGCAATAGTTGCTCCAGCAGAACATGGAAGTGGTCCCAGTCTTCAGGAAGGTAACGCTGTTTTGAATTCGCTGTAAATCAATGAAATTATTATAAATAAGTACTGGTCAACTTATTCAATATTGCGGGATATTTTTGTATGTGGGAAATTTTTGTGGGCAAAAAATTAAATTAAAAAGGCATTACCATTAATTCGTCACTATTTGAAACATATCATTTATGAATTGATCTTAACCTTGGAGACGCATGTTCACTAAAAAATGCTAAATCAGTCAACCAGTTCTAATTTTCTCATTCAGACACAGGTTTTCCGTGTGAATTCATAATTGTTATTTATGTATTAAGGTAATGAGTACGTTTACACCACGCGTACTAAACATTTAGTCCGCATACCAAGTGACGTAACAAGATGGCGTCGAATGGTGTAAACAATATACCAAACCTTTGGTACGCAATTGGCGACTAAAACTACCGATGGCGGCGCTAGTGTTGTAGCATACACGTGCTCTGAAAATGGTATTGTGCTATAAGATCGCATACAGAAATATTGTATAACCAATATTCGTTTTGAAGTATACTAACAAATTCATTAAACTTTTTTATAAATAGTGTTAGTAATAATTTTGTGTACGTACCTACTTAAATTATAATGACATTCGATGAAAGTTATCTTAGACTTATTTCTAATGTTTACTTAGGAGGCAACAAGTTCTTCTCGAAGTTTTATAGAACGGGGAGAATTGTTGAATCGTGGGTTGTTATTTTTAGGTGACGTTAATGAACATAGTGCTAAAGACTAAAAGAAAATTTGGGCTGTTAAACAGCTCTCTTTATATTTTGTACAAAGATAGTAAAATAGTACCATATATTATTTATGGATATTAAATCAATATGTATTTATTTACTTAGTTAAGAAAATTAAAATGGAACTAATGTCAAATATCTTTCAATTTGTTTTAATTATAAGTGTAAGATATGTATTGCATGCTACACATAAAGTGAAAAGTGTATTATTTTACTCATGAATTGGTCAGGAAATAATACAATACTTTTCATTTTTGTTATCCTCTTATGATTCGTCACTTGTTTTCCAGTTCGTATTTTCCTAATCCAGCCCTCTCTTTTGTCGATAGACTCCATTTTACCAAATTTATTTTGAATGTTACTCTTCCTTTCGCCAATTTTTGGGACAGATAATTTCTTCCTATCCCGAGAATGACAACCATAAACGCAGCAATTGAAGTTGTTAATATTTTTTCGTTCTTTGCTCATGTTGCAAAGTAATTTATATGTACTTTAAAACAAAAAGACAAACAAGAAACTGGCAAGGAATGCAATGCACTATATATATTTACTGTATAGTTGAATAACAGAATACCATTTTCAAGAGTTGCATATATCGTCCGCTTGTTAATTTTAATCGCCAATTGGTACACATTTTTGGTACGTACAAAGGGGGATGTACCAGACCTTACTCATGCACGGTGTAAACGGCAAGCGTACCAATGCGATTTTTCTGCCATCTACAACTACTTTTAATTCAATTAAATTGTGTATTAACATTTAGGGAAATTGTGTAAGTTTAGTAATATTTACAATTTTAATAGTGTGGCGTTGTAAATTACATATACTCACAACTATTTTTCCTTATTAAGTAATTTTAGGTTAGGGTGATTCTGACAGTTAAATCTACGCAAGCGCGTGTAACGTACCAAAATATTTAGTATGTTTATTTAAATACCGGTGTAAACATACCATACTAAGATAAATTTTAGTATGCACTTGGTCTGCGTATCAGAATAGTACGTACGGTGTAAACGTAGTCAATGAATTTCTAATTTTGTGGAATTTATCAACCGAGACCCGAGGCCTATAGGGCCAAAGAAAATAAACCATATGCATATAAGTGTTGAAAAGAAATTTCGGTGCCGGGGTGCATATTAAATTTGAAATCGAAAAATTGTTGAAATGAAAGGAATATTTTTTTATAGGTTATGTTTACATATCTGTCAATTTCGTACGTGAAGTTATCGTAAAAGAACACTCAAAATTACGTGTTTTATCCCAAACTTGGTCATCAAAATTATTTAGTTATTTATTGCATTTTTTTAAATTTATTTTACGTACTTTCAAATTTACTATTGTACAGAATGGAACAAATTCGAGTTCCTTGTATGAAAAACTTTCTTTTTATGCACGCTACTGAAAATTGATGTAGGTCTTTATGGTGTAACTTTTTGAGACAACATTAATAGACACCACAGGAATTTTCTATTGTCTTTTTATTTGAGCTACAGGCTAAAACTTGATTTTCGTTTATTTTGAAAACACCTCATGCCTCGCTTATTATGAGAGATAAAGAGAAAATATTTCAATAATTTTTATATGGTTTTTTACGAAGGATATTGTGGTGTAATTGGATTTCTTCAATGCTTAATAATTCTCAAGATATAACACAAACATAATATTAATAGTTGATATTTATGCTCTCTTTTGTCATCGTAAAGTTAAGGATTACTAAGGAACGAGCAAAAAAATACTTTTTCTACAGTCTATATACAAAGTAGCCATTTGCTCTCTCTTTTGTCAACGCAAAATGTCACTTTGCCGCTCTAGAGCGACAAAGTAGAAAAAACGCTCGCTCCTCAAATTTCCAACTACACAATGTTGAGACATGCTATTTGGTTACATTCTTAATGGAAACGTTTAGTCAGGAATTAATGACACTGTAGTTACACTACTGCTCTGTCGGTATGTTACATAACCAAACAAAATGCCGCACTGCTGTGAAAATAAAACAGGGCATTCATTTACAAAAAGTATAAAATGCTTAGATTAGATTGAAGCAATAGCTCAAGAAGAATGGAAAATACCGATAAGTAAAAATAAATAAAAAATAAATTTTTGTTATGGTGGACGACCCCATTGTGGCGACTGTAGAAAAAATCTTGTGTGTGTTTCGAGCGCAAATGGACATTGTCGATTTCGAGAGAATGCCGCTCTCCTGCGTCGCGCGGCAACAACCTCTCAATCGACAATGTCCCATTTTGCGCTCTTAATACACAAATAGCTATTACGGCACGTCTCCCTTAGCAACGCGCGGTAAAGTACTTAATTTGCTCGCTTAGATAAATACATATTATTGTTGAAATTTTAATTTATTAAAACAATATTTACGAAATCTAAAATATACGTTAGGTTCAGTTTTACACTACAAATGTGCTACAAACAATACGAAGTTAGCTACGCTACCAACTTATTTAAGTTACAACTTTATTCTGTTGGTGAATGTACATTTAATTACAACTATAAATATATTTCATAATTAGCAAACTTAGTGGATTTAATCATTGACCGACAATGTTAAAATTGAATCTGCAGTTTTGGCAGTTTTGTATATTTATTCCAGAGCTTGAAACAGCTGCCGAGGATAAATTAGATTCTGTGACTGTGACATTCTCACTAGAATATTCAGTTAGTGTGGCAGTGGCAGAAGTTTGATACTCCTTGTTTGTTAAAATTTTATGCGCTGTATCAATTTTATTTTTCAAACTTTCATCAACATAACCTTCTGCAACAGCTGATGAACGCCAGCCACCATGACGTTTTAGAGTCATAATGTCAGCTCTGGAATTAGCTAGTAATGTAGCAGAGGATCTGCGGAAACAATGGCCTGTAAATGATTTCGAATCAGGTAAATTCAGATATTGTGCAATGTTAAATGGAATTTTGCCTATAGTGTTCATTCCAACAACTTGTGCAGTACATTTGCCATGGTTATAATTTATGAATAATCGCCGAGATGATATGTTAGAGGGTCGAAGAGCAACATATGTTCTGTACATTGACAAAAGATTATGATCAACAATAAATGTTCGCTGCACATTAGTTTTTGAGTCTGGAATCTTCACAATTAAAATGGACCCAATATCCTCAATATCATCTACAGTCATCCTAACTAATTCGTCGCGTCGGCATGCTCCAGCAACACCCAATATAAGAGCAACTTTCATCATAAGGAAATGATCATCTGGGGCTTCAGTCAGGAATTTATTTATTTCATCTCTTGTTAAAGATTTAGATTTTTTTGGTCTATAACCAACTGATTTTTGTTTCAAAAAAGCAATTAGTTTCTTGAATTTGCTGATATCAATATCGTTCTTAACTGCTAGTATTGATTTTAGCATGGAATAAATGGACCAAAGAGAAGACGATTTCATTACATTACATTAGATTTTTCCATAAAGTAAGCTAGTAAAACATTTTCACTGTATTCTTGATTTTTTTTTTTAACTTACACCATTCAATGAAGAGGTTATAATTCTTTTCGTATGCTCTTGATTTTGCAGGTAATAAAATCAAGGAAGCATTTTGCGCCGTTTCGAATATATCTGGAGGAGTGCAAGAAAAATCACTATCTTCACTATTTTCGGAGATTTTTGAGCACATTTTTGATGTATGTGTCAAAACTTTTCATAAAACAATTATTGTTGGCATCAGAATTATTTATTTACTCATATCGTCATGGTTACAGCAACACAAAACAAGAAATTGGTTAAGATTGAATTGAACTTACTAAATAGGTATTTTTTTTTATTTCGTTAGTAAAGTCGTAGAAAAAATTATGTGTGCATCTCTAGCGTAAAGTATCTTTATTGCTCTAGCTCGATTGTAGCGCTCGCTACGCTCGCGCTTTAATTTACGAGAAGGAGCAATAAAGATTCACTTTACGCTCTTGATACACAAATAACTATTAAATGGGAACTTATTTTGACATTAATCTTATCTTTTTCTTTATTTTATAAGCTTTTCAACGATGTATAATAAGTCTACTTTCTTTTGTTTTAAACATGAATAATTAATTTATTGGAGTAAAAAAAATTGAAAATTATTAAGAAACAAATGAAAAAATCAATTATAGATCATCATTTATTTTCATTCTATGTCCATTAAGTTCTCAAAATTATTTTTAGTCCATTATTTTCGGATTAGTTAATTTATTTGTTATCAGCGTTATGATTGGCTTTAACACAATTCGAAAAATGTGTTTAATATGTTTTTGAAGTATATAAATTAGAAAAATATATATAAATAAATAAATAAAATAACATTAGAAATAAACAATTGATGATCTGTAATTGATTTTTTCATTTGTTTCTTAATAGTTTTCAATTTTTCACCTCAATAAATTAATAATTTATCTTTTATTCATGTTCCAAATTACAGAATGTAGATTTGTTATATACCGTTGAAAAGTTTATAAAATAAGGAAAACGATGAGATTATTTCAACATACATTCCCATTTCGAAAATATTATGGTTGTGTTGTATCTCGAGAATTAATAAATTCAAAAAAATTTAATTACACCACGTTATTTTATGTAAAAAACGGAATAAAAATTATCTTTTCTTTGTCTTTTATAATAAGCGAGATATGACAAATATTCAAAATAAGCAAAAATCAAATTTTAGCCTGTAGCTCAAAAATAAAAGACGATCGAAAATTCCTATGGTGCCTATTATAATTGTCTCAGAAAGTTGGCCCATAAAGACCTACATCAAATTTCTTAAGCGTGCATAATAAGAAAGTTTTTCTCGAAATTGTTTCACCTGTACATTGTATACCTACCCAAACTATCTTACATGTACAACAATTATCACAAGGTTGGTTACACTGCATTTGTATGTAATCGTCGTATAATGGATTACTTTAGTGCCGATTTATGAACCTTTAATGACGATTTTTGTATACATCGGGCCGAATTCAGCACTCTTCACTAGTGTACTGACTGTCTCTAGTAACTATGGAAATAGCTTGCATCTTTTTCTTATTAATGTATCACTGCATATGTCTCTCTTTATTTTGTTATTTTTAGATAAGCTTCAGGGAGTACGGCGTGAATGGAAACTTGCTGGGAGCGATTCGTGCATTGTATGAGGGTAGTGACGCTGCTGTAAGAATAGATGGTAGGTTGAGTGATTGGTTTCGTATAAATGTTGGTGTGAAACAGGGCTGTGGTATGTCTCCGTGGTTGTTTAATTTGTATATGGATGTGTTGTTGCGGAGAGCATTGAGTGAAATGGATGGTGTACAAATTGGTGGAAGTATTGTGCCTGCGTTAGCGTATGCGGGTGATGTAGTTGTTTTAGGTGAAAATGAAGAGCAACTCAGAAGAATGATAGAGAGAATACATGTAGTTGGAAGAAGTATGAATCTGGAGTTGAATGTTGATAAATCAAAGGTGTTAGTATTTGAAAGGAGTAAATTGGTGACTATGTGCAATGTGTTGGTGGATGGAGTGAAACTGGAGCAAGTGAAGGAGTTTGTATATTTGGGTAGTATGATGTCAAGGGATGGGCGAATTGATAGAGAAATTGAAAGGAGAGTGAGTGCGGGGTGTAAGGTAATGGGTGCTCTGGGTACGTTTGCTCGAAACGTAAACGTATCTAGAGAAGCTCGTTTAAGTGTGTATAATGGAGTGCTAGTGCCTGCTTTGATGTATGGAAGCGAATGTTGGGCATGGACGGGAAAGCATAAAAAGAGAGTGACTGCCGTGGAAATGAGGTATTTACGTGGAGTATGTGGATATGTAAGACGGGATCGCGTGAGGAATAATTTGGTGTATGAAGAATGTATGGTTAGGAAGAATGTTGTTAAGAGAGTAGGAATGAGCCAGTTGAGATGGTTTGGTCATGTGGAGAGAATGAAGAGTGAACGGCTTGTAAAGCGTGTATATCTTGGTGAAATTGAGGGTGTTCGATTGCGTGGCCGTCCAGTGTGTAAGTGGATGGATGTGATTGAGAAGGTACTAAAAGAGAGAAAGTTTCCGAGTGGGAAGAGAAGAAGAGCGTGTATGAATGCGATTATGAATGTGGCTGAGGCGAAAGAAGTGTGCTTAGACAGGAATGTGTGGCGAAGGATGATTGTTTCGTAACTATTATTGTGGTCCGGTTGCGGTATTTCGCTACCGAAAATCGGTCACTTTAATATGTTAAGAGTGAGGAATATTTATGTTGTACCTATGATGTCAGGTTAGTACGAATGTTGTTGAAAGAGAGACTGATTTTTTTTGGATGATGTTATTGTTATTCTTTCGGATTTGTGCTAACCCACTAAGTGGGAAATGCGTGATTTTATGTATGTATGTATGTATGTATGTAGATAAGCTTCTTTAGTTAAAGAAGACTGCTGAATTCGACCCATTAGTGTTGATATCAGATAAAACACTTTATTTCAATTCTCAAATCATAGAAACGTTTACACGACCCGAACCGCAAGAATAGGGTTTTCCACGATTTTTCGATTTTTTAAATATATTAATGTAGAGATATATTAGTTCAAGCGCAGTTTTCTTGTTACACACATTTAACCTATAAACGTCAACAAAAATAACTCGTGGTAATAGCTATCAAATAAAATAACTTCGTTGTATAACCTCATTAGGGTTGGAGTGTCATTTGGCGACCGTTTTGAACATTATGTATTTTTCAATTTAAATATACATTTATAAATACTATATAATTTATCATTAATGTTATTTTACATTAATATAATTTATACTAAAATTTATATGCAATACTTATTTCTTCAAAAGCAGTTGCCTTGGAAAGCCCTATTGATTTTGTGGTCACATGCGGCCCGGAACCCACGGGTTCTATATCCCAACTGGTCCAAGCAATATATCCAAATATGATCAACTGCTTTATATTAGCAATTTTTGTTAAGAATATGTAAAATTTAACGGTGGTTCATATATTCGCGCCATTTAACGTTGCGCCAGTATGCCGAACTGTGGCGCTGGTCTTAGTTTTCCATTTCCCGCCGACGCTGACACACTTTCACTTGAGTCAATGAGTCCTCGTCGCGTCCACATGTTTACACTTATAATGTTAATAAACGTTTGTTTTTTAGTTTGTTTTCTATCGACCAGCCCAAAATTTACAACAATTTTTACAACTTATACATAAGCTGGTCAGCAGATATGAATTGACGTACCTCAGATAAGATAAGAATATATACATAGTGTCCAAGTTTTTAATACGCACATTATTTCACACCACGTACCTATTTAGAAATATTTGTACTTACCAGGTATTCGTCCATCTTCAAATGCCGGTTTAGCCACTGGTTCAAATCCTCCGGCCAAAATTCTACCGTTATTTTCTCTCAGGTAAATATGTCCATCCAAATCACGAACCACTTCAAACAAACAAAAATACTTTATTAACATATTGTAACATTTTTATTTATTTGGGTGGTGTAAAGATCAAAGAATTATTATTAATTAAAATAATGTTAATTAAAACGATAAATAAATATTAAAAGGTAATAACACTGACGATTACTTTGGTTAAACAAATATCATACTAATTACGATTAAGAATATTATTAACTAAAACACTAACACTATTTATTTAAACAATTAAAACGACTATTTATTTCCACGATATTACTGATTATTTATGTCACTGTTTTATTTATATCACATTCAACTGTCCGATGCAGTATCATCAACTGTCCGTATGCCACAACTCTTCAACACCAATGCCGAATATCCACTTCCACTCGCCGTTGCTGTCCCCGTATACTCTAGCCACAGTATAAGGAAGATCCTTATACTGTGCTCTAGCTTCCCAATAGACCATTTCAGAAATTCAAAAGCGCATGCGTCAAGTGTTAGACTGCGACAAAAACTTAGTGCCGTTTGCCGTATATCCATCCTTGTTTACATGACAGTTCTATTTATTTCACAGTCTTTTTTTGTTTTGTTGGTTTCGTTTTGCAAATAATTATGATGGGTATTAAACTTCTGGTTCCCAAAATATTAACATTTGAAATGTTTTGTCTGGTTTGGAAAATAAAAATCTGATGTGACCAACACATAACCTCTCGCCAGATATTTTACCTGGTTGTACGCATAAAACGAAAAATATTTTTAAATACAAATACATATATTCATGCCTCACTACAAAATAATTCTCACATATATTTGTAAAATCTATGGGATATTTTAAAATAACTTATGTACAATACATACATTTTCTTTATATTCAATATCCTGAAATTTTCTTTTTCTATCCTTTTCTTTTTCTTTATATTCGTCATTTTTTCGCAAATTCCTTTTATATTCTTATTTACGTATATTCTTTTGCGTTGTTGACTTTTTTTATTTTCATAATCTTCATAATAATGTACAAATATTTTTGACAGAGGCATACAAATATTTTTGACAGTGACATTTATGTGTCAATTACAAACATTTGAATTTCTTACCTTGTAGTAGTTTGATCTCAGATTTTTTACATCAAATTATTTTATATGCCATTCTTTATCTCTAAATCTATAGAAGATATAATAATGAATTTATATTTATCGAATAAAGAATTTAACGTTCTTTAATATAAGTATTTACATAAATTTTCGATAAATAATATTTAGCTGATTTTTTTCTTGTAACTACTACTTCCGGTTGTTCAATTGTTATCAAAACTGACTCGACTCTTCCCATTATTGTTAGATTGAGGAATCCGTAGTTAAAAATGTCTTAAGTCTTATAGTATTTGAGATATAGTGAATCCAACATCCACACACACACACGCACACACACACACACACACACACACACACACACACACACACACACACACACACACACACACACACACACACACACACACACACACACACACACACACACACACACACACACACACACACACACACACACACACATCATCGTAAAAATGTTATAATCAGATTCTAGGGACCTTAAAACGTGCTTATTCATTAAAATCTGGATATGCGATTTTTAGCATGAATACAATACCTCTCTTAGCGAGAGGTAAAAAGTGGGGTTACGTATGGTAATACAATATTTTATAATTGAGTGATGAATGTACTTCAATTTTTCACATATTAAAATAAGTTTTTATTTGTAAAATAATAATTTAAACCATACCTTATACTCAAATTCATATTAACGACTCCTATGAAGTTCTAAAATTTAAAACTATATGCCAGGGTCATGCATAAATTTGAAATTCCGCCATTTAACGGCACTAACTTTTTAGTTCAAAAAGTAAATCTAGTGGTCGCTCAAATTTCTGAAATGGTCTATACTCTTCAAAACTACCGAGTACTAACTTCCATTGCTATCCCAGTATACCAGTAATTTCCCGAGTATTCCACTCGACATTAAATTGCATATGCTCACAACGATACTGCTGTGCTATTGAACTCAGTGACTCCTTACTATCTGTCCGAGGCCACACGAAAATACAGACCTGAATGCTTATCCCTGCTCAACGCGTTACGCCAAACTATGAGGCCAGCGCGCTTGTCTAGCCCAATAAAAACAGTAGAGCTACACCAGTCAGCGCGAGTGGACGCACGGCACAGCGCAACACAGAACGTCAAATATCGATTGTTTTTTGTTGGAGGATATTGCAAAAATGGTTTTAAAATGCGTTGTGTCAATGTGCAAGATCAATTACAGAAATATGGCTAAACTGACATACCTGACATTAGAGAAATTAGAAGCTACACATGTTTTCCTAATATATGGTGAATTCATATCATGCAGAGCATCAAATTTAGTTATGAAAATTTATTTAGGAATATTCAGCAACATTTTACTAAATAATTATAGAAAAAACTGTAAAGAACAAATTTGTAATAAAAAGCAGTTTAACAAAAAAATAAATAAATTAGCGAGCACCTAAATCTATTTTATTTCAAAGTAATGGTTATTCTAAATATATAATATGCGTTTGCGTACCTTATGTATGCTTTTCATTTATTTGTTATTTGCAGATCTATAGATTTATTAGTTATTATTTCTTGAATTATTTAAAAGTAAAACATGAGTTTATTCAAAACATGAGGTTATTCGTATATTTAGGTCATTTATAATTCGTTTTTTATTTAATTTGTTTAGTTATTATATAATATTTGAATAGTTATTTACTTGTTGTATATCTTTATAAATCACATTTTACAATCCTATTTGTTTAAAATTCCGTATATTTCCTATGCTTACATTGCTGTCGTTCGAGGCGTGGCGTGGCAGCAAGAAGCTAGCTGTGACGTCACGAATTGAGCATTCAGGCCTGTATTCTCGAGTGGCCTCGATCTGTCATTCTGGCGGACTAATTCTCTCTGTGACTGTCACTCTGCACACAAGTAAGTTCTAATATTTTCCTGGAACGGTCGCAAACGTCTCGAACTGTATAACAATGCGCTGGTAATTACGCTTATCTCCCCCTTATTTAATTAACTGCTCGCTTCACGTCGCCTGCTTACCGCGTGCTGTACTATGTTATCGATTGCCTACCTAGGCTCCTACTACCTACTAGAACGCTTCTATTCATAAGCGTCGGTTCGCACGCGTTTGCCGTAGGTACACTCTCACATTACAATATTTTAGTGCATACATGCCTTATAAATTTCATAATTATTGCAGTTTTACTGTTTGAAACAAAAGAATATAGATAACGATAGGGTATAACTTTCGTATCTATGATTACAGCGCATACACGTTAAGAACAAGTCGGTTCTACTGGCCACGCCTCCAAGGAAATGTTCAGCGGCGTGCAAAATATTCATTTTTCTCCATTAACATTTTTTTGTTGATACAATTTATTATTTTTTATAGAATCACTATTAAATGCACTGAAAAATTTCTTGAAAATAATATTTTTTAATTTACGACCAAAAATATACGCTTCATTAAGGGGCATAATTTGATCACAGTTTAAAAAGAAAAATACTGAGGAACCTATGGAATCGGGCCGTAACGAATTATAAACATCAACGTCACTTTCTTTTCCTCTGCCGCGTACCTGTCGATTGATGACGCAGGTGGCTTATCGTGTACGCACCATACTACATCCAATCTTACATAGTTAAAATAAAATATGATCTCACCTGGTGTCATAGGGTCCAATCCTCTGACCGGCTTTGTGTGCAAGTAGTAATGTTCTACCGCGTGTAATGGCACTTTGACATAGGGCTCCGAAAGCTGGCCTACGCCCCTCGCCCAAAAGCCAGAACAGTTGACAAAGTACTCACAGTCCACGTGGCCCAAATCAGTTTGTACGCCAGTAACGCGGCCATCAGTTTGGTCTATACGCGTTATTGTACAGTTTTCCACAATCTTTACACCTATAAAAAATGTTCATTTCAGATTATCACAAAAGTTCAGTTATCCATAAATATTTCGAGTTGCACGCCTATGGATACTAAATGCAGTGAAGTTATCTGTAAGTAAAATAGAGCTTGGACCTTCGAGCATATACTGACTAGAGAAGTAATTCCTTACGCCAACGCATAGCTTGTAGATCGGAAGATATGCGGTAGGGGGGATTTGTGGGGCTGGAAGTCATGGTGTATTGCGGGCAGCGTTTTGTTGTGATTATGTCAGCACTTTTCATTTTACTGTAACCTAACTCTTTATATCATATTTCAATATGAATTAAGATTTTGAATAAACTATTATTCACGAAAGATGACTATTCAAGGCCATTTGTAAGTCGTCTGATATTATATTACTTGCAGATAACTTCAGTGTATTTCGTATGCATAGGCGTGCAACATGAAATATTTATGGACACATTTTAACTGAAAAAATAAGAGCAATTTATTTGAAAATTATGTTTGTTTCTAAATAATGTCTTTCTGAAAGATTTATGTTCTTCACTTATGTTTTTGCAAAATTCAAAAACATGACCACTATAAACCAAGGAATAATAATTTGATTTAAACGGCAACGCCACTGGCTACATATTAGCACAGAGGGCAGTGTAGTAGATAATTAGGTATCTGTAATTCTACGACATACGTCATTATTATTTATAGTGTGTTAGAAAGTAATGCCACTATTTACGTATATCTGTCACACCACATAAGTTAAATACACATTGATCAAATAATCTTTCTCTTTCTAAAACAAAATGTTGCTCAGCTACTGCGGTAAAGTGATGTGTATTCTTTCTTCGAACAAATGACCTTGAATAGTCATCTTTCGTGAATAATAGTATACATATAATATAATAAACAAAGTGTAACATTTAGGTTTCCTGCTAAGAATGACATAAGAAAAACAACTGAAATTTATTGGAAATAAAGATGATTTACATATTTCAAAAGCAACAATTAGTCATACTTTGTGAAAAGGTATACTTCGTTTCACGTAAGAAAGTAGCGTTGGTTTCGATAGGGATATAAATTCTGCTCTTTGATTGGTTATAATGCAAACCTATAAGGTCTTGTATATTTTTACAGACAAAAATATTTATTATTGACGAAGTTTCGTTTCACAAATTTAAATTATTTATTTAATGCATGTAAAACCGGTTGGCCGTCAAGTGCCATCTACTATTTTCTCCCCTACCGTATATCTTCCGATCACAATAAACACCGTAAGGCAGTCGCTAGTCACTATGGCTCATACTAGGAGCACGGTTTTAACTAAAACGCTGTTTTAAGAAATGTCAAATTCAAATTTCAATATTTAATTTCGACCTTATGTTTAAAGAACGATTTTTTAAAAAATATTTCTTTGAATTTGATATTATTATTATTAATATTAAATACTTAAATTTGACATTTCTTAAAACAGCATTTTAGTTAAAACCGTGCTCGTGGTACGAGGCAATATGCTCAAAGGCTCGGACACTCAGTTGTTTCCTGTAACCTTGCGATCAGCTGTCCTGGCGCCTAGGGTACCTTTATAACGAGGGTATGGCCATGGGCCAAGATTGCCGCCATTGTCGGTAATTCATTTCCTTATTTATTTGTAATAAATGTGATATTATATTATAAAAGAATATTAAATTATCACACTGTGAATTTATAAAGGTAATAAAAATTCATTAATTTAAGAGATACACAATTATTATTAATATTTACATTTAGAGGTTATGTATAATATATGACATGGGTTGTTATTATCACATCCAATTTAATATCTGTAGTTCTTATTTACATAATAATTGTATATTCTAAACTTACCTTTTAAAATTTAAATGATTGTGCTTAATATTGGTAATTTATAGTTGTTTTCAATATGTCAGTAATCGTGGTGGGAAACAAGTAAATAAAATATATTACTTACACTATAAATACGTATTAAAATGATAATTAAATGTGTGTTTCATTAAAATAAAACAAATATCCACGAAAATTCATAATAATTTGCGCAAGAACAACACATATAACAGATGTCCCGGTAATGGCGGACGAAACGTGAGCCACGCCATGACCATACCCTGGTTATAAAGGTACCCTAGGCGCCAGTAGGGTATTTTCGTGGATACTTGTTTTATTTTAATGAAACACACATTTAATTATCATTTTAATACGTATTTATAGTGTAAGTAATATATTTTATTTTATTTACCTGTGTAGTTTGCTAAGATTCCCACCACGATTACTGACATACTGAAAACAACTATAAATTACCAATATGAAGCACAATCATTTAAATTTTAAAAGGTAAGTTTAGAATATACAATTATTATGTAAATAAGAACTGCAGATATTAAATTGGATGTGATAATAACAACCCATGTCATATATTCTACATAACCTCTAAATGTATGTCTTAATAATAATTGTGTATCTCTTAAATTAATTTATTTTTATTACCTTTATAAATTCGCAGTGTGATAATTTAATATTCTTTTATAATATAATATCATATTTATTACAAATAAATAAGGAAATGAATTACCGACAATGGCGGCAATCTCGGCCCATGGCCATACCCTGGTTATAAAGGTACCCTACTGGCACCCCGATGCCAGCGCCATCTGTTGTCATAGTTTTCCTTAGCGCTAATTCAAAAGCTGGAATCAGTTTGCTGCCTTACATTGAGGTCACAAACATTTATTTTGAGCATAAAGTTTTGTTGCAAATTGAGTGTGAAAATATCAGCTTATATTAAATCATTAAGTAGTGACGTCAAACACATGTGGTAAACTTAAAAGACATACCTCGTTTGTGATTTTGTTCACCTTGCCTGTTTTTGTGTTCCTTGGAATCTTATCTTCTACTATTGATAAAAATTTGCCTTTTTCAAGACTAAAATCACTTTTCAACTGTTATATTTCATTCTTATATCATATTAAAATTTTTAAATGATGTTTCTGTATTTTTGTACTCCTTTATTTATTATTTTACAACAGATTATCTATTTTTGTAATTTAAGAGGAAGTAACATATTTAATGCTTTAAAATTACTAATAAGAAATAGTTTCATATCATAACTGTCATTCTTTTACGTTTGAAGTTTGCGCTGAAAAGTATTCCTAAAACATGACCGCTAGTTAAAATTTACGACTGAAACATCAAAGAAACCGACGTTAAGTGTCCGTATTGTTAGTTTCTTATACTAACAAATGAGGCTCCAGTATATATGATTTCAGGGACACTTAAAACAGCTTTATGCCCGCGCCCTATATCAAATGGCTCAAAAATGACCTTAATAGTCATCTTTCGTTAATAATAGTAGGTATATTAATTTTTTTTCAATTTCTGTGGTAGTGGCCTGGGTAAATAATTGAATGCGTTATAGCAAATGTATTTGTTCATATCTAAAAATTAAGAAAATTAGTAGTAGCGCAGTGGCAACGGCAGCGGTAGGAGTTTGCAAACTCCAAACTTCTACATTGCCACTACCGCTACCGCTTAATTTTTTTGATGTTTATTGACTTCTGACATCTGATTACATCTTATAAAATGAGCAATAGAAAAAGGATTATTTTGATGTGTGCATCAGCTTTTGCTCTATATAATTTTTTTTAAATAGAAGAATATGGTGGGTTCGACCTATAAATCTAAATAGACAAAATCAAGGCGATTACCACAATTTATTGGAAGAAATGAGACTAACCGACACAGGAATGTTTTTTTTTTCTTACACAAGAATGAATGTGGAGTTTTGTGACAATCTTTTGAGCTTGGTAGGACCGTTATTAAAAAAAATCCCACAGAAAACCTTTAAGTGAAGGATGCCATCTAACTATGACACTAAGGTAAAAACAGTTATTAATTTAGTTTATAATGGATAAGATATATTAATCATCCATTACGCAAAAATTAACTGTCAACCTTGCACTGAATAAACTTTCTAGTAATTTATAATAAAAAATTCCTAGAAACTATAATACAATAATTTTTCATTGTGAATGTAAACAATTTTTACTATAAATTTCTTACGTTGCCGATACCACTAATTTTTACACTGCCGCTAATTTTTCTTATTCTGAATGGGCCTTTATAGTTTTCAAGATAGCAGAGGAATATCCCGTAATAACTCATTTTTCCGTGCCTTAATCTGGGAAACTATTGAAGATCGGACCCATTCTCATTAAGATTTTTTACTCATTTTAGTCAGTACTGTACGAGGTGTAGTAATAAAATAACGGGATTTATTTTTTTCCGACTTCCCTGTTAATTTAGAAACAGTGAACGCTGTTACATATTAATTTATCTTCTCTCCATTCGCGTTTAAAATTTCAAAATAATTAGGCAAGCCGTTCGGCAATAGGCTTTGATTTAATTTGACCGCTTTCTTGTACTCTGCCGGAATCAAGTTAGCGTCAAAATGAAATTCTGGGCGAAACTTTACAAATTCGGTACAGAAACGTACGATTTGTAGAAGAAAGTTTATGTTGATGAGTGTCTATCTAGTACTTAAATTTTCGAGCAGTTTAGAAGGTTTGAAGAGGGAAGAGAAGAGCTTAAAGTAAAGAAAAAATTTCCTGGTATTTACCTTCTAATTTGGATTTCTTGAGAAGCGATATGCAAGTTTCATACGGATCAGCAACACCGTCTCCAGGAATCCATAAACCACCGCGTATATCATCTAAGTTTAATATTGGGCATAGTTGTTTACACTGTTCTGGAGTCACTAATTCGCAGTCTATCTTCCAAGTACTAAAAATATACACCTTACTTATTTACTACATTTTTTAAGAACCATAGGAAATACAACAGTAAAATTTTCATATAATTGTAATATTTACCCTATTAATTTTAAAACGAAAATGTAAATCGGGGTATTGTAATAAAATAAAATTTATTTTATTTTCTGAAACATTCACATATTATTGTATTATAAATCTAAAATTTCGATGTCTTTTTTATATAATTTGAGCAATATAAATTTTTTAATATTAATTGAGAATTTGAATTTTACCGGATGTAACGTAGGAGGAGCTTTTGACGTTTAAGAAATCATGTTGTATTCTTTTTTTCTGAACGTTTGTGAATTTACTATACAAAATATCACTTCACAAATAAAACGACTTATACCTTGTTCCATTTAAGTCATTCAGTACTGTAGTGAATAGGGAATACTCTCTAACTCTCTAATTGGCTGAAATTGGAGAAAAGAGCCACATTTACCAAATGCAATTTTGGCTGCTGAATGGCTTAAATGGAACAGAGTATATTTAGGTATATAAAGTAAGTAATAGTATATTACTAACCGAGGTGGAAAGTTTCATTGTCGAGGGCAAAGATAGTTAACTTGAGACAATGAAACTCTTCACCGAGATTTGTATACTATTTTATTTACAATCTGAAATAAGAAATTAATAATTGATATTTAATAATAATAACCTAACATAAATAAACGAATGGTCTGAGCAAGGAGCACCGGTCTGAGATTGTTCGTTTGTCACATGAACTGTCAGTTTGATTTCTAATCTTAAATAAATTTTGATTTCACATTTATCTACATTTATTTATATTATTAACAAATTCATTCGTTTCATCACATTTAAAAGGTAATTTGATATTTGTATTACATAATTAAGCAGCTAGGCTCCCAATGATAGGGATATAAATAAAAGTACCAGTTTTAATAAAATAAAACATGAACTGTCAGCTTGATTTCTAACCTTAAATATTGATTTCATTCCATTAAGTACTTGTATTATTTACAATTTTATTCCATTTTTTATCATATAAATTGTAAAGAATACAAATACCCATCACTGATACGCATTGATCTCTCAAAGCGGGGGGCAGCTATTTTCCGCCTCGAAACTGGAAAGTATAGCGCGATTTTAGCTGTGGTTTGAAAGTGTCAACTTTCCAACCCCAGATATACTCACGCTATACTTTCCAACCTCTTGAAAAATGAGGTTAACAATAACTAACTTTCACAACTTTTTAAAAGTTAGAAATCGTCAATCGTCTATTGTGAATAAAAGTAATAAATATGCCTAAATATGAAAGTGACATTTCATTTTTAAGTAAATCATTCTATAAAATACTTTCATGATTGTGCTTTAGTTCCATTTTAATCTGACATGACTAAATCATAGTTTCTTTTATATATTTTCTATTAAATTAAATTAACATGGTGTTTTAAAAAACTGTTCTTTGCTTCAATCATGTTTTTTTAGAGATTTCATATGAAAATACGTATCTATGTTTACAACTGCCAATAAGTAATAGGGTCCTGTACCATAATAAAAAATGTACACTTTATACTTCAAGTATTACTCAATAAATAGCAATTAAGGTGAAAAAATCAATGTTTTAATAATTACTATTTTGATACATTTTGACTACCAAAAATTATTTATTGTGTGCACTTCCTGTTTTATCATGACATTTTTTACAGTTTATATATATATATATATATATATATATATATATATATATATATATATATTGATAATTTTCAAGATTTATTTTTACTTCAAACTCGATTTCTGTATGTTTCGTTGTAAAAATTTCCGTAAGACACACAAATTCTCATTGGAGTATTTCGTACCCTATTAGCGTAGCAGAGTACGAGGAGTAAACTGTAAAGTGCGTACTCCGAATTTTGAAACGTTTATAGCGTAAACTCTCAGAGTAAGCGCAACAATTTTGGAACGGAATTTATCATACCCGACACCCCGGAGTAAGGTTTTGGAACGCACCCTTAGTAAGTAAAATCTGCATTGAGTTTAGTGTAGTAAAATATAATAAGTTTAGATTCAAATTTTCAAAAGAAAAATTGTATAGTTCTACATGAAGATTAGAAGAAGATGGAGAAACTCGGATGATTACAATACTCGCCTACGGCTCGTATTCTAAGCTTCATCCTCGTGTAATATAGCCTAAAACACTAGGTTTATGCCCGGTTTTATAAACATCGAATAAAGTGCTGAGTTATTACTTTGAAAGTAAATTTAATCGACGAGTAAATAAAAATGTCTGTTTTATAAAACAAGTTAAAGAGTAAATATTTTATCCTAGTGATTTACCGACAGAGACGTGACATCTGTCATTATTTTGTAATTTTTGCATATAAATATTTTAATATTTTCTATAATTATATATATTTAATCTTGTTTTTTATGAATTTGCAACTACAATTTTAACTGGGGATAAGGAAAAGAACCTTCATGAAGAGTGTTGAATACCGTAGTACACTCAGGCTACGGTTTCTTATACCAGCTAATCTTTCCACTATTGGAGCATAAGAGAGATTGATAAAACCAGGATAAAACATTACTAGACGGTATCCCTTAAAACCACTACTGACGATAATGTGCCGCAAATGTTTTAATAATATTGTATTCTGTATGTTCCTGACACGAAATATATCCAAAAGTCAAAATAGAAAATAAAGTGTGTCTAAGTGCCAGGTGTCAACTAACATACAAAAAGAGAGAATGGGGAATAAATTACACAGAAATAGATAAAGCAAATATATTGGATATAAATAAATAAATGTAAAAATAATGCAAGACATGAAATTTAAAATGAATTTAATTGAATTAATATTGATGCGTCAAATTTATTCTACAGAATAAAATTTACTTCCTCGAAAATCGGTGGAGTAATTTATTCTGTAGATTTACTTAGCTAGTATTTATATTCTTGCTTTATAAAACGAAAATCTGGAATAAACTATTTTACTTTAAGAGTAAATTTTACTTTACTAATAATTTACTTATCCAGCTTTTATAAAACTGGGCATTAGAGGAATAAAATATTTATTATGTTGTCGTTGTTTATTAAACAACGGCTTTAATGATCTGTATCCAAGTAAATAAACATGACTTTTTTAATAGTGGAGGACTCCATAGTCAGTTACAGAAAAGCCTTTTTACATTAATATTCCTTACACTGCCTGCGCCTTCATTCTTCTAAAACACGTCATCCTGTCTCTAGTCCTGGCAAGATTCAGACTTCCACACTGCTTCCATCCTGTAGAGTAGCCCTGGGACTCTAATTCCTTGTACAGTTCCACACTAGTCTTCGCCAGATGGACTTGTGCCAAACTAGGTTTGAACACACCGACCAGGCCAGACGAATGCCAAGTTGTTCCGCCTCCAATCCTATATAGAATCATTCATTTTATTTTTAAAAGTAGCTTCTAATAAGACAAATAAAATAACTGGAATATACAGGAAGTTTCCTTTCAAACAATCAGTGCTTTTTTGGGCGTACTAATGACTTTAGAGAAAAAGGTTATATACAAAAAATTGCAAAAAATGGTCAAGATTAAGGGGCTAATTTATCAATAATAATAGTAATAACAAACTGAAAATTCAACCAGTGGTTCTTAAATGGTAGAACAGACAGTACATTAGGAGTAGAAACCGGTCTTTTTGTGTTGAATCCAGCTATTGCGGCCGAGACGCTAGCCGAAACCAGGCAAGCTGGTAAACCAAAAAAGGGCATATACTCCGAATGATATAATATATATATATATATATATATATATATATATATATATATATATATATATATATATATATATATATATATATCATGGGCGTAACTAAAACATTTTTCTAGGGGGGGCCAGGCCCTTTGTGTTCGAAATGCAAAGTAAATAGAAATCCCATTTTGTCGTATGTACGTATTAAAAAATGTGTTTTGAAAATCACAGTTCTAGAATATTCCAAAAAATTATTGTTTATTCCATTAAATTCTGGAATATTTCGGAAAATTCTAGAATATTCTTTAAATTTTTCTAAAACTCTCTCAAAATTCTGAACTTTCTGAAACATTCTAGAACTCTCTGGAACTTTATGAAAATCTTCTTAAACTTTTAGTACATTTTAGATTATATTGAAACATGTAAGAAACTTTTCGAACTCTCCGGAATATTTAAGTATACCTATAGGCATCGCTGGTTACTTTAGCTAGCGGTGAAATACAGTGAATAATGTGGTTAGGAAAGTACAATACGCTTAGTTTATTGTTTAAAAAAAGCATAATTTGTGGAATAATTATTGCTTAATCAGAATTTATCAAATCGAATAATTACTAAATTATTTACTACTCACTTAAATTCCTGTCGATTAATCAATTTACATCACACCATTCACAAAATTATATCAATAATTAAAATATATAATTATTACACTAGTATGTAATTTTTCCTAGGGGGGGCCATGGACATCCTGGGGAGGGCCGGGCCCCCCCTGGTCCCCCCCTAGTTACGCCTATGATATATATATATATATATATATATATATATATATATATATATATATATATATATATATATATATATATATACAGGTTAGTATCACAAGTAAGTTTGTGTTGTGTTGAATTTTTTAAAATGTTAATAGTTCTAGTAGAGGAACCATTTATTTGAGTTTTCGCTTCATATTTTAGCACAGGGGTAAATATGCCTCTTAACGCCGAACGTTATTTAACGCTGGTTTCAGAATCCCACTATATATATATATATATATATATATATATATATATATATATATATATATATATATATATATATATATATATATATATATATATATATATATATATATATATATATATATATATATATATATGTCCCAAGCAAACCTTGACATAGGCGTTTAACACGAGAAAACGATTTTTTGTAAATAAAAAGTGTCCGGCAGAAAATTAAGCCATGATATTGAACAGGATAAGAGTACATTACCTCCTGTACGTTATTTATTATTAATTCCTTTATCAAGGTCCTTTATTATCATTGCATAAATTGATATAAATTATAACAATTTATAAATAAATAATTGTTTCAATATTTTATGCCATAATATGAAAAGACTTTTACATGTCTTTCGTAGCATAATGGTCAACATGGCTACCTCAGGAATTAATTTTGTCAAAAGTTTGGGTTCGATTCCCCAACAAGACATTTTTTTTTAATTTTTAGAAAAAAATTATCGAGCTTTTCAAGATCTATCTTGTATTTTGTATTACAATCATTTAGAGATAATAGTAACTTTGTAATAAATAAAGAGAAAATAATTAATAAGAACTGATTTCAACAATTAAAACAGTGATATAATGAAAATACATTATATTTTCTTTTGATATTAATAAAAAATTACTTATTTTTTATAAATTCAGTGAAAATACAAGTTATTTTTTAATAATATCAAAAGAAAATATAATGTAGGTATTTTTGTTATATCTTTGATTTAATTGTTGTAATCAATTATTGTTAATTATTTTCTCTTTATTTATTACAATGTTATTATTTTTTCTAAATGATTGTAAAAGGAAATACAAAATAAATTTTTAAAAGTTCGATAGTTTTTTTGTAAAAAATAAAAAAAAAATGTTGGGGAATCGAACCCAAACCTTTGACAAAATTAATTCCTGAGGCAGACATGTTGACCATTATGCTACGAAAGACATGTGAAAGCCCTTTCATATTATGGCATAAAATATTGAAATAATTATTTATTTATAAATTTTTACCAATTTATGCAATGATAAGAAAGGAATTAATAATAAATAACGTACAGGAGGTAATGTACTATTATTCTGTTCAATATCATGTCTTAATTTTCTCCCGGACACTTTTTATTTACAAAAAACCGTTTTTCCGTGTTAAACGCCTATGTAAAGGTTTGCTTGGGACACACGGTATACATATACATATATATATATATATATATATATATATATATATATATATATATATATATATATATATATATATATATATATATATATATATATATATATATATATATATAGTGGGATTCTGAAACCAGCGTTAAATAACGTTCGGCGTTAAGAGGCATATTTACCCCTGTGCTGAAATATGAAGCGAAAACTCAAATAAATGGTTCCTCTACTAGAACTATTAACATTTTAAAAAATTCAACACAACACAAACTTACTTGTGATACTAACCTGTATTTTAAAAAAAATAATTATTGAAATTTATTAACATTTGACTTTGATTTTATGGGAAAATCGAGAAATGCTGTTTTGCCTATAAAATCAAAGTCAAATATTAATAGATTTCAATAATTATTTTTCTTAAATGAGGTTAATATCGCAAGTAGATTTGGGTTGTGTTGAATTTTTTAAAATGTTGATAGTTCTAGTACAGGAACAATTTATTTGAATTTTCGCTTCATATTTCAGCACAGGGGTAAATATACCTCTTAAGTAACGATATTACGTTTAGCGATTTCATCTATACAGGCTGTCTTTGAAATGACCGTCTTCGTTATCTCCCTTAAAGACAGCATAAATTTATTAACAGAATTTATTCGTCTACTCAAGAAACATAACGTAAAATTATTTTCACATATACTGGGTGTTGCATTATGACTCGGCAAGAATTGTTTGTCTTTTTTCAAATGGAATACCTAAATTTTATTACTTAGTTGTGTTTCTTTTTGTGTTATCTTTATGTTATTAAGGGTATCCTATACCTAAGACCAATAATTTCGGAGGTTTTCACAATTTTTGTCTAAATTTATTTAAATTAATTAAACCTAGTATGCTATGAAAATTGTGTTTCAAGAAGAAACAATTGCACTAATGAATAGTAGTTGCATTAGCCAATAAATAAAACTGTTTATAATTAATATTAGTGCGATTAGATAATAATAATTTATTCATATGATTTTTTCGCAAGAACTATTAATACCTAATCGCATTAATATTAATACTAAACCTCGACCAAACAGTTTTATTTAATGGCTAATGTAAACTTCTAACCATTACTGCAATTGTTTCTTCTTAAAAACACAATTTCCATAGCATACTAGATTTAATTTAAATAAATTTAGCCAAAAATGGCGAAAATCTCCGAAATTATTGGTCTTAGGCGTAGGATACCCTTAATAACATAAAGATAACACAAAAAGAAACACAGCTAAGTAATAAAATATAGCATGTTCCATTTGAAAATGGCGAGGTGTAGTCATTTGAAACTGAGTAAATTTGATTTGCTTTATTGAACACCGTGTATAATTACATATTTTTTAAAAATATATAACAGAGTGTAGTTACAGTTGCACAGAAAAAAAATTCTTAATTTATACTATTAAAATAACTTTAGTATGCCTTTATAAAGCAATGCACGTATTAGGTCTTTTTTAGAGAAAAGACTGAATAACTTGGAAACGCCGCGGAAAACTAAAACAAAATTAATATGTTCGTATAGGCGAAGAAAATAATATAAATAAATAAATAAATAAATATATATATATATATATATATATATATATATATATATATATATATATATTCACCGCTTATTACCCATTGCTGGGTGTGCCATTTTGCATTATACACAGAAATCGGTAATGATGAAATATTTGCGCCGTGCGGGCGCTTACCAGGCGTCACCTCACGGGCACTCATTGCTGGCGTAGAGAGTGCACCACAGGGGTCTATTTCGTGCCATTTAAAATTGAAAATATTTGGCGTCGGTCGGGATCGAACCCGGTTCCCCAGATTCACGACCTGACATAAAATAATAAAATAGAATTCAAAATGTATGAAAATATATAGTGTTGTGTTCCATTTGAAAAAAGACTAACAATTCTCGCCGAGCCGTAATACAATACCCAGTATATATGAAAATAATTATACCTTATGTTTCTTGAGTAATCGAATAAGTTCTGTCAATAAATTTGTTGTATTTCTAACAACAAGGGAGATATCGAAGACGGCCATTTTAAAGACTCATACTGTATATAACAAATTATAGTAGACGTTAACAAATACTTAATATCTCAGTCATACAGCATTAAGCATTTATTTTTAAAAAACCGACGTTTCAGTTTACACATACCTTCATTTTTGTTATTGTTCTGTTTCTATTGTCGATTTTGAAACGATGTGTATGTGCTTTTTGCGAATTTTTGTACGATGTAACACTGAATGTTTAAACGAATTAATTTATGTGTACAGGTGTCTCATTTTCGATGTTTTTTAAGGTATCTCGGGTAATATTAATGATAGAACGATACCATTTGCACGTTGCAGGGCCAACTTTTCGGTCTTCTTTTGTTTCTGAGCTACAGGCAAAAACTCGTTTTTCGTTCATTTTAAAAATATATCATATCTTATTTATTATGATAGAGAAAAAATGTTTTTACAAAATTTTTGCCGTTTTTCAAGTAGAATAAAATGGCGTAATTAAATTTTTTGAAAACTTAATAATTCTCCAGGTATAACACAAACTTATGATTTTTTAAATGGGAACCTATGTTAAAAATAGTATCATCTTTTTGCTTATTTTATAAGCTTCTCAATGATATATAACAAGTCTTCATTCTTTTGTTTTAAACATTAATAAAAGACGAATTATTAATTTATTGGAGTGAAAATAATGGAAATTATTAAGAAACAAATGAAAAAATCTATTCCAGATCATTATTTGCATATTTCTAATAGTATGTGTTTCAGTTTTACTAATTTTTTTCAATTTATTTACTTCAAAAGCATATTAAACCATTTTGTTCGGATCGTGTCAAAGCCAACTGTAACGTCGATAAATAGTAATTTAACTAACCCGAAAATAATTGGTTAAGAATAATTTTGAGAACAAAATTAATAGACATTGAATCAAAATAAACAAATGATGATTTGAAATAAATTTTTTCATTTGTTTCTTAATAATTTCCAATATTTTCACCTCAATAAATTAATAATTCGTCTTTTATTAATGTTTAAAACAAAAGAATGAAGACTTGTTATACATCATTGAAAAGCTTATAAAATAAGCAAAAAGACGAGACTATTTTCAACATAGGTTCCCATTTAAAAAATCATAAGTTTGTGTTATATCTGGAGAATTATTAAGTTTTCAAAAAATCTAATTACGCCATTTTATTCTATTTGAAAAACGGATTTTTTTTTGTAAAAACCTTTTTCTCTAACTATCATAATAAATAAAATATGATATATTTTTAAAATGAGCGAAAAACGAGTTTTTGCCTGTAGCTCAGAAACAAAAGAAGATCGAAAATTCCTGTGGTGACTATTAAACATTTCTGGAAAAGTTGATCCTGGAATATGAAATGGTTTTACTCTATCATTAATATTACCCGAGATACCTTAAAAAACATCGAAAATGAGACACCTGTACATGATTTTGTTCAACAATTAATAAAAAGTACCTGCAAGTTTATACCAAAACTCCGGTTTTGTAAGAATAAAAATGATGACAGAGATTTCGAATAATTGCTAACAACTAATAATTATTCTCGTCACTATTCTTACCTCCCTTGTTCAATGACTAAGGTGTCAGGGCCCCATCCAAATTTGGTGAGATTATAAGCCACAGCTGCCCCCATAACACCGCCTCCACAAATGACAACTCTGGCATTTTTCGGAGGAGCGTAAGATTCGGAAACTTTAGTATCACTAGAATATAAACACTTGAATTGAAACAAACTTGTAACTGAGTACACATTGTTTTGTTTGAAGTTGCTTTTATTTACTACTCTCAACATTTTAAACTGTTATTTTTTTATTAATTATTATCTTCAAAGTAATTTATGTATATATCGTTTTAAGAAAAAAATATAATGTTAATTCTACGAGCATATTAATCACATTTTTAAATAGATTTAAACTCCAGTAACTATCAGATTCAGAATACAGAAAATGTTAGGTTATGTTCGCACAAACCTGACATTTTTAAAAAGTCGAATGCAATGTATATTTCAGTGTTGCCAGATGTCTGATATTAATTTCCCCCAAATTAAATGGTTAAATCCCCTAAATCAACAAAATTTAAAGAAAAATATGGCAATAGTTATTTACGTTATTGGGATTTTCAAATAAGAAAACGCTAACTAGCGGCAAATATTAGAACTACACACAGTGGTACAATTTTGACATTTACATGAAACTACAACTATATGACTACAAAAACTCTATTATACATACTTGAATTATAAATAAAAAGTACTAATAAATGAGAAAATAATACGAAAATTAAAGAAATATAATTGACAGCAATGCGACACTTATAAATGTCAACAAAAAGTGTACCATTGTTTAATGAGATCAGCGCCATCTCTTGATACTTGAAAATCCCAATAAAGGAGGTATCAGACGTATGGACGTATCTGCAACTGTTTTGACAACAGTTGCTGCAACAACCTATGTTATTAGACGTACGCAAAGTTACAAGAAATATAGTTTTGTCTCCACATTGGTATACATGATATTTAATTCCTGTTGTTATTTTTTAAAGTTTAAATCATTTATTTGTATTTAGACGAATAATATCAGAAATGAACAACAAACCATTAGCTGCTACTACGTTATTTTTACGGTTAGATAATAGTGAGAACGATATTATTGTTATGAGACGTAGAAAAGAAAGAAAAACATGTTCTAAAAATTTATTTATATATATTACCATATGTCATATACTTTTATAAGCATAAATTACCTTCTTCAAATTCGTATTGACGGTATAATCTTTTTAACTTTTGAGAAACTTTCGTGAAATAATCGTTTTTCATTTTTTTTTTTTAGTTTAAAATATGGATGTCTTGCGTTCCGCAAAGCTTCTTTTCTTACGAGATCAATCATAGTTTGAAAAAATTCTTCTGATTTTATTTCAACTCCAGCTCCTCCAACCATTTCTGAATTATTTCGTACTGTTTACCTGCTGTTTACAAACAAATAAACAAATGTCAAACAGTTTAGGGATTTTTACTCCCTATGCCCCCTTACTACGCATGCGTATCTTGATAGTTGCAGATACGTGTGACCATGGAGGTAGGAATAAATATGGAGTATGGAGAGACGAGAGACCTAAACATGAACTACTGGCAAGGGAAGTGAAGACCTGTGGGGGCGGACGCAGGTACTGTAGCTCCTCCTTCTCACATTGATGTGGAGATTCGCGCGGCAAATATAAAACCAAATATTTGAAATAAAAAAGTCTTATTTCTAGTAATATTGTTAAACGTATATATTTTTAAGCAAATATGTGCTTAGAAGAAATTAGAATATAGAAAAATTATTATAAATAATTAAAATTCCATCTACCTGTGATCGATGCGGTTATCTTTTACACCATTTATTTAAATCAATAGATCTAGGCTAGGAAGAGGCTAGATTTGTAAGAAATTAAAATTGTTTTAATACATTCACAGATTTTTCAATTATTTATTATTACATAATACACAAGATAATGACAAGTTAGAAAAATTTAAATTGTTAAAAATTTAAATCATGATAAATGTTTATTATCATGAAAAGTTTTCTTATACCGATAAAATGAAATTTTTCTTCTAATTTTCATTTCCTTTTCTATCTCCAGTACTTATTTTGCCCCTGACGTATTTGAGCACCAACACAACAAAACACCATTGTTCAAACAATTTGCGAATAATTACCTATATTAAATGAAGAATTTAATATGATTGCAAGAAAACTTACATGTAGCAATTCAAGGGTTGACAGCAACAACCTTATAACTTTAACTAAAGTTACGCCCATATCTACACCTTGTAGAGGGGGAAGATGCTTCACTAGCGGTTACAAATACTCCCTCCATATTTATTCCTACCTCCATGCGTGTGACTATAGTTTTCGAACAAGATGTAAAACTAGTTGCAGGAAAATTGTCGGACTATCACACGTCAAAAGTTGCACGAAACGCTTGAAGTTGCAGAAAATGTTTGACAGGTGACAAGTTGCAGATACGTGCGTACGTACCCCCATAAGGATGGGAAGTGAGTTATTATGGTACAAATGAGATGTTTACGGACGAGGCGGCGAAAGAGCCGAGTCAGGAATTTCGAAATGAGTACCGTTATGTTACAGTTGGTCAAACTAAATAAATACTTGATTATCCATAACTACAAAAATGTAACACATCTGGCCGACTAGCTTTTACAGCTGATTCTGACGGTCGCTAGGATGATTTGGATTTTGGAAACTCGTCTTACGGCGAAATACTGCCCTGTCCCTCCTCTATTCCTAGTCAAAGACCGAAATTACATTGGGTAAACTTGTCTCCAATTTTAGCCAATTAGAGAGATCAAAGGTATAATAGAGTTTTCTAAGCCAACGGCTTTAGTGTATAAAGTATATTAATATAAAATAAAAATAATGATAAATTGTAAATGAATTTTTAATTGAAAAATACATATGTTCAAAACGGCCACCAAGTGGCGCCACAACCTTAACGAGGTCACCATATACCTATTAGGTATATGGAGGTCACACAACGAAATTATTTCATTTGATGGTGTTTATGCGCATGCCTGGCTTTTACAATAAATTATTTTTGTTGCCATTCACGTACACGCAAACACGTGTGTAACCTTTATGTAACATGTGGACGTGACGTAGGGAGAGAGAGAGAGAGAGGAATTGACGCGCACAGACAAGGAAAGATAAACCGGGGCAACATCAAACAAGAACATTGTTGCGGTCTGTTGTTTTGTTTGCTGATGTGACAGTAGTGACAGTAAAATTGTAATATAAATTTCCTCAGAATATTAGTGAAAATAATATTCATTTTTATATGTCTAAAGAAGAATTAGTTACAAAGTGAGTAATTTTGATTTAATGTGAAATACCAATTGAAATAATTTTAATGTAGCGCGGATAAGTGTAATTTCATTTATATTTCGGAATTCTTCGAAAATGGTAAGATCCTGTTGTGCATATGGATGCACAGCTCGTTACAAAAAAGACAAAATGATAAAATTTCACAAGTAAGTCTTTTTTTCGTCGGAAACACAACTAATCTATCATATACCAAAAAAAATTTTGGTCTAGATTTCCGAAGGATGAAAACCTACGTAGAAAGTGGCTTCTTGCAATTAGAAGAGATAATTTCAATCCATCGAAACATGCTCTGATATGTAGCAATCATTTTAAATTGACGGACTACACCTTGAGTATATCTAAAAATAAAGTTTTAAATAAAGATGCTGTACCATCCATATTTAATTTTTCTGCACACCTGAGTAAAAAACTAGTTCCACCAAAAGCCAGATCGTTATCTACACCTGTACCTTCTACTTCAATTGCAACACCAGCGACGAAAGGTTATTTTCAATTATATATTATATTAATTTCAAATTGTAAATAGACAATAGTGAATGAGATGAAGCAAGTTGGAAGATGATAAAATGAATTGATTAAATTATTACTTTTTAGATATTACTGATAGAATTCTTGATGAAATCAAGAAATCTCCAACACCCATTGAAATAGAAGAAATTGCAGAAGTTCAATTAACACCGATAATTAAAAAGTAAAAATATAAAGCGGACAGCAGGAAAGGTATTATTAATATATATATTTTTTTAGAAAAAGAAAACTTCCTTATTTCTTTGGTGATTATGAGGAGAGTGATCTAGAAAGTCCTTGGAAACGAAGAAAATATTGGAACACTTCAAGAAAACTTGTTACATCACAAAAAAAGAATTAAATATCTTGAAACCTTTGTTTCAAGATATTTAATTCTCTTTGGTAGAAGGCTCGAGAAAAAAGTCAATACGCTAGTAAAACTAATTGAACATCTTACAGAGTCGAATAAAATCTCTCAAAATTGCTCTTCAATTTTAAAGCTAGTCGAATCTTAAAATTATAGTTATTCAAATTACGATTTTCGTATTTTTAACGTAAGTGACACTTCTAGTTTCATTATTTCCAAATTCCAAGTGTAGGAATGTTTACAAGACCATTTCAAAAATGTCCGCGTCCTCTACGTGTTTATATTTTTAACTAAAAACTTAGTGCCGTTAAGGTGAAATGATACCCCAGCGCGCGAAATTCATACTCAGTAAAATGGTTTTTAATTTTTTATTTAAAATTGTGTAATGTAATATGATTTCTTTCTATACACAAATAAAAAGGAAACAATTTGTCATGAAAATTAAATAGTTTCAATAATATTTGTATTTATTTATTAACCCAAAATAATATTTTAAATATTATTTTTAATATATCTCCAGTTCAAAACGTATATTTTTGATTAAATTTGCACTAAATATTTATAACAGGATAAGGAATAAAATATGTGAAAATTAAGAAAAACAACTTTCGGGAACAATTTTAAAAATCCAAAAACCCGACTTTTTTCACACATTTTAATGCTTTTCTTCTATACTAAGCCTACAATTTTGTTTTGAAGAATATTGTTATACATAACATATAAAAAAAAAATCGAAAATTAAACTTCGAGAACATACTTAAAAAAAATAAAATGTTTAATTTTTTTTTCTGAAGTGTGTGAAATTCTATTTCTAAAATTTTTTTACTATTACGTACTGTACACATTTCTACATTTTTCAGGTAAGTATTTTCAATATTTATCGTTTAATACAGAAGATATTTGTAATTAAATCAAATTCGGTAAGTATTTTCGTGAAGTATAAGTGGCGCTATAAGTAGATCTAGCGGTGGATAGATAAACTATAATGCAATCGGTGACTCCGTGGAATATTGAAAAATTGAAGTGAATAACAACTAAATACGTTCAATTTAGTTTTATATATTAAATTCATACGTCGATCTTGTACTTAAAAATCTGATGTGGCCAGTACATAACCTCTTGCCAGATATTTTGCTTGGTTGTACGCATAAAACGAAAAATATTTTTTTCTACTCCCGTAACTAAAGTACCTTGTAATACACTGTTACGTCGTTTGCTAAGTAATGTATTAAACACTAGTGTTTAATGAGTTCATTAGTCACGACTATTTCGGTATTTTAAACACGACCCGAAGTTAGCTTTCGGGTATGTTCGTATTCTTGATATATGAACAAAATAACATTATTTAATACATTTTTCTGTTTAATTTTAATAAATAAGTACTAAAAATCAACATTTAAAACCTATTTTCATAATCATTTCATTCTTATTTGACAATGCAAACATCTGTCAAAATGAAATCTGTATTATCAGTATACATAATACCTGCATTACCGACAGAGTTTTGTTTGGTTATGCGAAACAAAACATTTGACGTTTATTGACGTGTTTGAATTCAGTGCAGTGTTCGGATCTTTGGTAAAGAAGATGAACCCGAATAGTGAAAGTGAAGAAGAAATTTTAACTCCAGAAGAAATTAAAGAAGCCGCAGCATCAGCTACCGCTAATTTATTACCAAATAAATCGAAAAATCAGTATGAGCGAGCTTATAACCTTTTTATGAACTGGCGTAAAGCAAATCAAACAAATTCATTTTCTGAAAATGTGCTATTAGCATATTTCAAAAATCTTTCTGATAAAATGAAGCCATCGTCGTTATGGGCAATCTACTCAATGCTTCGTTCAACAATAAATATAAAAAATAATATTGATATAAGTAAATATCACAAATTATGTGCTTTTTTAAAGCGTACATCAGATGGTTACAAACCTAAAAAATCAAGAACATTAACTCCTCAACAAATTAAGGAATTTTTGACATCTGCACCCGATTCGGAATATCTCTTTATAAAAGTGAGTAATTTGAAACAATTGTAAGTTTGACTAAAAATACGTAATATATTATTCATTTTTAGGTTGGATTAATATTTGGAATAATGGGAGCGTGTCGTCGGGAAGAATTGATGAAAATTGAAATAAAACATGTTGAAGATCTCAACACAGCACTTCTTGTACACATTCCGGACACAAAAACCAAAACAGAGCGTCAATTTGTTATTGGAGGTAATTTCTATAAAATCTGTAAGAAATACATGGAACTCCGGCCTCAAAATCTGCAAAATTGTACACGTTTCTTTTTGAATTATCAACGAGGTAAATGTACTAAGCAGCCGATTGGAATAAATAAATTTGGTAGCCTCCCCAGTCAAATTGCCAAATATCTAAAGCTGCCAGATCCGGCTTCTTATACAGGACATTGTTTAAGAAGATCGTCTGCAACTATTTTAGTTGATTCTGGTGCAGATATTACAGCCCTAAAACGCCACGGAGGATGGCAATCAACTTCGGTCGCAGAGGGTTACATTGACCATTCTATTAACAATAAAATTCAAACAGCGAATAATATATTACATACTGTTGAAAACTCGACAAATGGTAATTTTCAAATGGAACAATGCGATAATTATGAAATTACAAATAACACAAACATTAATTTTGAAGTTAATAAAAGTGCAGATACAGCAACAACTAATTTGAATAATACTGAAAAATCTTTAATATCATTTCAGAATTGCCAGAATTTATCTGGTATAACAATTAATGTACATTTAGCAAAATAGATTGTTTATATTTATGTATTAATTAAGAAATTAAATATTAATATAAAATTATTTATAAATTTGTTTTTCAATAAAATATTCTGTTTCGAAGCGTATAATATTTTGTTTCTAAACGTTGGTTATAAATAAACTTCCGCTCGTAGAAAAAGTATAGTATACAACACGTTTTAAAACTTCTCTAGACACTCGTAATATTAAGCACTCGCTTCGCTCGTGCCTAATAAACTCGTGACTAAAGTGGCGTTTTTAAAACTTGTTGCATAATATACTATTAAATACAAATACATATATTCATGTCTCACTACAAAATAATTCTCACATATATTTGCAAAATCTATGGGATATTTTAAAATAAATTATGTACAATACATACATTTTCTTTATATTCAATATCCCGAAATTTTCTTTTTCTACTTTCCTTTTCTTTTTCTTTATATTCGTCATTTTGGCGGCATACGAGAAATGTCAAAAATAATTTAATAAAAAGAAAGTAAAATGTTTGTGCTGAAAATTAAAATTTATCGAAATAAATGGAGTTTATTCATCAGATATTTATAAATTATGTTAATATTAGATTTGGCGTAGTTACCTAATTTTTTATTTTAGATTATTCGACCATCAGGAAAATATTTAGATATTGATCTTGCGATGATTTCTTTCTATACTCTATCCGTTTTAACTATAGACTAGACGGCGTTTCGAGCGCGGCCGTTTTTACATGTATTAAATGAAAAATTCAAATTTTGGCGCCATTCCTGGATTTTAAAAAAATCTTTCTGAAATTTTTTCAGTAATTTTGTCTTGTACATATCTATCTATTTTTATCCACGATATAAACGAAGAGAACAATAACAAAACTAGCGAACTACTAACTAAAAACTAAGAAAACGCGCACAATGAAAACTATGTAATATGAAATATAACGCCAAAACACTATGAAAATTATATAAACGAAAAGAACAATAACATACTTAACAAACAGAACTGAACAGAAATTAATAATATGTAATAAATCGTGTACTATTGATTTTACTGACTTTTATTTATTTTAAGTCTAACGTCAAAATAATGGACCTTTCCAATTTAAAGAGATAGAAGATATGCGCAATGGGGATCTGCGCATAGTAAGAACAACTGACATCTATGACGTTTGATTCTAAAACATTTAGACGTAAAATGTGAGAATATCTCGGATAACTTTAAAAAATCTTATCGAAATAAGTTACAAAAGCTTTTATTGAAAGTAAAATGTCTAACGATGCAATTTTTCACTGAGAATACAGGAATTTTAATGACTGCAATATTTTTGAGGTTTCGTTTGACAGCCCAACTGGCAGTTGTTCGCGCCATTTTCTTACTATTTGCAGCGATAGAAAGAGATAGCCGTTAAATTGGAAAGGTCCATTGCTTCAGTTGTCAAGCAAATTTAAATTTCGCGTCAATTATTTTACTGTGTAAACTCGGTTCACGTTTGAACCAATCAGAGAGCTATAATCGTAGGCCCTATCTCACCCAACGCTCTATAGTTAAAACGGATAGAGTATAGTAATATTAAAATAAATTCAATTTCCACATATTTTATCAAATTTTTTGGTATCCATTGATGTCTCTTTATTCTACGTGATTCACTCTTTTCTTCCGTTCATATTTTGAGAAAAAGAATTAAATGAAATGGTCTTTTTAAAATTATTATTACAACCCGGTACGCAACGTATAGTACCCGTCATAATTACTATTATTAATTACTTTTCAAATGAAGAAGCAAAATTTTTGAAATGGTGCATTGAGGCAGCTAAAAATGTGGACGGACAGACAATATCCTATTCAGTTAAAAAGTTTTGCTCTAACACTAAATTTTTATTCTTTTGCTGCATATAATTATGTAAGAAAATTATTTAAATGTTTGCCTCATCCTAACACACTTCGGCGGTGGAACATAAGTGTAGATGGCAAACCTGGTTATAGGCGATAGGAAATAAGCAATATGACATCTGGTGGTATTTTGAAGAGACGGGATAATTTATACATGTGACATTTGTTTGACTGTATAAACACAAGTGTTATCTATTATGTTCCTAATATTTGCGTTTGGATATATAATATCTCTTAATATTTCACACGTATTGCATAAATGAAATTAGTAAATGCCAAATTATCCCGTTAACATTAGTTCCTTTAAAAGCCATTTTGGCGCTACGATCTTATTTTCCATCGCCTATACCGAGAAGCAATTAAAGCTGTCCAATTAAAAGTTAAAGATATGAAAAGTGACGGTCAAAATTTGATATGTGCTTTAATGATGGACGAGATGAATATTCGCGAACATGTGCATTGGAACGGAAAACGAAATTGGGGTTATATAAACTACGGTACAGGAATGGAAGACCATGACAATGACAATCTACCAAAGGCTAAAGATGCTTTGGTATTTATGTTAGTCGCAATAAATTCAAGGTGGAAAATACCGATTGCGTATTTTCTAATAAACGGTCTGAGCGCATAAGAAAGCTAATTTAGTGAAAGAATGTCTTGTACATATTCATGATACAGGCGTGAAAATAATATCATTAACTTTTGACGGCGCAGCGTCTAACATATCAATGGCAAATTATTTAGGGTGTAATTTATATTAGCCAGGTTATTAACAATGCATTCCAGCATCCAATAACCAAAGAAAAAATATTTGTAACGTTACACGCTTGCCACATGTTAAAACTATGTCGTAATACTTTAGGTGATTGGGGTATTTTATACGATAAAAATGAAACCCTATTAAATGGCAATATTTGATAGATTTGATGAATATGCAGGAGAAAAGCGGATTACATGCTGCTACGAAGCTTAGACGCCGACATCTGTTATATTCGAAAGAAAAAATCAGGGTAAAACTAGTAGCGCAAACTTTCAGCACTTCTGTGGCTGACGCCTTAAATTTTCTTAAAAATAATTTAAATTTAAATGAATTTAAAGATTGCGAAGCAACAGGTGAATTTTTGATTTTCTGAACACCAGAATTTTTTTAACTACAGTAGCTTACAAAACACCTCAAAACCAGATATGAACAGCACATGAATCATTTTATAAAATAATCAATAGATTATTTGGTTTCACTTAAAGACAAAAATAAACAAAGTTTAATTCATTCATCTCGCAAAACAGGATTTCTTGGGCTAATATTGTGTTTGTTGAGCACAAAGTCAATTTATCAATTTGGAAATGTTTTTTCTGCAATCAAAGTAAGAGGTGGCTTTAATATTAATCCCAATTCAGCTCAATTCAAAGCAGCTTACAAACGTTTGCTGCTTGCTGGTACATACAGAACCAACCAATTCCGCAAATTGTTTAGCGCAAGATGCTACTTGCATTTTATATGTGTCTAGTGAAATAAAAAATAACAGAAATAATAATGATTTTGAAGACACTTTGCAAATTGATTTTGATAAAAATGATATTGGTGAAGACATTAATCCAGACTTGTTACTTCTTGATAATCGTGAATACATTTTAAATGTTATTGAATATATTGCAGGGTTTGTCGTTAAAAAAATATTGAAAACACTAAATTGTGATATTTGTGCACAAGCAATTAGATCAAATTTTTCAATGTCATCGCTGTTAAATAGAAAAAATAAGGAAGGCCTAATGCAAGTTCACAAGGATGTGGTAACTGTGTGTAAAACGGCTGAAAGTACCATAAGATCGTTTCAAAAAATTTCTGCGAATATTATTCAAAAATTAATACATATTGCTTTAAGAAGATTAGAACCCAATAAAATATTCCTACATATGAGTGAACAGACTTTAGATCAGGAACCTTGTAACAGTCATATTTTACAGATGATAATGATTATATTGAAATTGAATGTGTATTTCACCATTCGTTTGCATTATATAAATCAGACAAAAAGTGAAATTGTAAATAGAATAAGACACATGTATACAAAAATGACTTTATTTAAACATCAATAAGTGATTAATAATAATATATTATATGTATTGTAAAGGGCCGTTTTCATAATCAGGCCCACTTTAAGAGCTATCTTTAATTTAAAGTTCCATTATGAAAACGAACTTCAAATTTAATTTAAAGTGTTAAAGTGATAATAAAGTTTATTAGACAGGAATGTGTCACGAAGGATGATTGTTTCCTAACTATTATTGTGGTCCAGATGCGGTATTTCGCTACCGAAAATCTGTCACTTTAATATGTTAAGAGTGAGGAATATTTGTTGTATGAAGTCTGGTTAGTAAGAATGTTGTTGAAAGAGAGAGATATTGGCCCGTATTTTGAGCCCACTTTTATAATAAAAGCGCTTTTATGGAGTGCGCTTTTACATTATATTCTTATGAGGAGTGTGCTCCATAAAAGCGCTTTTATTATAAAAGTGTGCTCGGAATACGGGCCATTATTTTTGTGGTTGATATTATTGTTTCGGGTTTATGCTAACCCACTAAGTTATATTATGAAAACGATCACAACTTTAATTTAAAATTAAAGTGTTAAAGTGAAGATAAAGTTTATTATGAAAACCGCTCTAAGTTCTGGAAATGTTAAATTAATAGTTTTATTTATGTTCGTAAAGACTAAAGAAGATATGAATTTAAATAAAAATTAATAATACTAAATCCAGTTTTTAATAATCTCATATATTTATTTATTTTTTAAATAAGGGCGTATATAACCGCTACGGTCATCATGCCAACTCATATATTTATTATATGTAATTTTAAATACTGTAATTAATTTTCAGATATTAATATACTAACATTTTTACATGCTACTCATAAGCATACTATTTTTAAAAAAGTGTTATTTAATACTTTTGATTACCTTTATTATTAGCAAAAGTAATTTTCTATTTTTTTTATTTTTATAAATAATTTAATTTACGAATTAAATATTTTATGTTAAATCGAATATGAACTATGTTTATTTTACATTCACTCATTTATTATGAATATTCCTAAGCACTCTGTGTTATTTTACATCTTTTGACTTTGCCCCTAACTAGCGCTGTCCTTTTCTAAGCCGTGCGTCAATGCTTATATTGAAAAGCAGCATCAACATTGCGTCCATTTATATAATACGTCAGTGGTGTGTAACAAGGAAACTAGTTAAACATACTCGTTTAATTAAAAATACAAATAAAAATCACACACGTGCTGAATCAGTAACCGCCCAGTTGACGTGAATCTCAAGTGGATACACGTTAATGCACTTCGCACAACTGTTTTTATGTCATAGTCACGAAGTATAATATATAAGGAGTGAATAAAAGGTTGGAAAAAACGTCACCCATAATGTTATAGCTACTATACCTTGTTCCATTTAAGCCATTCAGTATTGCGGAGCATAGGGAATAGTTTTGACATCTCCGATTGGCTGAAATTAGAGACAATCGACAAGTTTACCCAATGTAATTTCGGTTACTTCAGATTTGCGCTGTTGCCAGTGCCATCTACTGTATCACTACTGAAGGGCTTAAATGGAACAGAGCATAGATAAATTTCAGCTGACTCGTCCGCCATTGTGGAGCCACTTCAATCAATCAATATCAGTGTTACAGTCTAATTAAGCACAGATATTATTTACAATGACGGGTTATTCTGCTCCAAATTATGCAAATCATTTAAAAAATATATATATATATATATTTCTCTAACCTCAAAAATCTTAACAAACCGTATTTTTTCTTGTTTTATTATTTTAAATAAATATAATATGGCAAATATGGAAGTTATATTTAATTATGAAAAATAGTTACTACATAAACATATAAAAAATTTACTTTTATTTCATATTTTACTGCATTCATTTTGGCTACAGTATGGCGGACGAGTCAGCTATGTATTATCTAGTACCTGTACATAATGTAACAGGCGAGTGAAGAGAGAGATAGATATAGTTAGTTTCTAACTATACAATGTTGAGAAATGTTACTTGGTTACATTCTTAATGGAAACGTTTAGTCAGGAATTAATGACTCTATAGTTACACATTACCCACTTACATAACCAAACAAAATGCCGCACTGTTGTGAAAATAAAATAGAGCATTCATTTACAAAAACGAAAGTATAAAATGCTTAGATTAGATTGAAGCAATTGCTCAAGAAGAATGGAAAATAGCGATAAGTAAAAATAATTAAAAAATAAATTTTTGTTATGGTGGAGGACCCCATTGTGGCGACTGTAGAAAAAATCTTGTGTTTATTTCGAGCGCAAATGGACATTGTCGATTTCACCTCTCAATCGACAATGTCGCATTTTGCGCTCTTAATACACATATAGCTATTACATTGTATTAAAATGTTAATGTCAGCTTAAAATTAATGTAAATTAAAAATTAATTTCGAGGCACTAAACAACATTCATGTTAATGATACATTAAATTAAACATTAAATTAATTCTCCGATCCTCTGTACTTAAATATTTAATCAAACATTAAAATATGACGTTTATTGTTTTGCATTTTTGGCGTTTTGGCAAGGTAAGTTTTGAAATAAAAATTTAGCATTTGATTAAATAAAGGTATAAAATATATTATTTTGGAGAAAATGTCGTCGTCTTCTTCGTCATCATCGGAAGACGAAATAGATGCTATAAATATATTGCCGCGACCGAGAAAAATCTGGGAAAGAAATAATAATCCCTTTGAGATGTACGAGTTGGATTTTAAAATACGTTACAAATTATCAAAGAACACCGTCACTATTCTACTAAACGGTTTCTCTCCAAGAATTGTTATTATCTTCGCTCATTTTGTCCTTAATTTCATTTTGAAGTTATCATAGAATATTTTAATTGACTGAACAGATCTTGATGTTTCAGTTGCAGCATTAAATATTACGCAAATTTCCTCCCACGCTGCGTTTTTCGTCTTTACTGTCTCCGAATCACTTTTTTTATTTTCGATTATTTTTTGATAATCTCCTAATTATCATTTCTTTTTCAGTAAAATTTTTGGATCTTATTCTTTTTTTAAACTCATTTTTTCTTATTACAATTTACAAAATGTCACCTTTGACACAGATTATAAATACATTTTTTCTACAAATCTATTAAAAGTTGGCTTTTTAATATTTGTTTTTAGGGTTAAAAATGTCATTTTATGACACCAGTGTTAAAAGTGACAGATCATTGTTAGTTTTGATACGTGTTAAAAGTGAATGTCAAAAAATTATTAGAAATACAAATTTAAATTAAAAAATAATGTTTGTAGAAAAAATAGTGTATGATATACGTGTTAAAAGTGATTTTATTTTGTTCGAAGGTTCCTTCTCACAACATAAAATGTCACTTTTAACACTTATATCATAAATAACTATTTTGTTTAATGCTTGTCTAAACAAAACTGAATGTAGATATATCATTTGAAATCAGTACCAACCTAAATTAAATGCTTCATTACCAAATGATACATTCAAAATCAAAAAATATATTTATGCAACGCTCATTAGTTTAATGTTACGTTAAATTTTACTGCTCCATTAGTTAATAATTATTTAAATACTTGTTGGTGCAACTGGGCCTTATTGTGTTATAAGTAATATTTATATATTTTGATATCTAATTAAATTAGTATTATTGATTCATGTATGAATTTAATGTTTTTGAGTGTCATATCGTGTGTGGAAATCAACAATTTTACAGTTATAACTTGCAACATACTACTACTAAAATCATTGTTGAATACATTCTTGTAATCAATATTCTTGAGCTATAATCAAAATATTCTTTGTTGTAATCAACACCTTCACTATTATTATTTCAATATGACAATGACGATAGAAAAATATCGGTTTGGTAGGATAATAATTCTTCACAAATTAACCCAGTTTGTAAAAATATTACTATTATTTTTTATACACCGCCTTGAAATGGCGCCCCTCAGGCGCGGGGCACAATCTACCCACCCACACGGAGCGGCCCTGACGACGGTCTATAATTTCGTGATTCATGCATACTGTACATAAATGAAATTAAAAATGTTTTATTTACCTTAACATCTCCCGATTTTCATTCTTTTATAATATGTCCTCTTCATTAAAATGTCTCTTACAAACATAATCTTTCATGGTTAGGAATAATTCGACTGTAGAAAGTATTAATAAAGGGAAAATAACGGAGCTGCAGTCACTTCTTGTTGAAATTTTATTGAAATTTAAACATATAACCAACGTTTCGATCACAATTTGATCATGATCAGGGTAACGTTTAAGGATAAATTTAGAAAAACATGGAAATGAAAAAGTTTTTTAACTTTATCCTTAAACGTTACCCTGATGATGATCAAATTGTGATCGAAACGTTGGTTATATGTTTAAATTGCAAAAAGAAGTGACTGCAGCTCCGTTATTTTCCCTTTATTAATAATCTTTCATGTTTAAAACTCTGTCTTTTCGTGATATAACATGATACCACTTATTTAGCATTTTCCCAACTTACGGAAACTTAAAGAAACTTTATCGCCACAACTATTATACCCATTCTTGCAGTTTGTCACAAAACACTTTCTTCCCATTTTATAATAGCCGCGTTCAGCATGGCACAGCGCTGAGCTCCGAAGTTTGCCGAATGTGATTGGTCCAGCAACTGTATTCGGCGAATTTCGGTGCTCAGCGCTTGGCTGTGCCATGCTGAATGCGGCCATTTTCACGTCGTTGTGTTAGCTGTCAGCCACCGCCGGTTATATTGTCCCGACTCAACCTATCTCTCTCTCTCTCTCTACCCTGTCTGTCTTTCATGTTACATTTTGGGTGACACTTTCTAATAGCGACTAGATACGATTTGTCCACTCCTTATTTATTATACTTCGTGGTAATAGTTCATCAAGCTTTCTCCCTTGCTGGGGTTGTGACGTCACGGGATAACGTCATTACAATTTGCAAAATTCTTTTGCACTTTTCTCCCGTTCTATAAATTTTTATGCAAAATAAAAAATATGGGTCTAATATTTTTACCTCTTCATTAACATATAAAAAAAATCGTGGGAAACCTTAGACCAAGAATAGAGGGGGAGACAGGGCATAGTCACACATATATTTCCAAATCATCTGAGCGATTTTGAACCTTATTGAAATGTCAAAATCAGCTGCAAATGGCTAGTCGACCAGTTAAATACTGTTATGTTACAGTTGGCCAAATCTAAATAAGTACTTGATTATCCATCACTACAAATTATCTTGATTTTGTTTTATAAAACTAAAATAAATACGAAAGAATATTAATAAAAAAAACGTAATATAAATAACGGACAAGCTAAAACGGTAGGGGACGCTTGTTGACAGTGAAAACTTATTCGTTCGACTGCACACGTATGTAACACATCTGGCCGACTAGCCTTTTGCGGCTGACTCTGACAGTTCAATAAGATCGAAAATCGCTAGGATGATTTGGAAAGTCGTCTTATGGCGAAATACATAGGGTACGTTCCACTTGGCGACCACAACGCTCATAACGCTCGCAAATGCGTTCCACTTAAAGCCGCGGTCGCCGTGGTCATTCCTCAAAACGTCACGAATGACGTCATTAACAACGACCGTACGGCGACCGCCACGCTCATCCCAACAGCATGGGTCGGAGCGGTCGTTTGGCATTTTGAGCGCAATTTTTGAAAATGTTTACATAAAAAGTTTCATTTTTACCTTCGTCTGTATATGACGATCCTTTCAGATTCGATAATTCCAGATATACAATTCCAAAAATTACAATTTTTTCATATTTCTCGTCTTTACATCCTTATGAAGATTTGATTAGATTTTGGTCACCCGGGAAAATTCCCTCATTTGAAGCTCTTAACAATTTTTCTTGGAAAAACGCAGTGAAATATCATTTTTTGATAGTTTACATTATAAATATTAAAGAATATTTTATTCTCTATGCGATTTGACTGCATTTTTTCTTCATATTCAATGTATTTAGAAATAAAAAAATATAAAGATATTTATAAAAGACAGAATAAATTACATAGAATTGACGGAAGGTAATCATGTTAATCATATCAGATCTATTTCTACCGAAACATCAACGCGCCAATGACAGCAGCAGCCATCTTGTTGTTCACCAACGACCACAAGCCGTTCCACTTACGTTCGCGACCGCGGCGTTTGCAAGCAAGTGGAACGGGAAAATTCGCGGTCGTGGTCGCGAGCGTTGTGGTCGCCAAGTGGAACGTACCCATAGCATGTCCTGTCTCCCCCTCTATTCCTGGTCTAAGTGGGAAACCCTATGCTTAAATCTTGATTTATGCACCGTTCGATAAGATGGCTGACTAGTACACTTTGGAGTATAAAATGAATTAGGATTAGTTTACGTTATAGGTAGTATTTTTTATTTACAAATTGTACTCTGGAGTCTACTTGTCAGCCATCTTGTCTAATGGTGCATAAATCAAGATTCGAGCATTTCCATACGCGCAATCTTCATGGGCTAGATTTGTGGAGTCGAGAATGCGTAGCATAAATCATGATTTGAAGAAGGTTATGTACAAGTTTTATTGTGAGTTGCGGCTCTAGCCGTTTAAACATTTAATTCATAGTTATGTCATGGCTATTGCTACCAATAAATAAAAATTTTGATTCTTAACAACTTTGCACTTTATAGTTTTTGTGCTGTAAAATAAACAGGAGTGCAGGAAATTGCATAAAATTAACATCACGAAAACCAAATAAAACAACAAAACATTAACAAAATTACTCTTTAATGAAAAACTAAGATATTTTACATAGGCGTATCAATCATTAAACAAAACGACAAAAGTATAGGATACAAAATAGTTATATTTACACGATCGAATTTTTAGGCAGTCTGTAGGTTTTATTTACTGTACAAGATTTGGATCTTAAGATAACGAAGGCAGTAGGTAAATCGTAACACGGACGGTAAGTGAATAAATAATTTGTACATCAGCTTATCAATAGCTTTAGAATAAATAAAGACGATGTAAGATGTGTCATTTTTGTGAAACCTGTTTTTTAAAGAAATAATAATTTAGTTCCTATAGGTATACAGTTGTCCCATGAGCTTTTGTTTTTTCAAAAATTCTTATAAGGCACTAGATAATAACAACTGAATTTAGTGATTTATTCATGTTGAAATTATTTCTAAACTATCAGTAATCGAGAAAAATATTTCAAATATAAAATATATTTTCATTGTCAATCCAGTGGCGTACAAAAATAATTTTTTTATCAGTAAATTTCCGAGATATAACAAAGTTATATTTTTTTAAATAGAACACATTTGATTTTTACTTTAAAAAATACTTTTTTCTCGTTCGAATGGTATAAAAATTATTGTATTTTAAATTTGTTTTACCCTTCAAATCTTAGATTTTTCTATATTTCTTATTTTTTACCTAAATTTTCATAAGTTTTTCAAAATATTATTTTATTTTATTAAAGTAACTTATTCCATATCTACCTTGCTTCATAAATTAATTTTAATTCTATATTTTTAAGTTAACATAAGTAGGAATACCACGTATAATCTAAAAAATTATTTAAAACACAATACCAATCGGAAAAAATAAGAATTTTCTTAAAGTAAAAATAAAGTATGGGTTCCATTTAAAAAATGTAATTTTGTTATATCTCGAAAATTTACCGATTAAAAAAATATTTTCGTACGCCATTGGATAGACATTGATAGACTACTAATAGTTTAGAAGTAATTTCAAAATGAGAAAATCGACAAAATACAGTTTTTCTCCGGTGGACCCCCATAGGTACACAAAAAGTTCAATTTAATTTCTTAGTTCTCGAGATCCCAATGGTGGTAGCTCTAAATGGGACACACTGTATACTACAGGGATCGAATTATTATATCTGAAGTTAAAATAAATATTTTGTAATTAGTTATTCAAAAAATATGTATAGTTTAATAGGCCGCGAGCAGACACGTGACTTGGGCGACCTTGAAGTGCTTAGAATCAGCTGATTTGTGTGCGCATGTCAATTTGATGAAACTAATATTTTGACTTATTTTGATTGTGAACTGCTAAAATATAATTTTCGGGCAGTAAAACACATGAAATTAAATATAACTTTTTAACAGTTCAAAAGTAAAATAACTCAAAATATTGGTCTTGTTAAAATGACATTGTTCTTGTTAAAGTGATATGCGTTCACAAATCAGCTGATTCCAAGCACTTCAAGGTCCCACGAGTTACGTGGCTGCTCGCTCCCTATAAGCGTATAAGGAAGTCGTGTGGTGTCCATATCAGTTTTTTTTACAAAAATGGCACTTACATCTCTATTTATTTCAAGTCTTCAAATACAAATCATATGGTTGCTTTAGTTAAACTACCCATATATTTGGATAATATTGGATACCTTTACTACACATCTCGGGATCCAAACATCCGCACTTACTACTTAATAACTAAAAAATCTGATGTGGCCAGCACATTACATTCCGTCAGTTCTATGTATTTTGTATAAATATCATACAGAAAGTTCCTTGAAAAAGATTCTATTTCTTGTCTTCAAATGAGGGTACTTTCGGTTGACCAATTATAACCAAAATCTAATCAGCTCTTCACATGGATGCAACGAAGAGGAATACGAAAGAAATAAAAATTTTGAAATTGTAGTATTAGAGTTACAGCATTAGAAAATTTTATCACACACACACACACACACCAAACAAAAACAAACACACACACACATCGTAAAAATAGTAAAATCGTATTCCAGGAATCCTAAAACGTGCTTATTCATCAAAAACTCACCACCGAATTTTTTGACCAGACAATTCCTTTCTTACCTAAAGGCGACGGAAGGTAAAAAATATATATCATCACGGTATATTACCTATTACTGGGTGTGCCAATTTGCTTTGTACACAAATTTCGGTAATGATTATGACATACTCGTACAATGCGGGCGTTACCACACGGGCACTCATTGCTGACGTGAAAAGTGCACCATAGTAGTCAATAAATATTTAGTTAAAATTTAAAAAATATTGTCACACCACGAGAAGTTGTTGTTTTGCTAATTAACTACGATTTGTATTTATTCTAATGCTGTTGCTAAGATGATGTATAAATTATATATTCACTTACCGCCCGCGTGTTTTTTGTACAGTTTACTTGCGTTGTTATCTTAGCAACCAAATCTTCATCAGTAAATAAAACCAACTTCCATGGAAATCCATTTAAAAAAATCGATCGTGCAAAAAACATAAATATAAAGTAGGTATTACAAATTAATAATATAAATTGAAATTATAATTAACATGAAACGGTTAAAATATCCTGTCATCTATTTGTGATACATTACAAAACAGAATTTATCTGTTGAATAACTGCTAAGTGAAACATTAGCTTTCAGCTCCCAATCACTTTGACTTGATTTAGATGAAAGTGGATATTCCTTTACTTTATCAGGGCCAAAACATTGATTATAACTAATTTTCAGAGTGCAGTTATATTTATTTAAATTTTCATATTCAATATTGGAAAATACATTCATAACCAATTGCGAACTTTTGTAAGTATAACAAAATATTAGATAACCAACCTCTGAACATACAATATCTACGATTTTTTCCCCTGATGTATCAATTTGGTGAGTGAAAACTGAATTTGATTTTCTACGATATGATGAATATGAGTCACTATTTTCTAAATGCTTTATCTGATAATGATTACTTAATGTAAAGTTGGAATTGTCAGAAAAATTTTCATTGCATATTGGGCAGATCTTTGTAAATCTGCAGAAATAAGTTTCATGTTTGAAGCACTTATCATTTATGTCTTCATACTGACATCCAAGAGAATTATTTTTACAGTTTCGTTTAGTTGTAGCGCATTTACGGCATAAAGAACTGTTATTATCTGTACTATTTAAAAATATTGCACCACTACAATCTTTGATTTGACACTTAACAACATTATTAGGCTTGGAGATGGTAATTTGAAATACAGTATTTTCATAATCACCATCGAGAAATTCTAATAAGCTATTTATACCTATAGCTAAAGAACTGTCCTCTTGTATGGCAAGGCACTCTTCCGGCTCAACAAATCCTGGTTTTGATAGAATTATATCGTCTCTTACTATTTTAAGCGTATAAAAAAACTCCTCTGTCAAATTCGGATCACCAAATAATCGTACAGAGTGATATATTTTACCAGAATTGATACAAACTTTAGTGTGTAAAAGAAATAGGAAATCGTATGCTTGCAGAAGATACGAGTTGAAACTGGATTTGGTAATGTCATGATATAAATTGCACGGACTGCTTAAAATCTTATTTTTGTGTATATCCTGGCAATGTTGAAGGATCTGACAGCGTCTTCCAGTCCATTCACACTGACCAGAAAGCACGGCGGCGCACACATATTGCTTGAAATCGCACACCAGTTCGTGATTCGGCGGTATTTCTTTGTAGAATGAGATAGTTTCCTTGCAACCTTCATCCCGATACTTACAAGGGAATTTGGCGAGTGATGCAAGAGCCTCGTATTGTGTAATGCGAATCAATTCTTCTTCTGGACGTTTACAGACACGGCATACAGCTTCCCCAGTTTGTCTGATATATACTGGTGCCCTGAAGAGATAATTCTCACACTCGATACATTTTATTTTTTCCAAAATCTCTTTTGTAATATCCATGATTTATAGTTTCGAGAAAACAAAACAACAAATACAAACTCAAAACAAACTGGAAATAAAAGGATAAAAAAACCACATGCACATGAAAACAAAAACAGCTTGTTGCTTGTCAAAATTGAGCGCGTTCAGTAGACGAATAGACCTGCGTTCAGTAGTTAGTTAGCCCCACGGATCACCAAAACTACAGATAGGACAGTACATGTATTTTTCGAAATACAAAAAGTGACATCTACAGATTGCTTCCATGAACTAACTGCTGTGATGGCTTGGTAGTTTGTGACATATATATACATAGGAGACATGTCATGTATAGATAAATTGAAATTTCGAATTTTTAAAATAAAAGACATAATAAGAAAATTGAATGTAAATACATACATATATTTCAAATAATCACAATACAATAACTATAAATTCATTTCTAAATAAATTTAAAATTACTTGTTAAATAGACATACACTTCTATTTAAATATTTGTTTACATGTAAGATAAAAGGATATTGGAAATGGTACGACATTTCATCATTAAATATAAAAGTAAACGTCTAATTGCTTCTTTGTACTGCACTTTACATCAAACAGCATAACGAATGTTCATAAGTTTATTGAATTTCAATTCCATATTACGTCAAAAAATAAACACAGTTATTATACTTTAAAACTGGAGAAATCACGAACTAAATCACTACTGGCACTATAACTAAAACTATAAACTATTACAAATTGAATTACCAAATAATTAAAGATGTTAAAGTGTACGTTCAATGACATGTGTGACTTTACAATTCAAAATATTGGAATTTTCAAATAAGAAAACGCTAACTAGCGGTAAATATTATAACTACACACAGTGGTACAATTTTGACATTTACATGAAACTACAACTATATGACTACAAAAACTCTATTGTACATACTTGAATTATAAATAAAAAATACTAGTAAATGAGAAAATAATACGAAAACTAAAGAAACACAATTGACAGCAATGCGACACTTATAAATGTCCACAAAAAGTGTACCGTTGTTTAATGCAATCAGCGCCATCTCTTGATACTTGAAAATCCCAATTGCAAAATGTTTTAAACTCAAAGTGACTTCTTAAAATTTAAGCACTGTCGCGCCTCTACAGTTTGCTTCTTGGAACTATGATAGTGTTTTGGCACATTCATTTAGCTGTCCGGTGCCTGGTTAGCCCTAATGAGCCTGTTTCAGATTTTTCAAAAAGTATTTTAGTAATAATTTTAATAATTTGTTATTATTTTCGTAAATAATAAAATAGATTGGCGCCAAAAATAGTAATAAAAAACAACCTCCCACTCTTGTGACATTATACGCGGTTCAAGTTGAGCGGACTCTATCTGGTGACCAAACATCGCACTAATTATGTGACGTCACAACGAGTATAGTTTCTTACACTCCGTAAGAAGTAAGGTTAGAATTTTAGACGAGATTTTAAAAATTCAGCAAGTATTTAAATTTATATTTATTGGTGATGATTGTGAACACTTCCTCTGTTTAATTATACAATAAAATTCGAGAGTATTCCTAGTATGTTGAGACATTGTATATTTTTAGATAAATAAGGTTAAGTATAATGTTTGTAGTTGTTTGTTAAAATAATGACACAAATTTACTATAAATAAGTTAAAAACAACATGAATGCAATATTAGATTGTTTAAGGATTAATTATATATTTGTAAATATTGTAGAAATCCAGAATTTTCACCAAAACCAACGAAATCAAGTGTACTGTTGTGTTCCGAAATGTCATTCCAAAAAATCGAGAAATCCCACCCTTTGTTTCACATATTTCCAAAACGTTAAATTTATAAATAAATATTGCATCGAAGAAATAATTTAGACACTATGATAGATTAAACTGTTAATTGGAAAACGAGTTACAAATTCAATGTTTGTTCCTTATATTTTTGTAGTGAAGATTACTCATATATTGGTAGTTCTAAAACAATATAAATATATTCAATTATTTTATTATATATTTATATTTAGGTTAATTTATACATATTTATATTTAGGTTTTATATTTATACTTAGTTTCCCGCCATACACGAACAAGATGCTTTTTATTGCTAGTGAGCCAGAATTTATCAATTTTCCAGCAATTTCATGCTGATATTTATTTACGCCGCTGATTTGTGGGCATAATCCAAAGAGAAGTGTTTAATTTTTGTGTTTTTACCATATGCTAGCATATGTCCAGAATTTAATACTTCATCATCTTCACAAAAATTTCTGCTGCACGCAGAAGCATTTAAATAATTAAACACCTACTTTAGTAACAGTCTCATTACTAATAAACTATTAATTCATTAAATATATGTATTAAAACGGCAATACACACAAACTTTAATGCAGAAGTGAACGACAATTTGAAAACATACTCGTTGTGACGTCACGTCACGTGTTAAAAGTTGCGGGAAAAGTTAATTTGAATCGCCTATAGCACTTACATTACGCGCGTTCACTGCATCTTGAATTACACTTCAACAACAAAACGTATTTTAATGAAAATATGTGTAGTATTTGCATTATGTTTTAGGTTAAGTTTACGTTTGTTTTTTTTTTAATAAAAGGAATAAAATACATTTTATTTTCAAAGTTACTTCGAAGTCCAAGTACTCCAAATTCAAAATCATCGTTCCAAACATCCCAAGCTCCATTCAATTCACATAATCACTAGTAGTAATACAGAAATAATGTCTAGAAAAATAAAAATAATATAGTTTGAATATTTAATTGTATATGATAATAATATTATTGGTGCATTTTTTTGTCAAGTTATTAAAACTAGACTATTAATTCAGTTTATTCCCTGGTGTATTAAGTTACACATCATGGATGTGATTGTGGGCTACACATGACATCAACCTATAAACCATAGTAAATGTCGTTAGAGTGTAGATGCTACTAATATATTATGTGAATTCATAATGGATGCTATGGGGTATGGGGTGCAATTCTAGCTCGCCTCCTCGTGGTGCACCCTGGGTGACGCTAAAGAGCTAGAAAAAACATCACCAATGAGTAACAGAAACTATGTATCAAATAAGCTTTTCTAAGAGTCCTTTGACAAACAATACAACACGAAGAACTCCAGAAAAGAGGCAGAATAAGATTTAGGCACGCCTATCTACTTCACAAACATTCACGATAAAACCTTAGAAATAACAGAATGAAAATTTAAAGTAGGTAGATAGTAAAAAATTCAAAATCGTCGGTAACAAAAATTATTCTGGTTCATTTGGTCGAAGTAATCATCATTCAGAATAATAGTTTCGATACGTATAGGTTATATCGTTTAAAGTTTTGGCTATGAAATAAATTTCTCAACAAAATAATGTTACTTTTATTTACATATTATAAATTTTTCATATTATATTATATTTATAATTTTGTGGGGTAGGTATACAAATTCATAATGTACATAGATCGCCTTGTACGTAACTTGCCTTATACATTTTCCTAAACGTACAAATATTGTCGTGTACATTTCCTGCCTTATACAAATTCCTAATGTACATAGCTCGCCCTGTACATATCTTGCCTCCTACATTTACATAACGTACAAATATTGTCCACGAAGTTGGCGCGGGTTCTACTTCGCGCGTTCACAATTTAAAAAGTAAATTCCGGAGTTCGCTGAAAGTAATAGGGATGTAATTCCTCACGGTTTAATATCCGCCAAACAGTGCTGTGAGCAGTGACCTCTATATACAGGTATATAGAGGTCACTGGATGTGAGACATGTGTAATTGAGCAGCGATGCGACTTGTGCTGATTTCAGGATTATCGAGAACAGCATCAATTACATTCTCTACATCTTCAACGTTATTATTAACACTAATGCCATCATTTTGTACACCTGCCCGTTTGTTGATCCAGTTTCACGTAGACGCTGAAAAATGCGCGCAAATAGGCGATGGGAAGGTTGGATATTTGGATATCTGTCTTGGTATTCTCTGGACGCATAACGGGCATTACCATTACATAATCCATAAATAAAAATCATATCTGCATATTCAGCAGTACTATAACCATCCATTATGAAACAAAAATACAATCAAAAGTACAATTTTTAATTCAATTAATTAATACATAAATTAATTAATACAAATAAGGTATGACTTTTCAATATAACTCTTGTTTTCCGAAAGTACCTTGATTTCAAAAATTAAAAAAAATTCGTGTTATTTATAGAACTTTAACCTCTTGTATTTTGGTAACTAGAAGGAATAGGACCTATGTTCATATGACATTTTTGGCTCAAAATGACCTCAGGAATAAGCTGTTAAAGTTTGTTACACTAGTCCTGAAACACCTGTATATATATACAGGTGTTTCCTTTAAAACAACCAGCGAACTAGGAACTAATGACGTTTTATCTGTCACAACGTAAGTTAATTTATTTGACGTTTCTGCAAATTTGATAAAATGTCAAGCATTTATTTATTTTTTGTTCAATTCTATGGCTATCGATATTTTCAACGTAATTTTCATATTTAATTTCTATCGTTACAAAGCTAAAGGTAAATCTGTTTATTGATTTAGATGCAGAATTTTATGCCCTAAAACTTTTATTTGACGCATTTTTGCTTAAAATAATAATTAGGCGAGCAGGAAATTGCAAAAAACTGGTTTCCCACGTTAATCTCCTATGTACACCTTTAAGACAGACACACGGTATATATATATATATATATATATATATATATATATTATATTGATATTACACGCAACAACCCGTAAACAACGCGCGTGCGCGTACTTTTACAAACAAAACGCTTTCTGCTCTCTGCTGCATTGCATAGTCGCCATTTTGAATACTGAGCTTGTAGTGCCACCTGGACGTGTAAAGCGAAGTTCTCAAGCTCGCATTTTAAACTTGGACATTTTCCCTTTCTTGTGACATGTCATTTAGTATTATATCTGTAAAATTTTCTGAAATGCAAAGTTTTAAAACCTGATTAATATTTTGTAGTAACCCTTATTATTTATTTTTGACTTGTAATACATAGGAAAAATAATAAAAACATTAAAATAACTGCACTAGAACTCTTATATTATTGGTAAAGCATTACAATTTCGGTGGGTATCATCCCGATGAAGTAGTTGCAGAAAAGCCTGGTGGTTGACCATCAGGAGGGGTACCAGTATAGCCATCTGGTGGTGGTCCTGGAGGACCTCCTAAAGAAAAATCATAGTATAAGAAAACTGAAGGAAGACCTTAATAGATCTCGTTGCTATAGTATAATATCCCCGAAAATGTTAGGGTTACAATCTTGTAAAGGTCAAACCACCAACATTCGCGACCAAAAAAATCACTTATAGTTCGATGTTAGTAAGCTATTTTTGTTATACTTGCAAAAAGAAAAGAAAAAGAAAAATAGATTTCAAAATTAACAGATTGATGTCAAAAATAAAATTTGTATGATAAATAATTTTACCTTACATTTTTTACATTTTTACTTATCATCCATCGTGGTCGGTAATTAAATGTTTTCGCCATATACGTATTAGACTAATACATTGCTAAAGCTCGTATCTTTATCATACGAGTAGGCGAAGGAAACATTGTAAAATGGAAATATAATTTCAGCATAAACACCCAACCTGGATTTATGCGCACGCTCGTAAATCTTGACTACTATTGGCTAACGCTAACAGCAGTAGCCGGCTGATGCAGCGAGCACATAGCACATGGTTTGACGTTTGATTTCATTTCTGTTTGTACTTTTATGTACTTCGAAGTATTTGTACTCTGATAGAAGAGAAATCATATTAATAATTAAGATAAAAAAAAAATCGGGGGAGCCTCCTATATCCCTCAAAGGATGTGGCATTTATTTGTAAAATGGCCGAAAGGGTATATAGACAAAGCCAACAGGAAATCTTCAAAAATAAAAAGTTAAAACAACGCATGATTATTAATGTATTTCAGCAATGCTCTCCTTATGTGTTTAATACAACCGAATTTGTTAACCACGTCAAGGAACAAGATAAATAGGCGCATTACTTAATTTCTCATATTTAAATTTAAAATTTATAGCACTAGTCAATAATCAAGTCATATCAGCCGTGTTCCTTCGGGCTGTGATTCGCAATCTAAATGATAAAAGAGATCATGATGTCATCGTTAGCCAATAGTAGTTTAGATTTACGAGCATGCGCATAATTCCAGGTTGGGTGTTTGTGTTGGCTTCAAGAAAAGCAAAGGATCAGCAATATATTGGTTAATAGGTATATGGTTTTCGCCCTGATGTAACCATGGAAACCAATTGTGCAATAAATGTTCCACTTACTGTGTTTAAATTTTGTTATTAATGGGTGACTTACAGTACAGGTATTGCAAAAACTGTATTAATAACATTCAACTACAGATCCGTCTCTCCCCTTTTGTAGTACGAGTATAGGCTGATAACTGGCATTCTCGAACATAAGACAACATATAAAATTATACTTTCGCAATTTCCTGCTATCTAATTATTTTGGGTTAAAAAAAACTTGAAATAAAAGGTAGAGCATAAAATTCTGCATCTGACTCAATAAGCAAAATTAATTTTTCGTACCTTCGTCCAATTTGACTAGTATTACAGAACTCAAAATCGTCCAGAAATGCGCTGTTGCTGACCTATACTGGCAAAAGGAGTTGGCATTACTTTTCTGGTGATATGTCAATTTAAGATTATTTTCAATACAAGAATTAGCAAAATGTTTACATATTATAGGGATAAATTGTTCCAACTTTAGAACTAGTTTGTTTTATAACTACAAGCTACAACTAACGAAAGTATATATATATATATATATATATATATATACAGGCTGTTTCCTTTAAAACAACCAGCGCTTTTTTGAGCGAACTAATGACTTTAGAAAGAAATGATATATACAAGAAATGATCAAGAATAAGGGGCTAATTTATTAATAATAACAAACCGAAAATTCGACCAGTGAACAAAATTATATTTTTTTAAATGGTATCTATATAATTATATTTTAACCCATTAGATAAAGAATTTTTTTCTGATTTCAACGATATAAATATGGTATAGGGTTGTATAACAATTATTTCGAGAAAAATGGTACTAAAAATAATGTTATAATATTACAATAGGCTAGGCAAAATACACAGGTATTTACTACGTTTACATGCAGTTTTGAAAATGGTTTCAGTTTTCAGTCAAAATTATGCAAAACTGTTTACATGCAGTTTTCAAAACAAGTTTAAAAATTGATTTGAAATCAGTTTCGGCGCATGCGTATTTAGCTGATGTAAGTGACAGATCCTCTTCACTCCAAATACTTCGTTTTGCTATTATTTCAATTATTTTTTATACTTCGTACCACTGCGCACTAAAACTACACAACTATCAGTGTATTTGAAGGTTAGTAACACAAAGCGACAGAAACGTTATGCTATGTACGCATGCGCAGTATCGAAACTGAATTTTAAGTGTTTACATGAGTAGTTTTGAAACTAGTTTTCAAGTCCAACCCATGAATTTTAGTTTTGGTTTGAGATAATTTAAAACCGTTTTGACACTGTATACACGGCGTTTTCAAAATTAAAAACGTTTTAAAAACGATTTCAAAACTGCATGTAAACTCAGTAATTGATACGTCTGTTGCCTTGTTACGCTAAAAGTAAACCCATTTTTATCACATTATTTCTAGTTTTTAATACCATTTTTCTCGAAATAATTGTTATACAACCCTATGCTATATTAATATCGTTGAAATCAGAAAATAATATTCTATTTAAAGGGCTAAAAAATGATATAGGATGCCATTTAAAAAACATTATTTTGTTCTACCGTTTGAGAACCACTGGTTAAATATTCGGTTTGTTACTATTGATACATTATCCCCTTATTCTTGATCATTTTTGGTGTAAAACATTTTTCTCTAAAGTTGTTAGTTCGCCCAAAAAAGCGCTGGTTGTTTTAAAGGAAACACCCTGTATATATAACTAATGTTTATGATACATTTTCAATAAATATAAAATAATTACGCATTTTAAGCTCAAATGTACAGCGTGTTCAAAAAAGTTCCTAACTCTTCTTGAATCTTATTTTAGAAGTGTAAACAAATTAGAAAACGGTGAATGTCAGTATACTGTATCCTTCTTTATTGTTTTTTCTCCCTAACATTACATTTCAAGATCAATTTTGACATCTTGACTTTTGAATTGAATAATGATCAAACTTACAAATTTTATTGAACATCTGTACTTAAGTATAGTCGAACCTCTATAACTCGAACCTCCATAACGCGAAACTCTATGTAAGTAGAAGTTTACATGTGTTCCCGGCACATTTTATATTTTCAATGTATTTTGACTACTCTAACTCGAATTTCTGTAACTCGAAAATCTCCATAATACGAAACCACTCACATCTCCAGTAACACTGTAATCTCTATAACCCGAATTTTCAGGCAGCATTTGAAACAATTCAACTTTTTTTACTGTGAATAAAATACAACAGATGAAATATTTAGTTTACTCAATAAAATAAGAAAATTTTATGAGTTAAGCATGCTAAAAAACCAAACATCAATAGTTAATAATTGATTCTTTTAAAAAATAACTTTTTCGTTCAACAACTCGTGACCGCGTGCTTGAGTGTCTGGTCTTGAATCTGGGGAACCGGGTTCGATTCCGACCGATGCCAAATATTTCGAATTTAAAATGGCACGAAATTGACCCCTGTGGTACACTCTCCACGCCAGCAATGAGGTGACGCCTGCTAAACGCCCGCACGGTACAAATATGTTATCATCATTACCGATATCTGCGTACAAAGCAGATTGGCACACCCAGCAATGGGTAATATGCCGTGATGATATATATATATATATATATATATATATATATATATATATACAGAGAATTTATTTTAACGTGCAACATATGGTCTATCACTTCCATGGTTACACACTACTGTCAGAAAATGACAGCAATGTAATATTTGTCCAATTTAAAATGCAACATACAAAAATTTGTATTATGTATTATCAATACTAATTTCCAATAAATTAGCCTACATACTATTAACAAAAAATCAAAATTTTAATGTAGCACATCTTAACAAACTTTGTCTTACAAAAATTCAAAATTTTAATGTAATAAATGTTCAAAAATACCTTCATTCACACTGAGGCAATATCCTAGTCGCTAGTAGAAAGAATTGACACCATTTGTGATGTGTTCTGGAGGTATCTCATTTGCTGCAATACTATTTATAATGTTGCATTTTAAAATGGACAAATATTACATTGCTGTCATTTTTTGACAGTAGTGTGTAACCATGGAAGTGATAAACCATATGTTGCATTTTAAAATAAATTCTCTGTATATATATATATATATATATATATATATATATATATATATATATATATAATATATATATATATATATATATATATATATATATATATATATATATATATATCTGAAAATAGTAAGTAAAATGGCACCTGAAACTGCTAGCTGAGCTATCAAACGAAACGTCAATAATTGCAGGTCACTAAATTATCTGTATTCTCAGTGAAAATTTGCATTGTTTGACATTTTAGCTACAATAAAAGCTTTTGTAAATTCTTTTGAGAAATTTTTTAAAATTGCCACAAACTTTCCTCACCTTTTACGTCTAAATTTTTAAAAACAAACGCCATGATGGTAGCACGGATCTCCTTTGACAACACAAGCACGTAACCATGACTTCCGCCATTTGTTGGCTTACTATGTGCAGATTCCATTCCCAATGGGTATAATTATTTTCTATTTTTTTTAAACTGAAACCGTCTATTATTATGCAAGGTTGACAAATTTTCAATTTTCGTTTTTTTTAAGGGTTGCTTAATTGTTAATGCAACTGGGCATAAGAGCAATATATTTATTATACAATAAAATATTTGTGAAACTAAAAACCAAGTATTTCAATAATTAAAATGAATAATAATTTTCACCATGTAGGAGCTACAATTAAAGATATTATTTATTTTATAATTTTTTAAAATGGATACTTAATTATTCACTTGAACTGAATTTGCAAATAATTAAAACAAATTAAACTAACTTGACAACTGAACCGTTCAATATTGGTAATTTTTTGTTTTAATTCCATGACTACCGCTATTTTTGGGGTAATTTTCGACATTTACACAATTTCTGATGTCTTTACAATGTATGCAAAAATAATTTTGGGTGTAGAATTTCATACTCTGCAACATTGATTAGAATTTTTTACCCTAAATAGTTAGGGAAGCCGGAAATTACGGAATTATGATGTGTTAAAGTCCTAAGTTCGTCAGTGCCGGTCACTACCCTGTATACAATTAGCGTTAAATTAATTAAAACATGACTCGAATAACGTCTGATATGGCCAGTTCATTACCCCCGCCAATAAATTTTTTATTTTATAAAACAAAATAAAATAATGTATGTTACCTTGAGGACCATTTCCGCCACCAGGACCTTGAGCCTGAAAATAAAAACAGTATCACATATTTCAAACATATTTATAAGTATACCATAAAGATTTGGCTTCAAAATATATGTTTTACTAAATTTGTCCTATTAGTTCACTTTACATAACAAAAATACTAAATTTCCTAAAAATGGTAAATATCACACGGAGAACACTTTATATAAATTCATTGTTCAAAAAATTTAAAATTTGTATATTTATGCAATTTTGTCCGAAGAATCGAACGACAAAGTCGCCAGGTATGTTCGCCACCCATTTTTTTGGATATATTTCTGGTGCGAATTTAAACGCAAATATCTCAGAAACTAAAAAATCTGATGTGGCCAGCACTTTACCTTCCGTCAGTTCTATGTATTTTGTACAAATTTTATACGGAAAGTTCCTTACTAAATTTAATATTCTATTTCTTGTACATTACCTTCCGGCAGTTGCATGTATTTTATGCAAATTTCATACAGAAAATTATTATTTTGTGACGTTTTCTATACACAGTGTAATGTATCTGCAGAAATAAAAGATTTATTATTATTATTTCTTGTACATTACCTTAAAGCAGTTGTATGTATTTTATACAAATTCCATACAGAAAGCAAAAGATCCTATACCTATTTCCAGTAATTATAAGACAAACACACTATGTCAATTTCACTTGACACTGACATCTTTCAATCAAAATTTTATTAATATAGTAGCTGTTTCCACAGCTATGGCTACTTTATGAAATTTAATTTCTTTATAATTTTTTAACTCTATATCCATTTAATATTAGGTAAAAAATGCAATCAAATCGTATAGAAAATAAAATATTCTTTAATATTTATAATAACATTAAATATGAAAAAATGATATTTAACATCGTTCTTTCAAGAAAAACTGTTAAAATCTTCAAATTAGGGTACTTCCGGTTGACCAATTATAACCAAAATCTAATCAGCTCTTCATATGGATGCAACGAAGAGAAATACGAAAGAATTATAATTTTTGGAGTTGTAGTATTAGAGTTATCGCAGACGAAAATTTTGTTACACACACAAACACACATCCACACACACACACATACAGACATCATCGTAAAAATAGTAAAATCGTATTCTAGGGACCTTAAAACGTGCTTATTCATTAAAAACTCACCACCGAATTTTTTGACCAAAGACAATACCTTCCTTACCTAAAGGTGACGGAAGGTAAAAAGGATATTGATTTGCGGTTTAAAATTTTTGAATCATTGAAATGAATTATATCTAAAAGTATAAAAAGATTTTCGAAATTTTTACAAATGGGATATTATTCTACCGTATTTTTTATCTTTTTTTCTGGTAATATATAAAAATCTTATAGTATATGTGAAAATACGATTTTAAAATTCGAAATATTAATTGAAATATGAATTTTTGAATGTATCAAATTGAAGCGGTGAGATGTACAAGGAAAAGATTCCACATATCGAGCGTTTCAAACTGAGATAGCCATTTTATATTACTCTCAAAGCTGCATCAAATAACTTCTAAAAGAAAAATATTCCTACATGGCAAATGTCTATAACCAAGCTAAATTTTTTAGGCTGTCCCGCAACTCGATTGCCATAGTTTATGGGTGTGTCCCGTAGGTAATTTTAAGTCGAAAATACCATATACACTTATATTCGAATCTCAAAATTAGATGAGTTATGAGAGACATTAGTCCATTTTTAAAAAATTTGGGATAATCAAAGAAAGAACTTTCTAGCTTCCTTACTGTTAACGATATAGCTTCGAGAAAATAAACAGATTATATAATAGAAGTGTTTATTTTTTACTATTTTGTCATACTAGTTGAGATGTAAAAGGAAAAGATTCCACCAACTTTGTTTCAGTATAACATACTTCTAGTACTTTTAAATTACTAAAACGAAGGAAGTGTTTAGCTCACTTAGATTTATAAATTGTTAATTGTAAGTTTTCATGTCTAATGCTTACTTTACTCTTTAATTAGTTTTTCTTGATTTGATTTCTCCAAAACTACCATTAACGGAATCTTTTCCTTGTACATCTCACCGCTTCAATTATAAAAAACGAGTGCGTTAACAGGCCTTGAGATATGTTTTAATACTATTTTTTCTATTGAGATAATTTTACAATGAGATTTAAAAAAAATGCTGCTTGTAATATATACGACTTGGTGTTTTTTTTTCAGTTATGTTGGAAGCGCTTATTTTTAAATAATTCTCATTTTGTTGACAGTTGATGTATTGTTTGTTGTCTGATTGTATACATTACATCAAATAGTGCGCTTATAGATCTTATAAACGACGTGTTTGCAGTGCTTTTATAGACTCATAAGTATACCAAAATAGAAAAAATAAATATTATTTCGAGATCCATTTCATGTAACATTTTCAGAATATTATTAGGATGGCGATACTTTGGCAAAGATGCTACATTTGAATTCAAACATATGTAACGAATAGCTGGTTTAGTTCGTCCGAATTCATCCATTTTTTTTTTTCGATAATAATCGATTCGGACTAGTGACGTTAACGTTACGTTTACAATAATCAATAATTACACAGTTTTATTACAAAAAAGTAATATTTCATATATTTTTTATATTGCCCTGTACATTATCGCATTGTATATTTGTCACTACAAATCTATACCATGAAGTTGTTGCGCTTCAAAGAATACAAACTTGGCGCGTTCACTGCATCTCGAATTACACTTCAAGAACAAAACGTATTTTATTCCTTTTAAAAAATATAAACCTAAACTTAACCTAAAACATAATGCAAATATTACACATGTTTTCATTAAAATACGTTTTGTTTTTGAAGTGTAATTCGAGTTCGAGATGCAGTGAACATAGTTTTGAATAATTAGATTGAAATTATGTATTGTCACTTACCATTCCGTAGGATGCTAGGGCTATAATAAAGAGAAAAGTCAGAAGATACTTCATGTTAGCTGTTGCTCTTCTTCTGTTGTAGATGATCTACGTATATTTGGTGCCACCTTATATATTAGAATAAATGAATAAAAAACCGCCAAAACACAATTATAATATTTATCAATAACCGAATGTGTAAAATCGTGACATTTATTTCCGCCCGTTATAATAATTGAAATTGATGACAACGTAATAATTCTAAAAAGTCGTGAACTCATTTTATGTGAATAAGCTTTAGCTTTAATAATATGGAAAAGTGATTCAAATAATTTATTTACTTCCGGCCCACTATATTTAATATTAAGAAGGTTTTCCAATCAAAGGCTTTTAAAAAAATAATTATCCATATAATATGTAGAAAAAGTATTAATGCAAATCTGTAGAAAATTTAATAATCTTTAATTTTTATAATAATATTAATGCCGAAAAAATAACATTTAATAGTATATTAAAGAACGTGTTTTTTTCGCACGTGCCAAAATTTAGAAAACGAGCGTTAGCGAGTTTTCTAATTGACAAGTGCGAAAGAAAGTCTTATAAAATGAGTTCTTTATACTATTTTTTATATTTTGCGCCTTTTACAATAACATTTACTTACTCAATTTGTGATTATATTTGTAACCATTTGTACATTTTCATGTAATTAATCTTCCCTAAATAAAAAAAAAAATAATAATAATAATTTCGACATTATATTAAAATGAATTGTCAATTAACTAAAAATAAACTAGGTAAAAATGGGTTAAAGAAACGTCATCTAGTACCAACCGTCTAAAACAAAAAATTGCGTATCGAAATGAAGGTCATTACGATACGAAATTGCAATTCATTATGAACGCAAAATATAAAAAGGTATTCTTCGAAGAAAAACTATTTTGAGCTTCTAGTAACGTGCCATTTCCGGTTATTCGATTTACACCAAAATCTAATGGGCTCTTTCCATTACAGAAAAAGTTCGAAATACAAGGTTGAGCTCGAGTTAGAGTGGAGGATCCACACACACACATACACATAGACATCATCGGGAAAATGTTAAAATTGGATTCTAGGGACCTTAAAACGTGGTCATTTACCAAAATCTCGATATTTTTAGCACGATCCCTATACCTCCCTTACCAAGGGTAGCGGGAGTTATAAATTACGCCCCCATTCACACATCAGTTGTAATAACTGAGAAAAGTTTAAATACAATATAGAATTATTATTCTATAAAATATGACGGTCATCGGTGGTCGTGTGGTTAAGAGTGCTCCTGGCATACACTGGTAGATCGTGTGGGACCGCGTTCGAATCCTCAGTCAGTTTTTAATAAGAACCGACACCAACGATCACAAATACACTAGATATAACTTCATAGTATTTGTTTTGTTTTCGGCTGGACAGAAAGAGACAACTCAGGATAGAGATATGTAAAGGCCCCTCACGAAGTATTCGCTAGATGTCATTGCTTGTTTTATTAAAATGAACTGTACTATATATGAATTATTAACGAAAACCAATTATAAAATGCATAAAATAAATTGTTATCAGTATTAAGAAAAGGTAAGAGTAATTGTATATAATTATTTATTTTATTCTATTGATTTTTAAACAATGTTGTTTTTATATACTTGCTTCTTATTCTATTTGTAGTTTTTTCTAAGTTTATTTTTGTTTTATATGTGGATCTGGATTTTCAAACAAATGTCTAAAATTAAATTGAGCAAGTGAATGCCATGATTATTTAATGGATCGTTATCCAGGATATCGTTATGAATACAGTCCTACCGAAATTCCCGTAGATAAACTTCTTATCGGGGTCTCGTGGCCGCGATCCCGATTGTCTGGTCGCGAATCTGGGGAACCGGGTTCGATCCCGACTGAAACTAAATATTTTTCGAATTTTAAATGTCACAAAATTGACCCCTGTGTTCAGACAGAATTTAAAGTTACAAAATCGAGGCCCGAACGACCACAACTTCCAAACAAAGGAGCAAAATGTCATAAATACATTATATGGACTGTAGAGACATCTGTCGACAAACTTTAGAGTAGACTTGATGTATCTCTATCTCTAGTTGTCTCTTTCCGTCCAGCTGTGAACATAACAAACAATAGTGACGTATAGAGCATGTTTTGTCTAGTATATTTGTGGTCGTTGACCGACACATCCCGATGAGTTCGAGTGGCAGCTGAGGTCATTATAAGCTACTCTGCATGTAAAGAGGGTGTCAACAGAGGGTACTAGAAATATCTCTGTAAAATTTGTAAATTGTATATGTATATATGTAAAAATTGAATTTGTATAGGTCAAAATGACCTCATAACAAATAAATATATTATTATATATATATATATATATATATATATATATATATATATATATATATATATATATATATATATATATATATATATATATATTGTATATTATATGTACAAAATAATGTTTTTATCTAATTTATTTGCTTATAAATACAGTTATATTTACATGCTTCATATGAATATTTACAAAAATTTACACTCTATTGCTACGAACTAAGGATTACATTTTAATTTGCATTAATAATTAAATGTTTTTCCAAGTTACATATTTTAAATGATTTCCTTCTGTCACTCAGTATGTGTTTATTTTACCGGCAGTAATATTTAAAGCTAGACTGACCGATACTTTCTCTGTAAGGGATTAGGTTTAGGAAATTATAGCCATGAATGAAATTCTGGGTAATTTTTGGCGGCGTAGCACAGGTTCGGTGACCTCAATGTTTTTCAAAAGTATGAGAATTTCATTGAAATTAATCAAAATAACAAAATTTTAAAAATATGCACATCGCATTGAAATATGCAAAAGATGCAAGAATTATTATGAGAATTTTATTGAAATTGATAAAAATAACGTAAAATTTAGAAAATATGCATAAATATGCACATCACAATGAAATATGCAAAAATTAAGTAATATATGCATTTTGCATATAATCCGAGCTTTACTGATGACGTAAATTGGTTGATTTCGTGGAACGACCATACCTACATTTATATTATTACACATTTCAGGCACATTTTCACATGTAAATTATATGACATGTGAAATTTTAGTAAGGTATCAATTTCAATTTTCTAATAAAGATTTAAAAAGATTATGATTTATGAAATGCCCCAATTTGTCTGACGACCCTAGGCAACTGCCTAGCTTTACCTGTGCCTAGATTCGGCTGTGTATACAGTTATTAAAATTTATCACATTCATTAAAATAAAAAATCTGATGTGGACACCACACGACTTCCTTGTACGCAAGACCAATATGAAGTATAGACTCAATTATAAAATTTCACGTATTTGACGTAATTTGACATTAACATCTATTTTTTATTTTTTTTGTTATTTTTTGTCCTAATCCATAGCAAGCTTCATTAAAAAACCAAAAAGTATATGTTTTAAATTTACATATCTCGCTTATACAAAGGGCTAATTTAATAATATTTGATGTGCTAGACGCAGAATTTAATTCTCTAAAACTCTTATTTGAAGCATTTATTTCTAAAATCTAAATGAAACCATTTTATTCAAGAAAAACTGTTAACAACTTCAGGTAATATATCACTTCCGGTTAGCCTGTTTTAACCTAATTCTGCTATGCTATTCTATTTGACATAAAAGTCATATATACTAAATTTGAAAAGTTTTGGATTATATTTTAATATAGTTTTTCATTAAAATCTATTATAGGCTTCAAATAAAGTACCATTTCTGGAAATTATGTAAAGACCAAAGAGGGAGGTGCACAACTAGATGTTATAGAAGTCCTAAATACAAAATTTCAACTTTCTACGGCTTACCGTTTTTGAGTTATGCGAGATACGTACGTACGTACGTACAGACGTCACGACGAAATTAGTCCTTTACTTTGTACAAGGAAGCAAAAATGTATTAATATTATCAATGAGCAGGGTTTAAACCCACGAATTTCAAAGTGACATCCACGGTAGTTATAATACTCATTACAATGCTATAGTAATAGCGAAAACTGTACTAAAATTTAGATGCAATTCTTATTTTTTTTTAAAGCCGTTCATTGGAAAACCTTATTAATATTAAATAAAGTGGGCCGGAAGTAAATAAATGATTTGAATCACTTTTCCGTATTATTAAAGCTAAAGCTTATTCACGTAAAATTAATTCACGACTTTTTAGAATTATTACGTTGTCATCAATTTCAATTATTATAACGGGCGGAAATAAATGTCACGATTTTACGCATTCAGTGATTGAAATATTATAAATGTGTTTTGACCGTTTTTTATTCATTTATTCTAATATATAAGGTGGCACAAAATATACGTAGATCATCTAGAACAGAAGAAGAGCAACAGCTAACATGAAGTATCTTCTGACTTTTCTCTTTATTATAGCCATAGCATCCCATGGAATGGTAAGTGATTATATATAATTTCAATCTAATACTTCAAAACTATGTTCAATGCATCTCGAATTACACTTCAAAAACAAATCGTATTTTAATGAAAACATGCGTAATATTTGCATTTATTTATTTATTTATTCTCTCCCAAAACAGGATACGTAAGTATCCCAAAAACATGGGAGAGGCAACAATGTGTACAAAATAAACAGGCAAGAATAGACAGATGGAAATACAGACAAGAAAAAATACAGAAGTTTACAAATATAAAAATGTATGAAGTTTACAATTATAAAAATATAAGAAAAAATAAGTGAACTAATGTGTCGCTTAGTTTAACTCATTGTAGAGAACAGTTCTAAATTGAGTAAAATTATGAAAGAAAATGTCAAGTTCACTGAAACATTTGTTTTCAATTTCATTATAGATAACACATAATCTTCTAATCGGGTTTTTTAATTCATAATTGTTACGTATGACAGGAATGTAAAAAGTATTACTGGAACGGGAATGCATTATGTTTTAGGTTAAATTTACGTTTATATTTTTTAGTTAAAAGGAATAAAATATGTTTGGTTCTTGAAGTGTATTCGAGATGCAGTGAACGCGCCAAGTTTGAATTATTTGAAGCGCAACAACTTCAAATAAACAGTGGCGGATTTTTGCATAGGCGCAGGAAGCGCGGTTTTGAAAATGAGAAATTTCAATTGTTTAGCGGGAAGCGCTAATTAAATTAATTAAAGTGTAAAGTAAGCATTAGACATGAAAACTTACAATTAATAATATATAAATCTAAGTGAGAAAACATTTCGTTACATCGTTTTAATAATTTAAAAGTACTATAATTATATTATACTGAAACAGTTGATGGAATCTTTTCCTTTTAGATCTCAACTAGGATGACTGAAAATAGTAAAAAATATACACTTTTATTATATAATCTGTTTATTTTCTCAAAGCTATATCGTTAACAGTAAAGAAGTTAGGAAGTTCTTTCTTTGATAATCCCAATTTTTTTTTATTGACTAATGTTGTTTTTGAAAAGAGCTCTTCAATTTAATATCGCTCTCATAACGCATCTAATTTTGAGATTCGAATATACGTGTATATGGTATTTTAGACTTAAAATTACCTAAGGAGAGTAATATAAAATGGCTATCTCAGTTTGAAACGCCCAATATGCGGAATATTTTCCTTGTACATTGTACATTTCACCGCTTCAATTTGAGATATTAATTAAAATCGCGTTTTCACAAAAACTCAGATTTATATGTATATAAAACTATAAAAAATATAAAAAATACGGTAGAATAATACCTCACCTCTTTTTTTTTTAGATACAATTCATTTCAATGATTCAAAAATTTTAAACCACAAATTAATATCCATTTTTAGTTTCTGATATATTTGCGTTTATATTCGCACCCCAAATATACCCAAAATGGGTGGAGATCATATCTGGCGACTTTGTCGTTTGGTTCTACAGACAAAATTGTATATACAAATTTTAAATTTTTCGAACAATGAATTTTATATAAAGTGTACCTCGTGTGATATTTACCATTTTCAGGTAATTTAGTATATTTGTTGTAAACTGAACTAATAGGACAAATTTAGTAAAACAGTATATATTTTGAAGTCAAATTTTTATGGTATACTTATAAATATGTTTGAAATGTGTGATACAATTTTTTTTTTCAGGCTCAAGGTCCTGGTGGCGGAAATGGTCCTCAAGGTAACATACATTATTTTATTTTATGTTTTATAAAATAAAAAATTAATTGGCGGGAGTAATGTACTGGCCATAGCAGACGTTATTCGAATCATGTTTGAATTAATTTAACGCTAATTGTATACAGGATGGCGACCGGTACTGACGAACATAAGACTTTAACATATAATTCCGTAATTTCCTGTTTCCCTAACTATTTAGGGTAAAAAATTCAAATAAATGTTGCAGAATATAAAATTCTACACCCAAAATTATTTTTGCATACTTCATAAAGACAGAAATTAGGTATAAAAGTATCGAAAATCACCCCAAATATAGCAATAGTCATGGAATTAAAACAAAAAATAACTAATATTCAACGGTTCATTTGTCAAGTTAGTTTAATTTGTTTTTATTATTTGTAATTTCAGTTCAAGTGAATAATTAGGTATCCATTAAAAAAATTATAAAATAAATAATATCTTTAATTGTAGCTCCTACATGGTGAAAAATATTATTCATTTTAATTATTGAAGTACTTGATTTTTAGTTTCATAAATATTTTATTGTATAATAAATGTATTGCTCTTATGCTCAGTTGCACCAACAATTAAGCAACCTTTAAATAAAAATAAAAATGCAAATCGAAATTTTGACAGCCATGCATAATAATAGACGTATTTTTTTTAAAAAAAATAGTAAATAATTATGCTCAATGGGAATGGAATCTGTACATAATAAGCTAACAAATGGTGGAAGTGTTACGTGCTTGTCACAGGAGATCCGTGCCACCATCATGGAGTTTGTTTTTAAAAATTTAGGCGTAAAAGGTGAGGAAAGTCTTTGGAAATTTTAAAAAATATCTCAAAAGAAGTTACAAATGCTTTTATTGCAGCTAAAGTGTCAAACGATGCAAATTTTCACCGAGAATACAGATAATTTAGTTACCTGCAATTTTTTACGTTTCGGTTGATATCTGAGCTAGCAGTTGCAGGTGCCATTTTACTTACTATTCATTTGACATTTCATATTGAGGCAATATGCTTAATTTAATTTACGTTGGTGAAACTGGTCATTAATTAAATATTTTCAATTGATAAATTATAGTTTATAAAGAACTAGACAGATAAGCCGTTAAACATTTGTTAATTATGTTTCAATTTTCAATTCCATGTCTCTTGCTATTTTTGGGGTGATTTTCACCATTTTTATAATGTGTTAAAAAAACCAAACTCGGAGTAGGCTACGAACCTAGAGGAACGTATATCCACCGTATATCTGATGTGATCATTATTCACTTCAAAAGTCAAGTTGTCAAAATTGATCCTGGAATGTAATTTTAAGGAGAAAAGATAATAAAGAAGGATACATTATATTGCCATTTGCTGTTATTTAATTTATTTCCATTTCTAAAATAAGATTCCAGAAGAAAAGCTTTCGTTTTTTTAGAAAACATTTTTGACAATGTCTCGTGCTAAATTGATATTTAATTAAATAATTTTAAATTGATAAAAGTTTCTTTATGCATAGCCAACTCCGAGATTTTTTTTAAACACAAGTGGCTGGTATCACGAGCGTGATTCTAACACCTGTGTTAACTAAAACCATGCCCACGACTTGACAGTAGACATATTTAAGGGTTATTAACAGAATCAGTGTCACCAATATACTGAGTAAGTCGAAAATATACTAACAGCTATATACAATAAATATGACGGCATTATTTAATACTGTTTAATATGATTTTTGTCTTGCTTTCTTTGTAGTATAAACAATTTAAAATAATATAGCCAAATTAATTGAATATGGCTGCCAATACATTTTCGAGTTAATCAGTATATTGGCAACACTGATTTTGTTAATAACCAAAACACGGAAGTAGTGGCGGTGCGTGAATTTAGAGTGAGGTGAGACGGAGCCTCCGAGATACTACGAGCCTACAACTGGCGCGCGTGACGTCACACTAGTGGCCCAACTTTTGTACAGTGTTTAATGGGAGATACACAGTTTTTTCAAAGTATTGCGAAAACTATGGCAGATATGAAAAAATGTATATAAACAATATTATAGATCATAAAATTATTTATCAAAATTCGTTAACAGAACATATTTATATTATGTAGTTTAGCTGTAGGAAGCGTATAAAATAACAAGGTCAGATGACACATCTTAACTTTTTTTCAAAATTTTGCGAAAACTGTGACAGATATAAAAAAATGTATATAAACAATATTATAGATAATAAAATTCTCTAACGAAGTGTGTTAATATAAAATATTTATGATGTCTTTTAACCGTAGGAAGCGCATAAAATAATATATGTAAAGATACATATTGACTCTTTGTTTTCCCACTTACAAATTTGTAAAAATTCTGCATGTTTCGGTGCTAGAATGTAATTACAAAATAAAAATAAACTAAATAATTGAAAAACATTTATTTTTACCAAAATAAGCCACAGGGAACTTTGAAAATTAGAAATAAGTTACAATTTTGACTTGATTAAAATATAATGCATAATTATATAAAATAAAACACTAATATTAAACTAGAAAACAAAATAAATGTATGTTCTAAACAATGATAATTACAAACATTAAACATTTAAATAAATACAAATAAAATGGCATATTAACACACTTTGTTAGAGAATTTTATGTTCTATAATATTGTTTATATACATTTTTTTATATCTGTCACAGTTTTCGCAAAATTTTAAAAAAAGTTAAGATGTGTCATCTGACCTTGTTTTTTATACGCTTCCGACAGCTAAACTACAGAACATAAATATGTTCTGTTAACGCATTTTGATAAATAATTTTATGATCTATAATATTGTTTATATACATTTTTTCATATATGCCACAGTTTTCGCAATACTTTGAAAAATCTGTGTATCTCCCATTAAACACTGTACAAAAGTTGGGCCACTAGTGTAACGTCACGCGCGCCAGTTGTAGGCTCGTAGTATCTCGGAGGCTCCGGGTGAGGCCAGATGTATAATATCACAATACGGGACATATCGATGGATTTAAAATTTGTGAGAAAAAAATGCGCCGCAGGCGTTTTTTTCAAAATTTTCAAGATCAAACGTGTTTTAATGCAAAGTAAGATAATATAGACTTCTTTACAATAAAGCAAATTTAACAAATTCTTAAAAAATAAAATCGGTTAAAAGTCAAAACTAATAATTTTATTGTAAGAAAACAGTTACATAAATAGTACATTTAAATAAAATATTAACATAAAAGAAAAATTCTATAACAAAAGTAACTGTCAGTATTAAATATTAAAAAATATTTTTAAATTTATATTTCTTTTACGATTTTAAAGCTACCAATAAATTTTTGTTTGCATCTTTACTTTTTCTATTAAAATTTACGAATTCATTAGAAGACATTTAGTAATTGAATTATAATTATGATGCGAGATGTGAGCATATAAGCAATAACTACAGAAACAGAAAATCTAAAAATACAATATTGCATTAAATTAATATATTATATTACTGAGTAATTGTTGCTGTGCGGCGTGAGCGTGTACGGGTAGCGTAAAGCCAAAGCCCAAGCAGCAGCTAGTGGGTTCTCCCCACCACTCAACCGAGGCCAAGAAATTCTCAAACTCACCTATTATTCATATGCTTTTATCTTGCTATTTTGCGCTTGAAAGATTATATTTTTTATATTTATATTATTCAAAAGAACTAATAATGAAAATATTAGATGCAAAAGTAATCATTGTAATGATTTATTTATTTGACTTTTTTCTTAACAGTTCAATTAGATTATTGCCATTGTTGTAAGTAGTTCGTACTTTTGTTTTGTCTCTTGGTTGTTGGTATTTGTATATTTCTACAATACATGATTTATTATTGTTTAATTTTTTTTATAAATGTTTATTTTAAATAACTGTGACAAGTAACAGTAGGTACAATTAAAATATAAATAAATAATAGTTTCAAATTTATGAAAACATAAAAAAATAACAGTAACAATAAATAGTAATTATTAAATCGTTTTTACAAAAACTAATTGAAAATAATACAAATATACTTGTTTGAAACAAGCATTCTGTTGTAAGCGCTTACGTGCACTTTGCTCGGAACGAGAGAGGACAAGTCATCGCTTGGCTCATCTGCAGTAGTGTAGAGCGTAGAGAGGGTAAAATCGTTCCGTCTTACTCGCACTTATGTATTGCCCTATTATTGTCCATGAGGACAGTAATTTGGCCTCTTTGTGTAAATTCGCGTGATAATATATTATTACTTCAATACATTTTAAATGAAAAATAAAATTATAAAATTTTACAAATGTTTTGAATTTAAGACGTGAGGCCTGGCCTTACCTACCTCATCTGACGCAACGCTACTGCACGGAAGTATGTGTCAAGAAGTTGTTGGCACGGTTTTAAGGGTATGTTCTCAGACCAAACAAATTAGACTCCGCATACTACCATTTGTTGTGAAGTAAATGGGCGTGCCGAGCTAGCTAGCGGCGTTCATGAAATGCGGGTTGCATTTTCAATAGTTTTAAAGTGATGCTGTTCAAACAAAATATAACGTAAAACAAAAAGTAAACGCCTACACAAAAAACTATAAACCACTTCACATAACTTTCCGAAATCATATTCGATTCGAATATACAACAATAATAACAAACTGGCAGACAACACGCTGTGCAAAACAAACGCCTTGTTCGCTCCTGTCTCCACCTAAACCTCACTCGGCAAGGAATGGCTTCACAACAAACCATTGCGCAGTATATAGAATGCGGCCTCTAAAACGGGTATATTCCAAATATAAAATATATAGTGCATTTCGAAATTGAACCAAGTTGACCGCGGTTACTTTTTCAGTAACCGGTTGTGTTTTCGGAACGCGGTTACTGATAGCTGGTAACTTTTCTGTAGCCACACTAACCGCGTTAGAACTATTTTAAATTTGCCATAATGAGGTTAGCTGTTAGCTGGTCCGTTTTTCTAGTCCGATGTCGGTAACATTGTAACCGTGGTTGAACCGTACCCAAGCAACCAAATGACGCGATATCGACGGATATATGACGCAATTTGTTGACGTCACAAAAACTATTATGCGTGGGTCGAATCGACGTGGTTTAACGACGAAAATTTGACGTCGTTTATAGACGTTACATAGACGAAGATTACATACGTGACACAATATTCAAGGCAGATTTAGTACATTTTACAATTTTTTAAAAAAACTTTTATCATTGCTTACAAGTTCAAGAAACATAAAGGTAATTATCAAATGTACTAAAATAATATTTATTTTTGGTTAAAACAGCTATACATATAATTTACAAATTACTGAGACGGTCGCTAAACGTTTCTATAACGTGAACATTGACAAGTCAATATTAAACGTGTGTCGAACGTTTCTTTAACGTCAAAATAATGACGTCAAGTAACGACGTGACATCGACCAGAAACGTCGAAAATTTTACGTTAAAAACAAGTCGCCTATACGTCATCCATCGACACGTCGATGTTGTGTTGCTTGGGTAACCATTTTCAGTGGTTACCGTGGTTTAATTTTGGAATACACTAATAATAACTAAAGCCTTGGTTTCGGTTAGAGACTAGTTCTAGTCACGTGACTATTATTATTGAAACAGTTTGGTTATTTTCGCGATAAACCTAAAATTCTGTCAAAAAATTTCGTCTATCGTCTTTCAAAATCCTAAATTATGGAGTGTAAAATTAAAATATGTAGAATACAAACCCTTAGAAAACATATGCAACCATTAACTAGTTACGAGTAATAAATAGTTTCTAACCGCACTAACCTTTAATATCTGACATGTTATGAAAAAAGACAGATGTTACCAAGAGAACCAAGGAAAAACCACAGTTGCGTGGGTGCGCTTACAATTATTTTAACCGGTACCATGTTTCATAAATGTACTATTTTTACCGTTGAAATTATTGGAACACTTTTGGTTAAAATTTGTTATTTTTGGGATATACCCTTTAACACTGGTGTTAGGAACCACTGGATTGCACAATTGGTTTCCATGGTTACATCAGGACGAAAACATTTACTTACCGACAACGGTGGATGGTAAGTAAACACTTATCGTCCACCGTGAATGATAAGTTAAATTATTTATCATACACAATTTATTGTTGACATCAATATGTTAATTTTGAAATCTATTTTTCTTTTTCTTTTATTTTTGCGGGTATAACAAAAATAGCTTACTAAGATCGAACTATAAGTGATTTTTTAGGTCGCGAATGTTGGTGGTTTGACCAACGACCAAATATAACTAGACATAACTTCATTTGGTTTGTTTTGATTTCGACTGGCCAGACAGAGAAAATAGAGATAGAGATATGTCTAGTCTAGTCCGAGTATTACTCACTAGAGGTCACCACTGCGACTACGTAGAGTATCAGTGTCTAGTTTGAATGTTGCTCACTAGAGGCGCAAGTGTTCGTAGTTAAAATTTCGTAGTTAACATTTAACGTTAACATTAAATAATTTATAAGATTTAATATCTCTGTAGTGAGCAACGATCAAACTACTCACTAGACTATGCACTGACACTCTACGTGGCCTCTAGTGAGAAATACTCGAACTAGACAAGACATATCTCTATCTCTAGTTTCTCTGTCTGGCCAGCCGAAATTAAAACATTTAGTGAGGAGGGATAGAGGATGTTTTGTCTAGTTATATTTGGTCGTTGGTTTGACCTTTATAAGAATGTAACTCTAACATTTTCGGGGATATTATTCTATAGCAACGAGATCTTTTGTAAAAGCTCTTCCTTCAGTTTTCTTATATTATGCTTTTTCTTTAGGAGGTCCTCCAGGACCACCACCAGATGGCTGTACTGGTACCCCTCCTGATGGTCCACCACCAGGCTTTTCTACAACTACTTCATCGGGATGATACCTACCGAAATTGTAATGCTTTACCAATAATATAAGAGTTCTATTGCAGTTATTTTAATGTTTTTATTATTTTTCCTATGTATTACAAGTCAAAAATACAGGTTGCTACAAAAGATTGATCGGGTTTTAAAACTTTTTTATTTCAGAAAGTATTAGAGATATAATATTAAATGACATGTCACAAGAAAGGGAAAATGTCCAAGTTTAAAATGCGAGCTTGAGAACTTCGCTTAGGCTGCATCTCCATGCATCTATGTGCACGTATACGTGATCATTTATAAACAATCAAAACCGTAAATTGCTACAACGGTCCGCTTCAAGAACGCAACGGACGTAAGTTGGTTCATTTTAACTTTTCACGGATACGGATGACTTGACGCATGCGCATGGGAGCAAAGTTAGTTTGTCAACTAATATATTTTGATATTTGTGGTGGTTTAAATTATTGCTAGCACCTTGAAGAATCTGCTTCTGTCCAGTAAAAATACTTCGAACTCAAAATCTGCGTCTATACTATTAAGGTTATTCAGGAACTCTTGATTGTTGTTGTGTTATTTACGAACTCAGATTCTTCCAAAACTAGTGCTAGCTTAGCATATATAGTTTTTTGATTTTTTCTCTTGCTTGTTGTTGCTGTGATAAAGCATAGGCTTTGTGAATTTATGCATTTATTTATAAGCTGTTAATAACAATTAAAAAAGTAAAAGTGTTAGATATCAGCTATTGTTAACAATTGAGAAGTGAATTATTTAAAAAATCTTTCAAAACTCATAATACAACAAGAATAATAAAGACCATCAACTAAAAAGGTTGTATTTTTCTTGAAAATGAAATTTGGCATTAATCTAAAATGCAGTTTTTATATAAGATATTAGTAAACTTTTATCTGAAATTGATTAGTATAATTTTAATGTTTTTATACTGTTTACGTGCGTGAACGCATGGTGCACTTTTACAGTAAAAACAATATTAAAATTAAACTATACTCTGTTCAATTTAAGTCAGTCAGCAAATGGTGCTGACATCACCGCTAATTTTAAGTAGTCGAAATTACATTGGGTAATCTTGTCTCTTCTCTCCAATTTCAGCCAATCAGAGTTCAAAACTATGCCTTATTCTCTACAATTCTGAATGACTTAAATGAAACAAGGTATAATCAATTATAAATAAAAAATTATTAATATTTTATATAAAAACTGCATTCTGAATGAACATGCCAAATTTCAATTCTGAATTATTAATAGAAGCTGAGATCTGACATTTTTTCTTTTTTAATTATTATAAATAAAATATAAATAAACATATGGTTACAACATATTAATATTTATTTTTTTTCCATTCATACATTTTGATATTACACATGAATGAAGTTAAGCATTTCTTCAAACGCGCTAAAAATGGGGGTCATTTAAATATTGTATACCGGGTGTCTACTTTTTGTATGGACCAAAGGAAATACAATGGTAAAATTTTTATATGGCTGTAAATACTGCCCTAATAATTTTAGAACTAAAGTGGAAATACAAAACGAAGTTCAGAATTAATTATTGCATCAAATTAGTTTCAATTTGTTGATATAATAGCTTCTTGCCATGAGATAAACCGAAAACAAAATATCCGTCTTTTAGATTTTTACAGAGTGCCATTCAAGACAAAACAAATAATTCAAATAACCGTATTATTTGATTTTGACAGTTAAAAGTTTATTAATTGATATTTAATTATTAAAATTATTCCATTAAGTTTTTTCTGCGATGGTAAATGTATCCATTGTTACTTAGAAATAAATTAATGAATTCAATAATTCTGAAAACAGATGACATGTCTTAAACTCAAGCAATACAACTGTTACAAATTTTGTGCTACTCCTCATGGCACTCTGTAAATAGCTAAAAAATATTACTTTTATTTTGCTTCTCTTTCGCAAACGCAACGCATGTAAACAATAATTTTGTACTTGTTAGATGCAGTTTTTAATTCTGAACATTTTTGTATTTACATTTTTGTTCTCAAAGGGCAAATTTAGAGCAATATGAAAATTTTACCATAGCATTTCCTATGGTCCACAAAAAAGTAGACACTAGGTATATATACAGAGTGTCCCATTTAAGGTACGAATGCATTGGGATCTCGAGAACCGTAAGAGCTACGAGGTTGGTTAAATTAGACAAAAGTTGCCCCATTAGGAGACCATTTTAATTAATTTTGTTATTTGCGAAAAAATGCATAGGTCACTAGATATAGGCGAAAATGTAAATTTTGCGGTTTTTTATTTTTACAAATAACTTCGAAGTGTGAAATTATACTGGATTTTGGTTTGCACATCTTTAGGGCACTTTTTTATGTTCTTTCGACTGGCGATACTCAATTTTTTTTATCAATGTTGGTTTTCGAGGATTGATGTCAAAGTTTTAATTTTTATATGGACGCCATATTGGAAAGTTACGCCATTGAAAAGAGATTTTTTTTAGCTTTACAATGATATAAAATAGTAATTATTTTATTTTTATAATTAACAGAGAAATTAACAAAAAATGTTATTAATACTAAAATTTAATTGAAAAAAGTAAATCGAAGGCTGCTGTTTAAGAAAATAACTATTTAATAAACAAATAATGCTAAAAATACAAAAACAATTTTAAAAACTTTACAATAAATTTTCTATTAACCCACCATTTTGTTCTGCGCACTTCTGCGCTCTTCGTTCTGTTCCTTCTATAACTTTTCTCAGTATTCTTGGCCTAATTTGATTTATAAATCTTACTGTGGCATTTCTTAATTCATTTTCATTCTGATATTCCCGAATAAAAAGTTTATTTTTTAAGTATCCCCATAAAAATAATCTAAAGGTGTTAAATCTGGAGATCTAACAGGCCACTTGATTTCGCTGTTGGTCCCTATCCATTGACCTCCAAATCTAATATTTAAATATTGTACTGTAAATTTTAGTATTAATAACATTTTTTGTTAATTTCTCTGTTAATTATAAAAATAAATTATTACTATTTTATATCATTGTAAAGCTAAAAAAATTCTCTTTTCAATGGCGTAACTTTCCAATGTGACGTCCATATAAAAATTAAAACTTTGACATCAATCCTCGAAAACCAACATTGATAAAAAAAATTGAGCATCGCCAGTCGAAAGAACATAAAACAGTGCCCTAAAGATGTGCAAACCAAAATCCAGTATAATTTCACACTTCGAAGTTATTTGCAAAAATAAAAAACTGCAAAATTTACATTTTCGCCTATATCTAGTGACCTATGCATTTTTTCGCAAATAACAAAATACCATTAAAATGGTCTCCTAATGGGGCAACTTTTGTCTAATTTAACCAACCTCGTAGCTCTTACGGTTCTCGAGATCCCAATGCATTCGTACCTTAAATGGGACACTCTGTATAGTAATTATTTTTTATTAACTAATTTAATAGATGAAAATTAGTGTTATTACATAAAAATGTGCTGTCCATCATTGAAAGGATGTTTTATATTTTTTGAAGCAAGTTATTGAGTTTTAAACTCAACTGACTATAATTCTGAAATGGATAGTATAAGAAAACATTATGTCACTCTGCTTATCTTGTTCACAAACACTTGTTTTGATAATGTCATCCAAATATAGCAATTTCTTATCACATACTTTGAGATTATATCAATCCAGCGGCGGACTAATGGTGTATTCACAAATGAAAATTAGGTTAAGATTTATGGTTTATACTTTAGATTTAAAGACTCATATTATGTAATGACTCCATTCACACTTCAGAATTTAGGGTCTCTAAATCCAAATCATAAAGCTAAACATTGTAAGATCCAAACTTAGTTTGACGTCACAAACTTCACCAATGAGAACGAGTCTGAAATGATAAAGATATATACAACCAATTTTATTTAGAATTCACTTTGGCTTTTTAAACAAATGCGAGAAGAACATGGAGATTGTCATAACATAACTTAATTGCTGAAATATAACAAATAATGCCAAGCGAATGACAGTTTCACGGCGCACAGGGCACAGGTGTCTTGTTGAGTACTGCTCTACCGATATTTTAATCTTGTTTTTGTAGTATTTACACAGATGTCTGTACATATCAAAACTAATTTTCAGGTAATTTAAACTTACATTTATGAATGACTTACTTAAACCTAAACAAAAACTAGGCTAGCTAGGGGTGCCATGAACAGATGAGGTGCCTACTTATACATGTAGGATATGGGTTTACCAAATTTTTATTTTTTTAAACATTTTTTAAAATATTATTATGCATTACAACTTATGACTAAAATATTATTATTTAAATGTGAGAAATTTCTTGTCTGTGGTTTGAATTAGGTGTTAACTATTATTAATTAAAATTTTAAAAATACGAAAAAATATTGTCTACAAAAATAGGTTAATCCAGCTCAATCGAATTAAGAGAACTCAGTAAAAAAGCGAAAGTATATGCCTAATAATGAATATTAATAAAGAAATAAAATGATATAATAGGCTACTTGCGTGGTTCTGAAAATCTGATATCTATCACTAATACCTAAAGTAAAGTTGAAAACGTATGTAAAAATATAAATTTTATTTAAAAAAAAATATGTTTTTTAATAATTTAAGAAAGAAGATTGACGTCATTATTTTAAACTGGAAAAAGGGATTAATATTTAAGAATGTAACCTGTAGATGGCGAGCAAGTGCGAGTTTTAATTTGACTTTGACATTAGTTCATTTTTCTGTCACTGTTTCTCTTCTTTATTATTTACAATTTGCGTGGTTCTATTACTTTTATTACGTATTTCGATTTTTTAAGTAGGATTTTGAAGGATTTTAACTTAGCTTATATTCGTACAAAATTAAAATGACAAACGAAAATATTAACCTCCATACTATTATTCAAACGTGAAACAAATGATCTGTCATGTTTAAATTACTCGCACATGCCGTTGCTATTGGACATACCGATGTTATTGCTTTACGGCCATTCATTGGTTCGGCGTAATTTTACGTCATACACAGCGGTAATTTAAATATTAAAATTTCATTAATTTTTTTCTGGGAAATTAATGAAAATTTTGCCAAAAGAAAAAATATGGGTAGCAAGTTTTTATCGTCTCTTCAAAAATATTAAATAAAAAAATGGCACGCAAGTAGCCCATTGAAATAATTCGGAAATACGGGAGTTTTTGTTATAAGGGCTCGTCACAAATATGAATATAATTTTTATTGACTAGGAAGAGGCTCGTACTACACTACAAATGAAAGTAGTTTCAAAAAGCGGAGGAGTGGCCATTACTCCAGCACTGCAATGGGGTAGAATAGTGTGACGTCAGAGTATAGCGCGAAATATGAAGCATTGTCCTAAGCAAAAACGATACTTTCAAAGTAGACTCTATTGAAAGAACACAAGGTTTTATTTCAAATTGAAATCATTTCTGCACATTCTGAACTACAGAGAGTTTACCGACATACCGACTGAGAGTTTGTTTGTTGGCGTTTATGAGCATTTTCAAATCAGTTCTTTTCAGAACTTTAGAATTTTTCTTTTTAAGTTTAAGGTACGTAAATAACTTTGTCTAACACATTAATATATTAATAATATGTCGTGTTCTTAGGGTACTGTAACCTAAAAATGGTTCGCTGTCTTTCAAATGGGCTCTTCCGGCCGCTTCACGCGATATTTCACGAACATATTCGAGATTAAACGAACATGTAGTTCCATGCAAAGTTTTTTAAAACTTAAATAGAATAATTGTTATTACATATTAGGATAATATGTTTTGTTTAATTGAAAGGGTAATATTCTAACTTAACTGTATGATAGCTTAAATAGCTAACTTTTCTTAATTAAGTAAGATATTGGTGACGAAATGAACTGCTTAAAATTATAGTTCTTATTTGCTGTGGCAATAAGGATCACTTTGAAAGCTATGTTTACAGGAAGGACAGTACTGACAGTAGTTTAAATTCACCGCGCCGCATATGACGTTATTACTGACTACCCTATAGGGCACCTGCACGTGACGTATCAACATGGCGGCTGAACAGCTGATTCTGGACAACCTAGCTTCATTTTAACATTGAGTCTTATGTAGAATAGCCGTCCCGTAAACTTTTATAATTTTTTTACAGGACTTATTGTTTTCTTTTGAAAGCAGTGATTATAGTGTGTAAAGGTGAGTGTATAAGCAGTGTTTTTCGTAAATAATATTTGTTGATATTGTTAGTATTTAGCGAGTTTGAGGTTATTAAATCAAGACTAACCTAATGGTAGTTTTCTATGTATACTTTGTATTACATATAATCTAATTTAAATATAATCTGATCGGAATATATTGTATGAATATTTAAATATATGTGTCAATGTATAAGAATCCACATTGTTTATCCATTTTAATTTATCTACATAACGAGCTTTGGATTCCAAAGATAAATTATTGGCGTATGAACTCAAACTCATCTGTAATATAAATACCAGTAAAAACATTATCACAAGAAAAATTAACTTGAGGATAAATAACTATTTTTTAGCCTTTTCAGTTTTAATTTCCTTTGTAAATTCTATTAGTTCTAATAGTTTATATTAATTTCAATATTTCATTTAAAAAAATCCATCAAAACTCAATGAATATAAAACCTGATGCTAAAATTAATATATTTATAATTTCGATTGATTTGTTTTACTAGTAAATTATTAATACACACCTTTAATTATGGCCAGTTACAATTTAAAATAGCTTATTTAAATTTACAAATATTAAATTTCTTGCACAGAAAATTACAATTAGGTTAGTCTTAATTTAATAACGTCAAACTCGTTAAATACTAACCATATCAACAAATATTATTTACGAAAAACACTGCTTATACACTCACCTTTACACACTATAATCACTTCTTTCGAAAGAAAACAATAAGTGCTATAAAAAAATTATAAAAGTATACAGGACGACTATTCTACATAAGACTCAATGTTAAAATGAAGCTAGGTTGTCCAGAATCAGCTGTTCGGCCGCCATGTTGTGTGACGTCGGCGCAAGTGCCCTATTGTCAAATAGTTCTTACTAGTATATAAATATCTTGCATTAAACTTAATCATTTAAATACACTTGCAGTTATAAAATATGTAAAGTACACTGTTATAATATTAATTTATTTTTTATAAATATAATTTAGAAATAGCATATATTTCAAGAAAATTTAGGTCCACGAAGAATGCAATTTGATATGAAAGCTTCGTGACGTCACATCTATTTTGTCAAACTTCGAGAGACCAAAACTGTTATTAATAGGATTTTTTTTCAACGGATTCTCTTAGTCCGCCACTGTATCAATCGGTGATTATCAGCAATTTATTGTAGCCTGACAGTATGTACTCGTAGTTCGTTTAGAATGTTACCATTCGGTTGTGTTTTGTGCAATTTAATATGTTTAATAATAATTGGTGTTGTTGCTGTATATTTATACTTTAAACGCTCGTATAAACACTGGAAAGATTTAGGAATCCCTTATTTGGAGCCAGAATTTCCATACGGAAATTGCATTAAGACAGTAAAAGGTCGTAGACCTTTTGGAATTGAACTGTTAGACTTCTACAATTATTTCAAATCTCAGGGATATAAATATGGTGGTATATTTTTCTTCAATAAACCATCTTTAGTAGCAGTATGCCCTGAACTCATAAAATCAATTTTAACAAAGGATTTTCATAATTTCTTCGACCGCGGCTTTTATCATGACGAAGAAAACGATCCGATATCAGCTCATCTTTTTGCGTTGGACGGACAAAAATGGAAGAATTTACGCGCTAAATTAACACCTACATTTACGTCAGGAAAACTGAAAAAAATGTTCCAAACTCTTGTCGATTGTAGTTTAGAATTGCGAGATTGTTTGAACGAACCTATTAGGAAAGGTGAACCAGTTGATATCAAACATATACTTATCCAATACACTACAGATGTAATAGGGTCTTGTGCTTTTGGTTTAGGGTGTAATAGCTTTAAAAACCCAAATGCTGAATTTATTGAAACTAGTGAAAAAATGTTCAACCCAAGCAGACTAGGAAGACTTAAATTTTTCTTGGCCTTTTCTGTTCCTAAGCTAGCTAAACTATTAAAAATCAAAATGACCGATGCTGACGTTGAAAGATTTTTCACCGGGCTTGTAAAAGAAACGGTCCAATACAGAGAAGAGAACAATGTATTAAGAAACGATTTCATGAATTTGTTAATTCAGTTAAAGAACAAAGGCTACCTTGAGAATGAAGACAATGATGATGAAGAAATAAAATTAGAAAAGACAACCACTAAACTAACCATGAACGAATTGACGGCTCAAGCTGTTTTGTTCTTCGCGGCAGGATTAGAGACGTCGTCCACAGCTATGACATGGACTTTATTTGAACTGTCGCAGAATCAAGAGGTACAGAACAAACTGAGGGAAGAAATTATTAGAGTTTTGAAACAATATGAGGGGACTATAACTTATGAGGCTCTGACGAAAATGGCCTATTTGGATCGCGTTGTGCATGGTATGTAAATATATACATATAGTCGGTGATATATGACACGAGAGAAAATCGGTCTGTGGAATGGTAAATGCTACCATTTCTGCTAAGCGGCACTGCGTTCAGAAATATTTTACTGAATTATACGTGATCTCTATTTAACATAAATGGATAGAAAACGGGGCGTGGTTTAGTATCACCAAAAATATTTATGTGATCTGCACTACGTTAGCATAGGCGCCGGGTACTTCATTTTACAACAGGGCACATATTTAGGTTATTTATAGTATAATAAATAGACTGATTGTGTTTTTAAATTTATATTTATACTTTTGAGTAAGTTATATCCATAAAAAATTAAGAACAGATGATTTAATTTATTTACGAAATAAATAATCAAAATAATAACAACAAAACTAAAACATAATAATTAAATATCCATTAATACAAATATTACACTTAAAATGAATCTTAAAACTATTTACACTTTAGAAAACATAAGGTGTTTGTACTGACATCTAAATGAAATAATATGACGGGTACTAAAAAAGTTAGGTTAAGTATAATAATACAATTTTTATAATTGATTGATGAATGGACTTTTTATTTGTAAAATAAGAATTGAAATCATATCTTATACTCAAATTAATATTAATATCTTCTGTGTAGTTCTAAAATAGAATACCGGGGTCGCGTATAAATTTGAAATGCCGCCCTTTAACGGCACTAACTTTTTATTTCAAAAAGTAAAGGTAGTGGTCGCTCAAATATCTGAAATGGTCTATTATACATTTGAAGATAAAATAAGTTTTGTTAATTTGGACTGCAGAGTTGCTTTATTGCCATGTATATTTAAATTAATTTTTTTGGCTATAATGTCTATAAATATATTTGTATTTTTTTTAATTAGTTGTATTTCAAGTATTTCCTCACTAATGTCTGTCACAGGATATCGCGGGGTAAATAAATTAATCTTGTTTGAAAAATGGTTTACATTACAATGTATTTTTTATGTTTTTATTATGTACCTTTTTCAGACCTCGGAATAATTTTTCGCAATTTTGTGTATTGGAGACATATTTTTTTTTACAAAATTTGTAAAAGCTGTTTCTATTATAAGTGCTTTGCGTAGTATTCACCACGTCCCGTTTCCTATCCATTAATCCATTTATGTTATAGAGATCAATGCTTGCTTGCAAACGACGTAGATAAGAACACATAGTCGTTATTTTATTATAAAATAATAACACACGCACGCACATGCACACACACAGACAGATAGACACACACACACACACACACACACACACAGACACTGACACACACGCACACGCCGGCACAGACTGACACACATACACACGCACGCACACAGACAGACAGACAGACGCACACACAGACAGACATACAGAGCCACACACGCACGCACAGACACATAAAAACACACATGCACACGTACACACACACGACGACAGACACACACAGACACATACACGCACACACTGACAGACACATACACACACGCACACACACAGACAGACACACACGCACACACAGACAGACAAACACACACGCACACACAGACAGACAAACACACACACGCACAGACAGTCAGACACACACGCAGATAGACACAAGATGGGGATAAGATTATGAAAGGGATACTCACACAAACACACCCACGCATACACACACACATACAGAGACAGATACATACAGACACACACAGACGCGCACATACACACACAGACAGACAGACGGGCAGACACACACACAGACGCGCACACACATAGACAGACAGACACACACACACGCACACACATAGACCGACACACACACGCATGCACCGACAGACAAACAGACAGACAGACACACATAGACACATACACGCACACACGGACAGACATACATACATACATACACACACGCACGCACACACACAGACAGAGACACACGCGCACACACAGACAGACAAACACACACGCACACACAGACAGACAAACACACACACGCACACGAACGCACAGACACACACTCGCACAGACAGTCAGACACACACATACACGCACATACAGTCAGACACACACACAGACAGACACAAGATGGGGATGAGATAATTAAAGGGATACTTACACAAATACCCACGCATACATACACACACGCACAGAGACAGATACATACAGACAAACACAGACGCGCGCACACACAGACAGACAGACAGATAGACAGACACACACAGACGCGCACACACTCAGACATCCAGACACACACGCGCACGCACACACACAGACAGACAGACACACAGACACACAGACACACACACGCACACACACACACAGACAGACACACACACACACAGACACAAACACACACAGGCACAGACAGACACACATACACGCACGCACGCACATACACACACACACACACACACACCCATGCCTTATTTGGGATTCGAACCCGGAACCTTTGGAGTGTGAAGCATTAGCGCTACCGCTATTTCACCTGGGTAGGCTACTAAATCCAGTCTTATTTCAGACTTGGAAGATATTTAAAAAAAATCTGATGTGGACACCACACGACTTCCTTGTACGCAAGACCAATATGAAGATGAAGTATAGACTCAATTATAAAACTGCACGTATTTGACGTAATTTGACATTAACATCTATTTTTTATTTTTTTGTTATTTTTGTCCTAATCCATAGCAAGCCTCATTACAAAAACCAAAAAGTATATAAATTTTAAATTTACATATCTCGCTTATACAAAGGACTAATTTAATAAAACTCTTATTTGAAGCATTTATTTCTAAAATCAAAATGAAACCATTTTATTCAAGAAAAACTGTTAACAACTTCAGGTAATTTATCACTTCCGGTTAGCCTGTTTTAACCAAATTCTGCTATGTTATTCCAATTGATATAAAAGTCTTATATACTAAATTTGAAAAGTTTTAGATTATATTTTAATATAGTTTTTCATTAAAATCTATTATAGGCTTCAAATAAAGTACCATTTCTGGAAATTATGTAATGACCAAAAAGGGAGGTGCACAACTAGATGTTATATAAGTCCTACATACAAAATTTCAACTTTCTACGGCTTACCGTTTTTGAGTTATGCGAGATACGTACGTACGTACGTACAGACGTCACGACGAAATTAGTCTGAATGGATTCAGGGATGGCCAAAATGGATATTTCCGTTGAAATCTGAAAACCGAAATTTTTCGCGAATACAATACTTCCTTTACTTTGTACAAGGAAGTAATAAAAAACTGAAAAAATTACTTTTTTGCTTATATATCTAGTGACCTATGTATTTTTCTGAAATAACAAAACACCATTAAAATGATCTCCTATACCTTGTTCCATTTAAGCCATTCAGTATTGCAGAGCATAGGGAATAGTTTTGACCTCTCTTATTGGCTGAAATTGGAGACAAGAGACAAGTTTACCCAATGTAATTTCGGCTACTTCAAGTTTGCGCTGTTGCCAGCTCCGTCTACTGAATGGCTTAAATGGAACAGTGTATAGTGGAGAAACTTTTTTCTAATTAAACCGACTTTGTACCTTTTATATTTACTTAGCGAGATCACCATGTTGGACCAGTTATCCTGGATACTGGTGTATACCGCTTAAGTAAGTAGGTACCTACCGAAAGATCTGAATCATCCTGTATACGTACATGCGATTGTATTTTACGAATACATGTACATAAGAAAAATAGTCAAATAGGTTAAGTTAGATAGAAACAAATATCAAGATTTGATTTGAATGATGTATTTTAATTTTAGAGTCATTGAGAATGTACCCTCCTTTTGCTCTTCTGCAACGTTTAGTGACGAAGGACTATACTCTACCGGACAGCGAAATAGTTTTACGAAAAGGATCTAATGTTTTCGTGCCGATACTGGGACTGCATCGGGATCCCGAATATTATCCCGATCCCAATATATTCGATCCCGATCGATTTACAAAAGAAAATAAATCTACTAGACCTGATTATACATGGTTACCCTTTGGGGAAGGACCGAGAAATTGTATAGGTATTTAGTCTTTTTTAAACAAATTATGAATTCAAATGTCGCAACTATCAACTGTTTATCTTTCAGGGTTGAGATTCGCAATGCTGGAAGTGAAAGTTGGTTTATGTCAACTGTTGGTTAATTATAAGTTTACATTAGATTCAAGGACAAAACTTCCTATAGTTTTTGATCCTAATTCGGTGGTCCTGTCGGCCATTGATAAAATATGGCTAACGGCTGACAAAATTGTGGCCTGATTAATAATGTTATTTATCAATCAAGAGATATAAATGTATGATACTTGTAAAAATATTTATGACAAACCTTAATACTATAATTTAAAAAATCTGATGTTTCTAACACATTACCTTTTTGTACATACAAATTGTATACAGAAAATTTCTTGCAGAAGATTCTATTCCTGTAAAATTATTTCAAGAACATATTTTGTAAATTGTACTTGACACTGACATGTATCCATGTTGATGCAGCAAAGATTGCAAAATTAATGAATATTTATTTAAGCTATAAGCAGTGGCGTAGCGAGCAAAATTGGCGCCTGGGGTATAATATCTTTTGGGCGCCGCTTTCCCGTAAGAATTTTATTCATAAAATAATCTTTAAATGTCATTTTAAGGTATTTTACTACAGATATTTGACCAAAAACGGTTATATAAATACAAATATATTTTATAGACATTTCAAAGAAATTCTAATTTCTTACTCCAACATTTAGAAAAAAGTTTTTAGTTTTATTAATTTTATTTCGATAACAGAGTGCAGTACCTACCTAAAATACTGTAGAATACGTTATGAATAGTCACTCCCTAAATGCGCGTCTACAACACACTATAGGTACTATTTTTCAGGACAAATAGGGACACAAGTTCAAGCTAGACTTTAAATTTGAGAAAAAAAATCGCGTAAGAAAATAAATAAGCCGCACAAAGAAATAATGAGATTAATAAGAAATTTAAAAATATATGGTAATATAAATGAACGAGAAGAAATAATTTTAATTTAATGTTATCTTTAGATAGATAGTACTTTTAAATAAGAGCAAATAAAATAAAATGAAAAGGATAACTTACTTTATAGCAAATACAAGTAATATATTAATAAAATTTCAATATTCTGCATGTTTTCTGTGATCTTTCTCCAATTATTTTATTACATATAATACACTATTATATTTCACTCTAGCATAGGGTGACCAGATTTATAAATTGCAAAACCGGAACATTTTTCAGAGAATTATAAAACCAGTGGCTGCTCGTGCACCAAAATTTTGGTGAAGCAGTTTATCCAGAAAAAAAAGCGCCGCAGGCGAAATTTTTTTCATTCAAGGTCAAATGCCTTATAATTGAAAATTACTTTTTTCACGGGATGCGAAGCTATATGTTTTTCCCTTTTCATGTACAAAAATAAATTGCCTGGTCACAGAACATTTTAGAAAAGAGAATATATTTAACGGATTGTTGACTTAAATAAAAATAATACTTATACATATAATTTAATATGTTCTTACTCATAAATTAAAGTAAAAATATCCCAAAACCCACACGTTTCGTAAGCACAGTACCAGTACCACAGACTTACATACAATTGTGAATACGCATGCCGCACGTACACATTGCAAACTACCTTTTTACAATTTGCGCAGAAAGGCACTTACTTTAAAATGCAAGAATTAAGAATTAAAATTAGAACATATAAAACAATTAAAAATTTATTAATGAAATAAAAATATCATCGATAGATGATATAAGTAATAAATTTGGTGTCGGGTATGAAAACCGGGACAATCGCGTGTCCCGAAGATGTTTATCGGGACACCGGGACATACAACTCAAAACAGGGACGAATCGCGGCAAACCGGGACATCTGGTTACCCTACTCCAGCTCACTGAATGCAATGTGTCAATTTATAGTTGGAAGTTGGAAGTAGTTGCCTGATTGTTGCCGCAGCGGAACAGCGAATACAGCTAGATAGCCAACTTTTAGCTCCTAGACTGACGTCTCATGCGCAATAACGTATTTTCGCCATTGTCATAGCAACCGCCCTGGAATGACCGGTTGTTTACAGTTGACGGAAGGCAGTGTCGTTCCCGAAACTCAAATATTATTTCCAAATCAAAATAAAATTTTTCCGGAAAATCTTGTTTGTCCTGAGGACAGTTTAGCGCCCCTGCGAGTGGCGCCTGGGGCACAATAGCCCCCTTTGCCCCCCCCCCTCACTACGCCACTGGCTATAAGAGAAGTAATAGTGTATTATATCCGAGGTGACATAAATATCTCCATCCCGTGGGGTGGAAGTGAAATATGGTATTTTCAACTCAAGAGATTGTCATTACAGTTAGGAATGATGGAATATTACTATGATGATTGTGAATAATAGTATATTACATCCGAGGTGGGAGATGTTTCATTACAGCCCGGAGCTTATGCATACTATCGAGCAGGGGATATAATTTGGTGCAGCTCTGGCTTGTTTCTGTACTTCTAATTTAAAAAATGCAGCTCTAAATCCAAATTTTGCAGTTGGTTCTCTCTATATTATTTATTATTCAAATCTACATTAAATAAGAATTACAAAATATATTTTTAATTATTAGAACGCGCGTTTCCCGTAACACATCTGGGTATTTTCGCGACTTAAATGTATATACCTATTCTTTTGTATGTATTAATAATAATAAATCTTTTATTTCTGCAGATACATTACACTGTATATAGAGAACGTCACGCAATAATAATTCAAGACAAATTCATTCACATTATAAAAATTATTAGCATATAAATACTTAGTTTTAAAATGTTTACAAGATTTCGAGTTTTTAATGTTCTCTGGAAGCTTATTGAAAAATGATAGACCAATCCTATCTGGAGAATCTTTGACGACTTTAACTATAGATTTAGGTATATGGAAGTCATTTTTGTTTCTAGTTTGGTACACATGAATGTCTGAGTTGAGTTTGAATTTATTTCTATTTTGAAATATCTAAAGACAAATGTCAGGTGTATAGAAGTCAGTCACTGTAAGCAGTATAAGTTTTTTGAAAAGTCGTTTACAAGAAGAGTTCTTATATGCTCTTAGTAAACATTTAATTATTCTTTTTTTGAGCGATATAGACAAATTGAGCACAAGTAGAGTTAACCCAAAACCCGACCACAACCTAATACCGTAGTTTATTCTTGACTCTACAGATGCATGGTAGAATATTAGATTGTATGTTTAATTATTCCTTCAAATGCCGTACGTATGTATGTAGTGATATAATTTTAATCAAATTAATTTTGATTTATTTCTTTATATAAAAAAGCGTGAAACCTGTAACTGTTCATTCTATGAAAATATGTAAGTTTCAATGTACTAAAAAATCGCCTCCCCCCGCCCCCTCCTCGGTATCCTTGGACAAAAAAGTGCAGCTCTAATTTTTTCAAATTATATCCCCTGCTATCGAGAGGCGAAGCCTCGAGATGAATACAGCGTGAGGCTGTGATGAAACTCCCACCGAGGTATGCAAGTATATTATTTTATTCACACTCATTCCTTTCACTGAGTCATTAAGTAATGAAATTTCAATGAAATGCTGTGAAAAATGTAACAGTTATGAACGGGAGCATATCACAATCCATACTTCTCACAGTTCATACTCTGCACGATACATACGTCTCATAAGCCATACTCATCTCGGGTCCCCTCGGCAAAGTTCGATATACACTGGAAAAAAATACATATGCAGTAGAAAGATAGGTTCAACATTACGAGAATAGATGTCGCTCTAGTTTCTTAAAAGAAATTTATATAGCGATCTGTCAGATACTTAAAAAAATATTATTACATTTTAAATACTTTTGGAATTGAATGAAGATGTAATATAGTATTCAATAATTAATAAAATGGTAAGGTAGGCAAATATTTGTAGGACCTATACAAATATAATAAATAAATACATACAACAAATATATCTTCCACCGATAATATTATAACACAGAAAATAGTATATGATTATGCAGCAATAGAAGCAGGCAGTCCATTAATAAGAATACTGTAGAACTGGAACAAAACTATCTGAAATTTCCGTTTCTTATATTCTTATCGATGTGTAAATACCTTGAGATTCTGCTTGCAGTAAATCAATTGTAGATGATTACAGACAATGTTACAAGTTTTGTACTCGTATTTCCGTATAGTAGCTCACCAATTTTACAAAACATAATATTTTAAAGTTTATTTCTCCAATGACCTAAAATCAGAACATCAGAACCTTGTAGCTGTGCACTGCATAAGTATATAAGTAAATTAACGTACTGTTCTTAGAAAAATTTCGCTGTTGAAAATTAAATGCTACCACGACAACATCCATCAGCTGATTACTTAAACAGATGATATTCCAATATTTGTGAAAATGGCATGTGATCTTCTAATTTTTGTAATATGTCACTTATTTAACTGTTTATTGTGATTATTATTGGTATAATATATCTTTTATACTATTATTCTTAAAATATTTTTAAAATCTCAATAAAACTAATGGAAACATATCACATCATATCCGTATCATCATATTGTTAATTTTATATTTAAAGTTGAAGATCTGTCACCTCGCATAATATTTTAGTTGAGTAATGCGGATGTCAAATATTTTTCCGATAGAAAACGAAGCGTGTTCGGCTGTCATCGTAGTATGACTTATGAGAAGTATGAGCTATAAGATGTATGGGGCGTGATATGTACTCTTATGAACCATGAAAATTGAAAACCGTCAATTGACGAATGACCGCTCTTGGTAGTTCAGTGGTTCTCAAACGCTGGAGCAAAATTATATATTTTTAAATGGTAACGTGTATAGTTCGTCTAGAGTTCATTGCCAAATACTATTTATCTATTTATGATTGCGGTTTGTTACATGTTTTTGCGCTATGACCTTTGAAATGAAAGTAATTTAATCTTTATGTACTATACCATAGTGGCGAATATTGCATGGCAATGAATGTTTTAGAAATTTTGGAAGGGTCCAGAGCAGGTACGAAACAGATACGTATTTGGTAACTATTTGTACTTCGACAATTTCGTCTACGCGTTCAGAACCAATATTTGACCATGTTCTTGCAAAAAAGGTTTGAAACTATAACTTTTATTGGTATCGTCAGAAACCCATGGCTGCCACATTTTTAGAAAAAGATGTTACTTTAACAAAACTTCAACAAGAATGATATTTGAATTTCATTATTTCCAGTTTTATACACTTTCAATCTCAAATTCTAAGAACTTACGGTATTCACTTAAGGCAAAGGGTAGTTTACTGGGATACACTTACCAGTAAAAACACCTTTTTATATTTTTAATCTCAAATACTACGAACTTACGGTATTTACGTAAGGGTAGTTTAACGGAATACACTTAACAGGGAAAATAATTAGGATTAAATAATTATATTTAAGTAACTGTTAAGTACATATTTAGCGATATAAAATCCCGAAATACATCCTATTTCAGGCTGTCCAATAAGCCAGTACAAGTATTTATAATCTTACCAATACTTTTAAATACATTACTTAGACGAGTACCTGTTCTGGACTCTTCCAAAACTTCTAAAACATTCATTGCCATGCAATATTCGTCTCTATGGTATAGTACATAAAGATTAAATTCCTTTCATTTCAAAGGTCATAGCGCAAAAACATGTAACAAACCGCAATCATAAATAGATAAATAGTAGCTGGCAATGAACTCTAGACGAACTATACATATCTAATTTATTCTTCAAACATCATAAAAATGGTATCTTTTTTTACTTGATTCACAAGGTGGAAGTTTAATTTCTCCGCCGCCGGAGTAAAAGTAAGTAAAATAAGATAAATAATTATCTATAGAAACTATATAGAATAAGCGATTAAGGCTTTCTGCACACGGAGCTTATCGTCATAGACGCGTATTAGACGCAACGTACGAAACGTATACGCTTTTGTGCTGCTCGCTTGTATTTCAATACTTTCAACTGTACACGAGGAGTCAGCTGCGCGGATTCGTCAAAGCAGACAAGCTGTAATACGTCGGCCGTACAGCAGTGTCTGTCGGTTGCAGTACGCTTTATAACGAAGTACACTACACGTTCATGTTGTTTTTTTTAAAAAATGGCGGATCAAACAGTTAAATTTAAAGCGGTATACTTGTCCCCGTCACGGTAACGAAAATATGGTCTAGAATTTCAACGAATCTGGCTGTAATGTTAAAAATTAACAATTGAAATTTTAAATGAAGAATGTGGAAGATGTAATTAATCCGTTAACGGATCGGTTTTAAAATAAAATCTGTAACAAATGAGAAAAATTTATATCATAATGACAATATTAGCCATTTTTCAACATCAATTTTCTTCAAAATATTAATATTTTTAAAAAATCTAATTAAGATACCGTGTAAATAAATCTATTCTATTTATGTTTTATTTTTAAAAATATATTATGTGGTTCATAAATAAATTGTGAAATTGTAATATGCAATTTTAGTAACGAAATTTACACATAGATGTCGCAGCATTGCACCCCTACCTAGGGTACCTTTATAACCAGGGTATGGCCATGGCGTGGCTCATGTTTCGTCCGCCATTACCGGGACATCTGTTATATATGTTGTTCTTGCGCAAATTATTATGTATTTTCGTGGATATTTGTTTTATTTTAATGAAACACACATTTAATTATCATTTTAATACGTATTTATAGTGTAAGTAATATATTTTATTTTATTGACTTGTGTAGTTTGTTAAGATTCCCACCACGATTACTGACATACTGAAAACAACTATAAATTACCAATATTAAGCACAATCATTTAAATTTTAAAAGGTAAGTTTAGAATATACAATTATTATGTAAATAAGAACTACAGATATTAAATTGGATGTGATAATAACAACCCATGTCATATATTCTACATAACCTCTAAATGTAAATACTAATAATAATTGTGTATCTCTTAAATTAATGAATTTTTATTACCTTTATAAATTCACAGTGTGATAATTTAATATTCTTTTATAATATAATATCACATTTATTACAAATAAATAGGAAAACGAATTACCGAAAATGGCGGCAATCTTGGCCCATGGCCATACCCTGGTTATAAAGGTACCCTACCCCTACCTAGGGTACCTTTATAACCAGGGTATGGCCATGGCGTGGCTCACGTTTCGTCCGCCATTACCGGGACATCTGTTATATGTGTTGTTCTTGCGCAAATTATTATGTATTTTCGTGGATATTTGTTTTATTTTAATGAAACACACATTTAATTATCATTTTACTACGTATTTATAGTGTAAGTAATATATTTTATTTTATTTACTTGTGTAGTTTGTTAAGATTCCCACCACGATTACTGACATATTGAAAACAACTATAAATTACCAATATTAAGTACAATCATTTAAATTTTAAAAGGTGAGTTTAGAATATACAATTATTATGTAAGTAAGAACTACAGATATTAAATTAGATGTGATAATAACAACTCATGTCATATATTGTACATAACCTCTAAATGTATGTCTTAATAATAATTGTGTTTCCTTAAATTAATTAATTTTTATTACCTTTATAAATTCACAGTGTGATAATTTAATATTCTTTTATAATATAATATCACATTTATTACAAATAAATAGGAAAATGAATTACCGATAATGGCGGTGATCTTGGCCCATGACCATACCCTGGTTATAAAGGTACCCTACCCCTACCTAAGTCTCCCCTATGTTTATCTGTTATTAGCTCCGCCCATTCCGCCTTGCCTTAGGGTAAACTTCCGAACAGTGGCGAAATTACAAATATGAGTTCGTTTACAATGTTTATATTTATGGAACAATATTCACATCTCGAATTTTCTAAAATACCGGAATTTTAATTATTTTCAGCACTAAAAATTTTAATTTTAACAATAGATCCCCATACTAGCACAAATGAACTTTTGGAAAACAGTGTAAATAATGCTTTTAATTGAAATTTAGAATTACTTATCTGCAAATAAAGAAAATATATAATTAAATATACATAAATGCAACAATAATTTAATATAGGTAGCGTAGTGTAATCAAAGAGGCACTGTTGTTATTGTTAATTTTTTAGAAGTTTTGACCTTTCTTTGAAACTCCCTCCACCAGGCAGAACAAATTTCGTCAGACCAGGACCTTATAATCGGAAACAAAAGGTGAAAACGGCCGCGTTCACCCGAAACATTAGTTGTGGGAGCGCTTTTGTATCGCTCTGGTAGCAACTCTTGGTACTGGTGAACGGTGTAATAGGGGGACATCTCGCGCCTATTTTAAACAACTGTCACGGTTAACTTCACTCCGAAAATAATTATTTAGTGTACTTCAATTGATTCAGTTACTGGTTTTCTCAATCGTGTTTTTTGTCTAGTAAAATGAATGCGAACGAGCATATTATTTTATTTTTATTGGAAGAAAATGAGCGACCTAATTTGAACATTGTTTTACATATTGCTGAATATTTAGCGCAGCCAATTGATCAAAATATAGAAGAAAGAGCAGTTGTGCAAAGAAATAGAAATTATTTTGAAATTGTAATTCCTTTGTACACTGATCTCCAATTTAAGGAATATTTTCAGATGTCTAGAGCTACTTTTGAGGTAAGAAACATTCTTTTAATATTAAGTATAATTTAATTATAATAATATAGTTCTTTTACCATTGAAACTATGTAAATAGCTAACTGTCTAAATAAAATATCTCTAATTACAGTTACTCAGTATCGTTGTTGGGAATCACTTGCAGAATCCAAATATTGTTCTGCCGTTGCAAAAAAGTTGATGTTTACTTTGTGGTTACTTAGTAAACCCGAAAGCATTTTAGCAGCTGGAGATCGGTTTGGTCTTGCAAAAAGTACGGGGCATAAGATTTTTAAGGAAATTGTCACAATTCTTGCCCAGCTCACTCAACAATATATTACCTGGCCGAATGCTGAAAATCAACAAACTTCTTCCGTTGTAAGTTTATTGTAACCTTAATACTTCTTTTATATCTACTTATAATATATTGTAGGCAATTTAGATTAAATCTTTTTTGTTTATGATTCTTAAAATAAATGTTTTCTATATTTTAGTATTTCGAGAATCGTTCACATGGCTTTCCAGGAGTTGTAGGAGCCATAGATGGCTGCCATATACTGTGCAAACAACCTGTTAGAAATGCAAACGATTTTTTTAACAGGAAAGGGTTTCATTCGATTATCTTACAAGGTGATTGATCACTAATAAACGAATTTTTATATTTGCTTTTGATTTTTTTTTCACGAACTTGTGATCATCGTGCGAGATTCATCGATGTGTTCATCGGTATGCCAGGACGTATGCACGATGCCAGGGTTTTCCGTAACAGTCCACTATTCCGCAGGATAACGGACGAAGCTAATTTACTTTTGCCGCCGCAGTTACATTTGATTGGAGATGCTGCATATCCATTGATGGTTAATTTAATAATAATAATAATAATAATAATAATAATAATAATAATAATAATAATAATAATAATAATAATAATAATAATAATAATAATAATAATAATAATAATAATAATAATAATAATAATAATAATAATAATAATAATAATAATAATAATAATAATAATAATAATAATAATAATAATAATAATAATAATAATAATAATAATAATAATAATAATAATAATAATAATAATAATAATAATAATAATAATAATAATAATAATAATAATAATAATAATAATAATAATAATAATAATAATAATAATAATAATAATAATAATAATAATAATAATAATAATAATAATAATAATAATAATAATAATAATAATAATAATAATAATAATAATAATAATAATAATAATAATAATAATAATAATAATAATAATAATAATAATAATAATAATAATAATAATAATAATAATAATAATAATAATAATAATAATAATAATAATAATAATAATAATAATAATAATAATAATAATAATAATAATAATAATAATAATAATAATAATAATAATAATAATAATAATAATAATAATAATAATAATAATAATAATAATAATAATAATAATAATAATAATAATAATAATAATAATAATAATAATAATAATAATAATAATAATAATAATAATAATAATAATAATAATAATAATAATAATAATAATAATAATAATAATAATAATAATAATAATAATAATAATAATAATAATAATAATAATAATAATAATAATAATAATAATAATAATAATAATAATAATAATAATAATAATAATAATAATAATAATAATAATAATAATAATAATAATAATAATAATAATAATAATAATAATAATAATAATAATAATAATAATAATAATAATAATAATAATAATAATAATAATAATAATAATAATAATAATAATAATAATAATAATAATAATAATAATAATAATAATAATAATAATAATAATAATAATAATAATAATAATAATAATAATAATAATAATAATAATAATAATAATAATAATAATAATAATAATAATAATAATAATAATAATAATAATAATAATAATAATAATAATAATAATAATAATAATAATAATAATAATAATAATAATAATAATAATAATAATAATAATAATAATAATAATAATAATAATAATAATAATAATAATAATAATAATAATAATAATAATAATAATAATAATAATAATAATAATAATAATAATAATAATAATAATAATAATAATAATAATAATAATAATAATAATAATAATAATAATAATAATAATAATAATAATAATAATAATAATAATAATAATAATAATAATAATAATAATAATAATAATAATAATAATAATAATAATAATAATAATAATAATAATAATAATAATAATAATAATAATAATAATAATAATAATAATAATAATAATAATAATAATAGCATTTATTGCCCAACAGTGTATATACCAATTACAGGACAAGATAATAAAGATAAATATAAGAAATACAAAATACACAAAAAATACAATAATTAAATAATACATACTGAAATATAATAATATTAATACTAAGTTTTTAAATGTAGAATAAACGTTGCAAGCGACATATTAAATATATCAATGTTACAATTTAGGTTGTTGTAATTTTTAGACATTATAAATACAGGGGATTTAAGCAATAGATTGGTTTTATGAGTTTTACAGTATAAGAGGTGTTCATTTCTAGAGGAAATTCTAGGAACTAAAAAATATATTTTGCTTAATAATGGTGCACAATCAACTATATTATTTAATAATTTATATAGAAATATTAGTGAAGAATGAGTGCGCCTGTCCTCAAGGGAATTATATTCGAACTGGTTTAAAAGAATATTGTAGTCATAACCAGGTTGTGGATAGAAATTTAAAAGTAATAGCTTTTAAAAATTTTTTTTTAACAGATTCGATTTTTTTTATTTGGTTATTATAAATGGGGTACCAAATGATCGCACCATACTCCAATTTTGAGCGGACATATGTGTTGAAAAGTAACGTTATAACATTTATATTATTAAAATCTTTAGTGTTGCGCAGTATAAAGCTAAGAGCTTTGTATGCACTATTGACTGTGACATTGACGTGATGTGTGAAATGGAGCATACCATCAAAGTTTATCCCGAGATCTTTTATTAAAACATCTCTTGTAATAATAGATTCATTAATTTTGTATTCATAAATATACTTATTCTTTTTCCTAGTGTATGACACAACTTGGCATTTATCAACATTTATTTTGAGATGGTTATTATGATACCAAGTACTAACAATATTTAGGTCATTTTGTAGTATTACACTATCTGTAGAAATTTCAATACGCCTAAAAAATTTTAAATCGTCTGCAAATAATAAAGATGGAGACACTATTTTGGAACATAAGTCGTTTATGAACATAGCGAAAAGAAGTGGGGACAGGTTCGAACCTTGTGGTACACCTGAAGTTACTACAAATGGTCTGGAATCAAAACCGTTGTGTGATACGAATTGTTGCCTGTGCGTAATGTAAGATTCTAATAGCCGCAATAAGTTACCACAAACCCCGTACCTTTCAAGTTTATGCAACAGTAGGTGGTGGTCTACTTGATCAAAAGCTTTACTAATGTCAGTGTAGATACAATCAACCTGTCCTCCACTGTCTAAGACATCAAATGTAAATTGTGAAAACACTGCTAAATTAGTGATCGTGGAGCGTTTTTCCATAAATCCGTGTTGATTATCAGAGATGGTAGGTTTTATGAAGTTGTAAAGATTCTTATGTATAGGATAATGTCGAATAACTTAGAAAAATTACATAGAATCGAGATAGGGCGATAATTTTCGACAATAGATGTATCACCTTTTTTAAAAACAGGGCAGATACGAGCAGTCTTCCATATTGTTGGATATTCAGCTGTTTGTAATATTAAATTGAAAATATGTGTCAAAGGATAAATAAAATTGGATATGCAATCCTTAACTATAAATGATGGAATCTGATCAACTCCCGATGTTAATTTATTGTTCAACTTTTTTGAAGCAGTTATGATATCACTTTCGGATACATAATTCAAGGATAAACTATCGTTATTATCTGCAATATCGATATTGGTTGTTTTATTTAATTGTGGCGGATTATTGTAGACACTTTGAAAGTAATTGCTGAAAGCTTGAACTATAGATTGCGGATTATCATAAATAGTTTCTTGAAATTTAACTGAGCCTGGAATTCGGGATTTGTTACATTTCGTGTTAAGGAAAGACCAAAATTTTTTCGAATCTGCTTTGATATGGTTTTCTATATTGCATATGTACGTTTTGTAGGCAATTTTAATTTCATTTTTAACTAATTTGCGTAATCGATTGAAATCATTCTTGTATTGAGCATTGACGACACTTTTTTTCCGGTATTTTTCTTTTTGAGTAATAAGTGTTTTCAAATCGGTAGTAAACCATGGCGGATAGGTGTGTGAGGTAGATTTTTTACAAAAAAAGAGGAACGTGGCGACAAAAACATTCATTTAAAATTTTGTAGAAAACGTTACATGCTTCATTTACATTATTATATGATGTTATAAAAGTCCATTCGATAATCATAAGATCAGCGTATAATTGTGGGAAGTTACATTTTTTAAAGTTGTATGACGTTTTACCACTATTTGTAGGAAAATTACGTCTGATTTCAGTATTTGTATTAACTAGCAATTCGATTGGAGGATGGTGCTTGTCTATTTTTACTATTTCATAATCACAGCTAAACAGATCAATATTATCCTGCCTAATGTTGGTTATGACTAAATCTAAGAGTCTATTATTGCTGTTAGTAATATTATTGATTTGGATAAGATTAGAGAAATTGAGAAAATTATGTAGTATTGCAGTTTTGTTGTCAATAGTATTGGAGTGATAATTAGTAACATTGAAATCACCGGTTATAATTACATTGTTGTCGTATAATATATCGGATCTACCCAAAGTGTCAAAAAGTAATTCAAAGTCGCTGAGACCTATGTTTGGTGGAATATACATAGTTATTATAATTAAAGAATAAGAATTAACAATTATTTTACAACCAACTATGTCGACACAGTTTATTAATGAGGTGATAAAATCAAAGTTCAACTTAGCTGCTGTTATAGAATTTCGCACTGCAAGCAACACTCCTCCACCGGTTGAAAGGCCCAGTAGCTCACACTGCCGATCGCATCGAAACGTAGTGTAGTTGTTGGCGAACAGCTCGTTGTTGCACGTATGTTCACGAAGCCACGTTTCCGATAGACAGAGAATGTCATGCTCACTGTCTGCTGTGTTACGGTAAACTGTATTCACTTTAGAGCAGGGGTGGGGAACCTTTTTTCTCTAGCGGGCCATTTGAACATTCACAACATCATTCGAGGGCCATACAAAATATAACCCCCCCCCCCCCCCCGTTTTTAAAATGATAATGTAACCTTAGCTTTTTATTTTAGTTTTTATTTGTGTACAAACATGTTTACATATAATATGCATATTAAACAATTATATTATTGCCTCTCCTCCCTAAATTAAAGTCTAGAATCCACCACCCCTAATGTGAGGGTTGGAGCTGCTTCATTTTGGTAATTCGTGTGATATCAATTGATATATTTGACGTTGCTACTCGCAACTGATTTTCCAGGTTTGTATCGGTTAAAATAAATTTATTTTTCTATGGACAAAAATTTCACAATTTTTTAAATTTCAAGTCCCGCCCGCGGGCCTGACCAAACTACTAGGCGGGCCGTATACGGCCCGCGGGCCGGACGTTCCCCACCTCTGCTTTAGAATTTAGTCCTCTGACGTTTTGATAATAGATGTTCAATGATTTATTAACACTAGTATTTAAAGAATTAAAATTACTGTTGGGCATTACATGTTTAAATTCACTATTTTGGGGATGTTATTAACATATTTAATTGCAATATTATTTTCACCCTTTTCCTTTCGAATTTCGAGTTCTTGTTTAATTGCTTTATAGTAGTTTATTTGTCTTATAGTGCGGTGACACCTTTTAGAAATAATGGCCACTTGTCATACGAGCAAGTTAGATACAACACTAAATTAAGTTCAATAAGATCAATTATTGAGCGCGCATTTGGCCTTTTAAAAGGAAAATTTAGAAGATTGAAGTATTTGGATATCTCAGATTTTGAATTAGGCAACAGTATAATTGCAGCAACTTGCGTGTTGCACAATTTCATTATTGATCATAACGATATTGACGAGCTCGAGGAGAACTTTGATGATAATCTAGAAGACGAACTAATTTTTGAAGATATTGGAAGAGGAAATGGGGCTGCAGAAAATAAAAGAGCTTCCATTGTAAATATATTTCAATAAAAAAATATATCAAATATTATATTATAAGTAACGTACCTATAATGTATTTATAAATTATAAAACAAAAACGGAGATTCTCTCCCAAAACATATCATTTTAAATAAATTGATTGCAAGACTAGAATAAAAATGTCTGAAACATAAAAAAACATTATAGTTATTTATTTAATAATTTTTCCAGCAAGATATTTCTTCTCTCTTGTATTTCGTTGCTTATTTCGACAGCAAGCCGCAGTTTTTTTAATTCCTGCACTCGTTCTTCTTCTACTTCAAGAGCTTTTTTCCTATACGCGTACAATTGTCTTCCACTTTTGTTTTTGTTCGTCGGCGTTTGTGTTACGGAGTTATATGGTGTTTTCTATTTGATTTGGTTTGGCTATTTGTGTTGGTATGGTTATTTGAATTGGTAATTCTTCCAACGACTCAGGTACTAGATTGGAGGGAATATCTGGCAAAGAAGTAGGCTTTGGTTGTGATATGTCCATAGATGAAATTGTTGGACCAAAGTTTACCGTCCTATCGTCGGCGTAAATTTCTTCAAATATCTCATAATGGTCCCACTGAACTCGTGAACGACCGGTGTTTTTCTTATTGTTATTATCCTTTATTGTCTTGTACGTCTTTTTTAAATTTCGCCATTTCCTATCTACTATTTCTTCGTTAACGCCCAAATATCCGTGGCTCTCCAATGCTTGGCAAATTTCGTTCCATAACTGTTTCTTTTTCACTTTAGGATCTCGAAAACGCATTTTCATGTTGTTGAACAATTGAATTAACAATAAAGTTGATTTCTTATTCCAAGAAAAGACTTCTTTTGTTGAGGTTCTTCTGAAACTCCAACTATTTCATTGTTGTTCTGGGTAAAATACAATTTCTTAAGATCTGGCTCTACAACAAAATTTTCTTAAATCATTCATTCTTGCTATAGAATTTGGATGACAAAACTATTAATTTATTTTTCCTAGTACTTGTAGTAAAATTATGTTATTTTAAATTTAAAAGTAAATAACCTCAAATAAGATAAAGAAATGATTTATTATGAATTAATTTAGTTGTCTACTTTAAGTAATTACTTACCATTTATCAGTCTTGTGTGAATTTCTTCAGTTGCTGTCACCAAATAATCAATGTTATTAAAAGTATGTAAACTTGATGTAAATTGCGCCATTTTACCACCAAGTAGCGAAAACAGTTGTGAACTGAGCGTAAATGAAATGTGCTACTAAAAATGACGACCGCTCCAACAATATGTTCCGCGTAGAGCGATAGAAATTGTGCGTTCAGTCAAATGTTAATCAAACAGTTGCGTAACAGTTGTGTCGGGTGAACGCGACCACTTATTGTTTTACATATTGGCTTTGACAACTAATTATAACTTTTCAGTTTAATGGAACCTAAATTTCTTATGGATAAAAGGGAAACATCTTTAGTAATAGGTAAATTTTATTAAAATATTTTTTATGAAAATAATAATAATATTATTTCTAGTGTACCATTTCCGGTTTATCATATATACAGCCAAAATCTAATCTGTTATTTCAAATTATATACCACATTTGAGAAGTTTTGTATAATATTTTTATATAATTTTCAAGAAGATCTGTTTAGAGCTTTCAATAAAGTATCATTCCGATTTATCAATTTTAGCCAAAATCTAATACGAGTATGTTGTTTCCCTATATAAAAATTTTATATTTACAAAAATGAAAAATTTTGGATGCTATTGTAGTTTTTCATTAAAAACTGTTATGGGCTTCAAGTAAAGCTCTTCTAATCGACTCTATGCAGAATGCACTATCGACCGAAAACATTACCTCTACTACTTACGGTATAACAGGAGGTAAAAAATACTGCTCTGCGAATATAAAATTTGTCAAACTAGAAATCACGTTTTTTACAAAAAACAAAATGTTACTTATAGAGAAAACAATAATTGGAAACCTTCAAAAATTATAAGCAAAAATAACACTATCCAATATATTTTGTAATTAGAAATGAAAATAATCGTCTAAAACGACGTAATATACTATTGACCTTAGAAAATCATTCAATGAACTATGATCAAAATTTTGTAATTCTGTTCTACATATTAATAATTATAAAAATAATTATGTATGTAATGATGTATGTATGTACGTATGTATGTAATGTTTGTATTTTTAAAAAGGCAGATGTTATAATGTGTAGTTATTGTTATTGTTATTGTTATTTAATTAATTCTCTATTATTGGCAATAATGTTTATTTCTTGTTCTTATTAATATTTGTTTGTATTTAACCTATTGGTCATTTATTAAGTTACCTACCTAAAATCATCACACTCAATAATACTAAGGTTTTTTTAAGTAAATAATTTCGTACATAATTATAATATAATATTGTATATATGTCCTCATAATTAAATAAATATTAAAAAAAACATTGTTATTAAGGTACTTATATATTAATTTCCACTAATAAATTATTTTAATAGTTCAAGAATATACCCTGTGTACATAGGAGATTAATATGGGAAATCAGTTTTTTGCAATTTCCTGCTCGCCTAATTATTTTAAGCAAAAACGCGTCAAATAAAAGTTTTAGGGCATAAAATTCCGCATCTAAATCAATAAACAAAATTACCTTTACATGCTTTGTAACGACAGAAATTAATTATGAAAATCTCGAAAATTACGTTGAAAGTATCGACAGCCATGGAATTGAACAAAAAATAAATAAATGCTTGACGTTTTATCTGTCACAACGTAAGTTAACTTACTTGACGCTTCTGACAATTTGATAAAACGTTAAGCATTTATTTATTTTTTGTTCAATTCCATGGCTGTTGATATTTTCAACGTAATTTTCGACATTTTCATATTTAATTTCTGTCGTTACAAAGCATGTAAAGGTAATTCTGTTTATTGATTTAGATGTAGAATTTTATGCCCTAAAACTTTTATTTGACGCATTTTTGTTTAAAATAGTTAGGCGAGCAGGAAATTGCAAAAAACTGATTTCCCATGTTAATCTCCTATGTACACCTTTAAGATAGACACACGGTATGTATTTATTGGCCTGGTTGCATTATTATATAGATACAGCACAGCAACAATATACGTATAACAATTGTTGCAAGTAAAATGCAGACTACGTAGATAATTGATAAGCTACCTGCTACCTGTCTCCGGCAATGGAATATAAGAAGGGTTGATAGAGCTATAAATAGATGTAGAAGAATATTAGGGAGAGAATTTCGGTACCGCCTAATGGCTCCTTCTCCCTTTACACCTCCAAAACCAGACATGGTCAAAGAAAACAAGTCAAGGCTCTTAATGCATGTAAAACCGGCAGGGCCGGATTGGAAAGATTCAGCAGCCCGGGAAAATTCTAGCATGATCAGCCCCATCTTCCCAAAATCCATAAGAAAGATTTAAGCATTTCAGAAACCCGTCAAAAGTTCCATAAATTCTCCTTACAAAGTATGACAATTTCTATTACCAATCATTCAGCCACTTCAAAGAAAAAGAACTTCATATGTGAAGAATTCACCCCAAAAAAAAATTTTAATCGTGCATAGATGCTACTTTCAGGTAGCATCTATGCACCCCAAAAAATTTTAATCGTGCATAAATGCTACTTTCATGTAGCATCTATGCACCCCAAAAAAAATTTTAATCGTGCATAGATGTTAGTAGCATCTATGCGCCCCAAAAAAATTTAATCGTGCATAGACGCTACTTTCAGGTAGCATCTATGCACTCGAAAAAAATTTTAATCGTGCATAGATGTTACTTTCAGGTAGCATCTATGCACCCCAAAAAAAATTTAATCGTGCATAGATGCTACTTTCAGGTATATATATATATATATATATATATATATATATATATATATATATATATATATATATATATATATATATATATATATATATATATACCGTGTGTCTATTTTAAAGGTGTACATAGGAGATTAACATGGGAAATCAGTTTTTTGCAATTTCCTGCTCGTCTAAATATTTTAGGCAAAAATGCGTCAAATAAAAGTTTTAGAGTTTAAAGTTCTACACCTAAAACAATATACAAAATTACCTTTACATGCTTTATAACGACAGAAATTAAATATGAAAATGTCGAAAATTACATTAAAAATATCGACAGCCATGGAATTGAACAAAAAATAAATAAATGCTTGACGTTTTATCTGTCACGTGATCTGTCACAAAGTAAATTGACTTATTTGACGTTTCTGACAATTTGATTTGAACAAATATCGTTAATTATGGCAATAATAGAAATATAACATTAATAAATAAAGAAATAAAGAAAATATAGTCTTGTTTAAATAATGTGAATATATCAAAAATTCAACATTGCGTAACAAAATTATGTATGATGCTGTTATGTACTCTCAACTCATTTCCAATACATCTACCTTAGTACTACAGAAGGGGTCTACACTTATCATTCCTAACACTTTTTCTGAGAGTAACGCATGTTCTGCTCGTCCTATATTCTGATATGCGGCTCACGTGTATTTTTTGAAGACACTTCATTCGTATAAATGTTCATTTTTTAATCATTTCAGACAATAAAACTAGAGACAACATCAAATTGTCAGAAACGTCAAATAAGTTAACTTTTGTTGTGACATATAAAACGTCAAGCATTTATTTATTTTTTGTTCAATTCCATGGCTGTCGATATTTTCAACGTAATTTTCAATATTTTAATATTTAATTTCTGTCGTTACAATGCATGGAAAGGTAATTCTATTTATTGATTTAGATGCTGAATTTTATGCTCTAAAACTTTTATTTGACGTATTTTTGCTTAAAATAATTAGGCGAGCAGGAAATTGCAAAAAACTGATTTCCCATGTTAATCTCCTATGTACACCTTTAAAACAGACACACGGTATATATATATATATATATATATATATATATATATATATATATATATATATATATATATATATATATACAGGGTGTAAATGAAATAAGTGCATTAATTTTAACCAGTAATGTAACTCGATGAGAGCAACAATATTTCTTAATAACTTTTTTTTCTAAGTCTTTTAGATTTTGAGTTGAAATTCTTTAAAGATTTGCTGCATATTTCGTTACCCGCTCATGGAGAACAAATGAGCAGCTGCCATTCAAGTGGGATACAAACAGCTCAAAAATTGTCGGTTATCAGTTACACTTACAGTCACAGTAATTAATAAACGAATCAAGGGGAATAACATTATTATTAATTAATACGTAATAATACAATTTTTAAAATAAATAAATTTAAATTTTGGATAACAAAATTATAAAGTTGTGTATTGAAACAGGCTTTTTATCACCTATGAATAGTGTGAATAGAGGAAGACAAGGAGGGACGGGGTAACTAGAGGAAGAGAAAAAGCATAGTTATTAGGTTATGAGATAATTATTTATCGTCGACAAATCATAATAGTTTAAATTCGTTATTCAAAAAATGTAAGTACAAACTTTTGTCCATTTAAAAGAAGTACATGAGTACCAATAATTAGTCGTCCATTTATTGTTCCCCAAACATTTTTTAATGAAAATTTTTACAGCATTTTCGTCTGTCAAGATGTGTATTGTGCATAATAAATACACCTTCCCAAGTAAATTCAGTCTCATGAATGAACATTATGAGCCATTCCCAAAATTGAAGTCTGTTATGTGTTGAAAACATTGAACTTTTTGCACATGGTATGGATACAACTGTTGCTTTTTTAAAAATTGTCATATGTGACACTCCGTATTGTGATAAAGATGTACAAGATTAACAAATGTGCGAATATTAAGAACAGAATGATTTGGTGATGATTTGGAAACGCTCCGTGTAAATGCGTTGGCAACTCCATGACACTGTCTTTATGAGAACCGTGATGTCAAGTAACATGTAGTACAGATACGAGTAAAAAATAAATAAATAAACCATAGGTAAGTAATTACAATGTCTGTGTACTCGCATTTTGACAGAATTTTACCTTATAAACAAGTTTATTACTAATGTCAAAATTTAATTGCAACAATTGACAGGACTGTCAATTGCTAAAACAAAATTTTTCATAGCTATTGCTGCTGCATTCAATTATCACAAAAATATTTGGAACGACTCGTCAATTTACGGGGTGGTAAAAATGCTAAAAAAATATGCGATTTCGAGAAAAAGTTATTAAGAAATATTTTTTGCTCTCGATGAGTTATACTACTGGTCAAATTTAATGCACTTATTTCATTTCATTTACACCCTGTATTATATATATATATATATATATATATATATATATATATATATATATATATATATATATATATATATATATATATAACGGTTTTCAGTATATAGCTAGCACTGGAGAGACTAGATAAATAATTTTCTAGTTGATGTCGTTCTGTTTATTGGAAATTTGGATATTATTTTTGGTGAAGTAAATAGATGAATCTATCTAAAATACAATAAAATTTTATTTCTAAAAATGCTACTACAAAATTGTCATATTGTTCAATAAAATCTGTTTCTATAACTGTTCTTGTTCTGTTTCTTGTTCTTGTTCTTCTGTCTCAACTTCTTCCTCTTCGTCAAATGTCTCCTCGTCTACTTCTGCATCCTAAAATGAATAAAAGTATACAGTGTGTTCAAAAAAATCCTAACTCAGAGAAGGCTATGAACAAGAAACGTATGACAATTATTTTTTTTTAAATTAATTGTTAATTTGACAAAAGTTATTTTCAAAAATGTTATTTAAAGAATGCAAAGATTTCCACTGTATCCTTTTTATCTTTTTTCTTTAAAATTTGGCTTTTGAATTGAGTAATGATCAGACATAAGTTTCTCTGTTCATAGCCTACTCCGAGTTAGGATTTTTTTTTTGTACACATTGTTGCATTATAATACATCAAGAGAGAAATATGCAGCTGGGTTTATAGGGTTTTCTTTGAAATTTACTCCGCATTTAGAAAACCAGGTTTGTAGTTTATATTATTGTTTATTATTTAATTTATTTTTGTAAACAAATATTATACTAGATGTTTTTCAAGGTGCACACAGAAGATACATGAGAAATTAGTTTTTTGCACACTGACTATGTTTACACGTATAGCAAAAAAGTACTTTGACTTGACTTTGACTTTCAAAAGGCGACTTTTGCCGTTGTGTAAACTGTCGCCTATTACTTTTCTTCCTAAAGTCAAGTCCAAAATAGAATATATAGACTTGACTTATATAAGTGACTTTTAAAAAGTCGTGTGAACCAACGAACGAAAAATACTTTACTTTACTAACAGTGACATCTAGTTTTCATCTAAAAATTTCTAGTAATTGAATATTTAATTACACAATTTTGTGTTTTATACCTGAATTTAAAATTTTCACAAATTTTAAAATATTTTATACGATTATTTTTTAATCTATTTCACATCCAATATTGTTGTTGCATAGTTATATTATTTAAAAATATCGTGCTTAATTTTAGTAACTGTAGTTTACTATCCCTTTTTTCTATAAATAATTTATTCTTAATTATGATTATATGATAATAGTTAAATAGGTAACTTATATCACATGTATTATAACCAAACTTTACTTTGCTGTCAAAGTCAAAGTTGAGTGAAGGACAAGTAACAAACGTAAAGTCAAGTAGATTTGACCCTTATGTGTAAACGCACCATTAAATTGGCTTTTCATACGTCGCCTTTTGAAAGTCAAGTCAAAGTAAATTTTTCTCATACGTGTAAACGTAGTCACTGTTTCCCCCCGTTTTAACTTAGAACGATGGTTGTGGTACCAATAGAAAAAAAAAATCTGCATCAAATGACACCAAATACATGCAAATTATGTAATATTTTGGTCCCATTAGTAATTATTAAATTTATTCAATTTTCTATTCACAGCAAATAGCCGTGGAATTATTGAAAATTTATAAAAAACATAAATTTAAGTGCTCATTCTCCTATTTAGCCCCTACATTATACAACACTTTACCAGACAGTATGAAATCTCTTTCTGTAAATTCTTTTAAATACTACTTGAAGGAAATGTGAAGATTTATGTGTGCATTAATTATTAATTAATTATTAATTATTGATTATTGAGTATTCTCCTGTGATATTATCTGCGAAGCTTTTCTTATGGTTTAAAATATTTGTTGTCTATTCAACATTAATTCTTATTTTTCTCTTTTTTTCTATGTAATTATTAAGACTTTATGTTATATTAATATCGGCGTTCATTTTTGTTTATTTTTATGAATTATGTATTGGTTGGGTTGAAAAGCAGCCTTTGGCTGAACCCCGCCCTTGACTGATGTCAATAAAGTCTATTATTATTATTATTATTATTATTATAATAAATTAGAAAATGCTTGACAAATAAATTAATAAAATTATAACAACAAAATATGCACAAGTTATAGATTATAACAAATTTTGATACATAAAGACAAGATGTCACTGTCAAAGAATTAATCATTTCAAATTAATAATAGAAAGGTCCAAAAAAGAAAATAGTATATAGAATAGTTGTAAGGAATGGAACTTAATACAGTTTCCAGCATAACTATAACTATGTAAGTATGTATATTTAAATTAATGAAAATTAAATAGCGGGAGGTATTGTGTTGGCCACATCAGATGTTTATCTTTTTGTTCAAATGATGTGGCTATTAATATGAAATTGAATAAATTTAATAATTATTTTATAGGTCTAAAATATCACATATGCATCACATGTATTTAGTGTTATTTGATGCAGAAAATTTATCTTTCTATTTATACAACCATCGTTGTCAGTTAAACGGGGGGCAACACTTGAAAACATATATACGTATTTTTTGTTTACTTATGTGTTTAACTTCGTGTGTATTTTAACTAATTTTTAACTTATGACCGGCTGACCGGGAAATCGAATAAATTATGGACCATGGAGTGATTTTTTACACTAGCATTAGAATAGTATATTGTGCAACAAGTGAGGAAAATCACCTGGCTATGACGTATAGTTTAAATTTGCACCACAATTATATATACTTATAAAAAAGATTTGATTGCGTAGCTGTCCAGAGTGTAAGTGGATGTGACTGCTAGTGTGCTAAGGTGAGAAAGTTTCCGAGCGGAAAGAGAAGAAGAGCATGTACAGGTATCTCATTTTCAATGTTTTTTTAAGGTATCTCGGCTAATATTAATGATAGAGTAAAACCGTTTGCACATTCCAGGGTCAACTTTTCCAGAAATGTTTAATAGTCACCATAGGAATTTTCGATCTTCTTTTGTTTCTGAGCTACAGGCAAAAACTCGTTTTTCGCTCATTTTGAAAATATCTCATATCTTATTTATTATGATAGAGAAAAAATGTTTTCACAAAAATTTTACCGTTTCTTAAATAGAATAAAATGGCGTAATTAGATTTTTTGAAAACTTAATGATTCTCGAGATATAACACAAACTTATGATTTTTTAAATGGGAACCTATGTTGAAAATAGTCTCGTCTTTTTGCTTATTTTACAAGCTTTTCAATGATATATAACAAGTCTACATTCTTTTGTTTTAAATTTGAATAAGAAATAATTATTAATTTATTGGGTTAAAAAAAATTAAAATTATGAAGAAACAAATGAAAAAATCTATTACAGATCATCATTTGCATATTTCTAATAGTATTTGTTTAAATTTTACTCATATTTCCAATTTATTTACTTCAAAAGCATAATAAACCATCTTTTTCGGATTATGTCAAAGCCAACTGTAACGTCGATAACTAGTAATTTAACTATCCCGAAAATAATTGGTTAAGAATAATTTTGAGAACATAATTAATAGATATTGAACCAAAATAAACAAATGATGATTTGTAATAAATTTTTTCATTTGTTTCTTAATAACTTCCAATATTTTCACCTCAATAAATTAATAATTCGTCTTTTATTAATGTTTAAAACAAAAGAATGTAGACTTGTTATATATCATTGAAAAGCTTCTAAAATAAGCAAAAAGACGAGACTATTTTCAACATAGTTTTCAAAAAATCTAATTACACCATTTTATCCTATTTAAAAAACGGTAAAATTTTTGTAAAAACATTTTTTCTCTAACTATCATAATAAATAAGATATGAGATATTTTCAAAATGAGCGAAAAACGAGTTTTTGCCTGTAGCTCAGAAACAAAAGAAGATCGAAAATTCCTGTGGTGACTATTAAACATTTCTGGAAAAGTTGACTTTGGAATGTGCAAACGGTTTTGCTCTATTATTAATATTACCCAATATACCTTAAAAAAAACATCGAAAATGAAACACCCTGTTCAAAAGTGATTATGAATGTGGCCGAAAGAAGTGTAGCGAAGGATTATTGCTGTATAAATGGTTTATTTCGCGTTCTTGTTAATCTACCATGTGGGATAAGCATGAATTTATATATACCTATATATGATCAGATTTATCATTACCTGGTATTGTTGATATTCTGATACTAAATCATTCAAGTTAGACTCAGCTTCAGTAAATTCCATTTCATCCATTCCTTCGCCTGTGTACCAATGTAAGAAAGCTTTCCTTCTGAACATGGCGGAGAATTGCTCGCTGACTCTCTTGAAGATTTCTTGGATCGCAGTGGTATTTGCGATGAATGTTCCAGACATCTTTAAGCCGGGCGGGGGAATATCACATACAGCTACCTATTTTAAAACGAAAATTGTATTATTTAGGTTACAAAATTATTTATCATCAAGAAAATTATAAAACATGTGTTGCGTAAAATTGCAAACTGAGCAGAAAACTGCTCTTTCTCTGAACTCTATTTCTTCTTTTTATTTTACAATTAATGTTAATTTAAATACTCTCAATAAAGCAAAGTAAAATAGCATTACGAAAAAGATCATATAACAAATTTTTGAATGATGAAAATGTAGTTCAAGCAAAGTTTAAGATTGCGGTTTAAGAATTTTTTATATACGAGTAAGTATATTAATGAGATAATGAGGTACTTGTACGTTACGTTTCAATATGCTAGTTTAACAGCTGATTGCGGGCAAAACAAACGCTTAATTTTTATAAATCTCATAATATAGTAGCTATGTAAAATACTCGTATGTAAATTTTTAGGAAGATTGTGAAATAAGAACCTTTAAAAATATTAATTTCTTGCCATCAATACTCGAGGAAAGACTTTCGATCTAAAAATATTTTTTTATATTTTGCGTTCATAATGAAGTCATTACGATACGCAATTGCGTATCGTAATGACCTTCATTTCGATACGCAATTTTTTGTTTTAGACGGTTGGTATATAATGTTTCTTTAACCCATTTTTTACCTAATTTATTTTTAGTTAATTGACAATTCATTTTAATAATATAATATCGAAAATATTATTATTTTTTTATTATTTAGGGATGATTATTTACATGAAAATGTACAAATGGTTACAAATATAATCACAAATTGAGTAAGTAAATGTTATTGTAGAAGGCGCAAAATATAAAAAATAGTATTTTATAAGACTTTCTTTCGCACTTGTCAATTAGAAAACTCGATAACGCTCGTTTTCTAAATTTTGACGCGTGCGAAAAAAACATGTCTTATAAAACACGTTCTTTAATATACTATTATAATCCTCATCAAATTTTGCGTATTCGATTGAGTAAAGATCGATATTATTAATAAGTTTTATTTTTCCAAATATCTTTCCTTCACTTCATTCTCCAAAGTTTGTCTATATTTACTCGAATATACACCAGTCATTTGCAAAATGTGAAATAATGTGTTAATACAGTGTGTTAAAAAAAAATCCTACAATCAGCTGTTCGACCGCCATAACGAATGACCTTGAGTGTACAAGTACCTCATTCAAGTGGTTCTATAGACCAGAAAAGTGTAACGGTCAAACCAAGGCGCGAAAATCAAACTCAGTTCATAACGCTGAGAACATAATTTCAATCCCCGTGTATTTCTTACCAAAGAAATTTTTGCTCAACTTTAAAGGCCAAAAAATCTCATAAAAGTAAGTCTCTTATGCAAAGCATTATATGTACCATCTAGATCGATCCTTTATCTCCAGATTCGTACAATAATCACATAAACAGTGCACAGTTTATATTTATTTAAATAATAATAATACAACACTAAAAAAATTCATTGAACGTATGTCTTAGTTTGATCGTGCATGCTTCATCTTCTATTGTTCTGTCCTATTTAATGGTGGATCAACGATATACGGTATCCTTGCTTGTACCAAGCATTTTAATTTCTAATAATTTTCTTACTTTACCTTTTCTACAGGTTTAAACTGTTGCAATCTATTACTGAATAAACAAACTATCGAATTCTTAGCAAGAGCTGCTTAATTTCTTTTACAAAAACTTTTCTGGTCTATTGGTTCGACCAATAGAACGAATTGTCTCTGTTCGCGAGTTAGTTATAAAAAACACTCGAACAATAACACCTTTTTTTAGAAAACCCCTAACATTATTATTTGTGCGTAGGTATTCATTGAGGTAAATTTGCGCACCTATGGATTGACAGACAAAGGGATGCATAGATAGAAAAGCGAAAATAGTTCTAAGTAAAATTCCCCGCGATTTTGACCAATCAGAGCACAAGATTTAGAAGCTCTGAACTAGCCCACAGTGTATTTTTATCTGGAACAGTGTATTCAGAAAAAAATCCTTACTCGGTGTTGGCTATGAACAGGGAAACGTGGGTCTCGTCATTATTCAATTCAATAGTCAAAATTGATCTTGAAATGCAATTTTCAGGAGAAAAGAAATTAATGAAGGATACAGTATATTACCACTCACCGTTTCCTAATTTATTTCCATTTCTAAAATAAAATTTAAGAAAACTTTGATTTCTCTAGATAACATTTTGGACAATGTCTCCTGTCAAATAGACATTAAGTTACGATTTTTTAAAACACAATTGACCGTTAGTATGAACAACTGATTAAGCGTGATTATCGAGCATTTGACTAGCATTGTTTTATCTCTGTCATTCGTTTATGGATCTTTTTAGAGGAAAATACTTCAAATAATAGTTATAGAAAAATTAATTGCCCGCATCTTTTATTTGAAGAATTTTTCTCTAAAATAATCTCTAAACGATTAACAGAGATAAAACAATGCTAGTCACATGCTCACTAATCACCCTTAATCACCGTTCATACTAGCGGCCAATATGGCTGGTAGCACGAGCGTGATTTCAATACCCGTTTTAACTAAAACCATACCAATGACTCGGCACATACTTCAGGGTTATTAACAAACTCAGCGTTGCCAATGTACTGAATAAGCCGAAATTGTACATGATAGCTATATTCAATAAATTTGACGGAATTAATTAAAACTGTTTAATATGATTTTTGTCTTGCCTTCTTTGTAGTATAAACAATTTAAAATAATGAAGCCAAATTTATTGAATATGGTTGTCAATACATTTTCGAGTTAATCAGTATATTGGCAACACAGATTATGTTAATAACCCTGAATTATGTGTCAAGTTGTTGGCATGGTTTTAGTTAAAATAGGTGTTAGAACTGCGCTCGTGCTACCAGCCATGGCTCGTACCACGAGCACGGTTTTAACTAAAACGCTGTTTTAAGAAATGTCAAATTCAAATTTCAATATTTAATTTCGCCCTTATGTTTAAAGAACGATTTAAAAAAATATATTTGTTTGAATACAAACCATCTTTTGCTTTAAAATCATATTTTGATAAATTTGATATTATTTATTACTAATATTAAATAATGAAATCTGACATTTCTTAAAACAGCGTTTTAGTTAAAACCGTGCTCGTGGTACGAGCCAAAGATTATTTTTTACATATTTATCAGTGACCAGTCGTAGCTTTATTTTCGTTGACCGTAAGGCCCGGTATTACAGTTCCGGCTTAAATTTTGGTTTAGGTAAACTTGAGCTTCGGCTTAAGCCACTTGTTTGTATTACAGTACAAAGCTTAGCTAAACTTGACAGCAACGCGATTTTTTGTTTTGTTGATTATGTGTTGGTTATCCTGTTTGTAAAAAAGAATAAATATATATATTTGGCATGACTGATTTCATAGGTTACTATATTGAAATATTATTCATTTGTATTATTGTTTCGTGTTGAAAACGTTGTAGTGATATATGAAACAATGTCTCGACGTATAAAAATTATGTCAAATTTATTAACATATTTCGATGACGTACAATAGCCTGAAGCACAATCCATATCCATCGTCACGCAGTGAATTTATGTACTCCGCAGAAATCACCAGCAGCAATTAAAAAGTTACCAGTTGATAAATATCTTAAGGTTAACAACAAACCATTCATAGGCGTTAATGCATGATTCCTATAGAATAATAAATAATAAATTTAAAATTAATTATATCGAACATAGTTAATATTTTTGAATAACTTAATTATTTACCAGTTTGTTTTGGTTTTTATGTCGTCGTATATCAGGTCGTAAATTATTCGCACAGATTCTTTCGATAATCTGAATCTTTGTGCAAATTCAAAATTGTTCCAGATACTTATATGGTCTGGCCTCATGCGTATCTGACGCGGTTGTCTGGCGTTTATTATCTCTGGCTCATCATTCTCCTCGTCAGATATTTCATAAAGTCATTATTTTCAATGAATTCAATTAACTCCATAATTCTGTGATTTGACAAAGAACAAGTGACATTAACAGATAGGTTATAATTCAGTGTTTAAGCCGCCACGGCTGGCCGCTCAGGTTTAAACTACCGCTCAAGCTTAAATCTGTACTGTAATACCACAATTTTCGCTTAAGCCAAGCTTAAACCTTAAGCCGAGTTTAAACTACAACTGTAATACCGGGCCTATAAGAATTATCAAATATTGATCACCTAATGTAATGAATATACCTTGACATTGTTGGGAATCCATTCAACAAAGTAGGCAGAGTTCTTATTCTGTATTTGCATCATCTGCTCGTCGATTTCCTTCATGGACACCTGGCCCCTGTAGATGGTGGCGACAGTGAGGTACCGGCCGTGTCGTGGATCGCATGCGGCCATCATGTTCTTGGCGTCGAACATCTGCTGCGTGATCTCCGCCACGTTGATGGCGCGGTAGGCTTGCACACCGCGGGCTGTAAGTGGCGCGAACCCGGGAACGAAAAAGTGCAGTCGAGGGAATGGTACCATGTTCACGGCCAGCTTGCGTAAATCGGCGTTTAGTTGACCCGGGAAGCGAAGGCATGTTGTAATTCCGGACATCGTTTGCTGAAATACATCATTTATGGTCATATTGTTTTTTAACTGTCAAGTCAGTTGATAAGGACAATTAATAACCGAAACATTTTAACGCGTACACTGCGCTCTAAATTGATGAAATTATTAAACACCGATTAGCACACACGTTACGCGTTTAGTATTTTTCCGTTGATCGTTTCTTATTATATAGGATGCCTCACTTCGGGTACAAACTTGAAGGCAAGGGTCGCCAACCTTTTCAATGTGTTGAGCTACTTTAAAATTTTCGAACAGAGAGTGAGTTACCTATACTTGGCGTGGCAAGGTATCCAGAAAAAGAATAGTTATTACATAAGTCAGGAAAATGGTACATTACTGTTGAGGAGCCATATTGAAATACGAGGCACTTCGTGCCGAGTATTTTGCGGCTCCGAGTCAAGTACAGACATTTTACTGAGGAGTTATGTATTATTTTTTTTAAACCTTTCATTATAATAAAAATTAATTTTAAATTTAATAATTAAATCTAACTGAATCTAATTTTATATAAATATCTTGTAGTTCTTCTCTCGTTACTAAGGTGACAGACAAAAATTAGTAAATAAACAAAAACGAATTTACTGTCAGTTCTGTATTTTTGGTGCGTCCATGTGCAATGTCTTGTTTTTGAAGATTGGTGTACGGCTAAGAATGTTAAAGGAATTACTGAAGAAAATCTTTTGGTTTACTTTGCGGAGAAAGTTAAACATAATTATAAATCTTCAACCCTTTGGAGTACTTATTCCATGCTTAAGTCGACATTATTGATAAAGAGGAATATTGATATTAACAAGTTTAGTAAGCTAATTGCGTATTTAAAAAGGCAAGGTGAGGGATATCAGAAATCAAGAGTTTTGTCAAGGAATGAAATCGACAGGTTTCTTCGAGAGGCTCCAGATGAAGAATTTTTAATGTTAAAGGTAGAAAAATGTATACTTCTATTTCATTTTAAAAAGTTTTCAAGAAAAATTCAGGTTGTGTTAATCATCGGTTTAGCAGGAGCCTGTCGGTGTGATGAACTAACGAAGATGTCGATTGATGACGTTGAAGATAAAAACTTCGTGTTGATGATACGAATACCTGATTCAAAAACACGTAAGGCAAGGCGCTTCATAGATGTTGGGGATAATGGTAATGAGCTTAATATCACGCATTATATAGGAAGTATCGTACATTACGTCCACTTCAAACGCCACATAGACGTCTCTTCTTGAACTATAAAAATGGGAAATGCTCCGTACAAGCAGTGGGCGTACATACTTTCGGCAAAATACCAAGAAAATTAGCAGTTTATCTTGGCTTAGTCTGTCCTGCAGAATATACTGGACACTGTCTGCGTCGCAGTTCTGCTACTTTCTTGGTGGACGCTGGTGGTGACATTACAAGCCTCAAGAGACATGGTGGATGGAAATCCTCCAGCGTCGCCGAGAGTTATATTGAAGATCAACTTATGACTGCTAAACGAATTTTGGAAGGGAAAGAGAAACATAACACCGAAACCAGGAAATGCGGTGTAGTTGCTAGGAACTATGAAGATAAAGAAGTTGCTGTTGCTGGTTGTTCAAAAACTGCGTTGGTTGTTAACAATGAAAATAATGTTGTTGTTCGAGACGCTTTGTTGACTGGGATTAATATATCTAATGTAAATAACGCAACAATAAACATTAATATCTAATAAAAATTTTAAAAAAAGTTTAAATTTTTTGTGACTAATCAGGGAAATACAACTTTCGCTCCGCATTTTAGGCGCGAAAATAGTATTTTCGCTCCGGTTTCAGAAAAAAAAATTCCTTCAAGGCCAAATGCCACAATGAAAAGTTACATTTTTTCAAGTAATGTGAAGCTGCATGTTTTTCCCTTCATGTACAATAGTAAATTGCCCGATCACAGAACATTTTAGAGAAGTGAATATATTTAATGGATTTGCCTTCTATACCAATATTTATTAATGATGTACTAAGATCAGGACAAAGCAAAGGTGGTCTGTTTGATTGTGCAACGAAACATTATGAAAATTTACGGAAATTTCTATTTTGGGATATACCTATGAGTTACCGGAAGTAAGCACGCGAGCTGCCGGTAGCTCGCGATAGCTGGATTGGCGTTCCCTGCTTTAAGGGTATATCGTCGCCTAATTTTTAACACCGGATATTTCATTTTTTAGCCAAACGACTTGTCAACTTTTTATTATTCAAAATTTCGCGAAATATTGATTTTAGTTAGCCACTGTTGTAATATTTGCGTTTCACGAGCTTTCTGGTGTCCGGATTGGAAAACTGAGCTGCCTAATCAATTTCTTTCGAAATTTTTGTGTAGAAAATAGGTTGACACCTCGTTTTGTCTAAAAAGTGAGATAGCTAGTGTTGTCACTTAGGCGACGATATAGTACTGACTAAGATGAGTAAAAAAGCTTAATCTACATTCACTATTAATACAAAATGGCGTCGAGTGAATTGTTACGTGCTGGAATTTCTATAATAACAACTCAAATTGTAAACGTATTATTAAAAATCAGAGAATGACGGTAAACGGATACGATCAATATGGGTAAAAAGGTTGATTAGTATAAGAAATCGCGTGTGGACGCAGCTTTACTTTTCAAATGTTTTGATTAAAGTGCGCTGCGTGTTGAAGATGAAAATAAGCGACTGTAGTTGGATGATGGAAAATACGCAGAACTGCAGACAGAATTTGTTTATTTACGCCGACGTTTCGCTCTTAATGGGATATGACCAAATTTTTACTTTTACATAATTTGATACTAGGCAAAAGAATAAAATACCCGTATTTTTTTACATCGATTAATTATTCGTACTTTACGAGAAAATAATTATTAAAAATTTGGGGAAGGGATTTGTGACGTGACAATGGTAGAAGCGTGAAAAAAAGACGGTTAGACTGGGAGGGAAAGAGATAGTTATAGCCAGATGTGATCATGCTACACCCTGCCACGCCTATTATAACATAAACGCGACGCTGATAGGCTGATTTATACGTGTCTTTTTCCTTCCCGTAGTCTATCTGTCTTCGTCCACGATTATAACATACTTACGGCATATATACCTTCTCCAAAACATTAAATTGTTAATAACAATATTATTACAAATTAATGTTTAGTTTTTATTAGAATAATGAAAAGCTATAGTGGTTAGTTTTTATATATTGACACAGGGGCGCGCCGTACCATTATGTCGCCCGTGTGCCAATGCTCATCTTGACGCCCCCCCCCCCCCCAAATTCAATAGTTATAAAAAAATAAGCATCGCCTTTCGAAAGAAAATAAAAAAGTGGCCTAAACAAGTGCAAACTAAAATCTAGTACTATTTCATATTTGGAAAGTATGTATTCACAAAAAAACTGCAAAATTTACATTTTTGCCTATATCTAGTGACTTAAGGATTTTTTTCTCAAATAACACCGCTAAAATGATCTTCTAATGGGGCAACAATTAGGTGAACACGTTAACTTGAACAGCCTGTGTACTTTTTCATAGTTACCATATGTTTTAAATAAACGACAATAATTGTTTTTGCCCTATAAAATTAATAATTCTTGCATTTTCTGCTTGAAACATAAATACATCAATAGACAGCTAAAATAAACTCTCTTTCAATAGTATTTTTTGCGACAATGGAAATTATAAATTGGGCCCCATTACTTGAAATCTAATAGTGATAAAAAATCTGAGCATCTTCGTTTGAAGGAAAATAAAAAAGGGTCCTTAAAGACGTTCAAACCAAAATTCCATATTATTTCATATTTCGAAGTTATTTGTGAATATAAAAGGAAGTGGCTAGAGTAGCGGACGCGGGAACGTGTTCAAAAAATTAATATCTCAAACTGACATGGTTTTCGCAATTTCTCTAAATATACCCCAACATTACCCAACCTAACGCCCAAACTCAGGCATGGAAAACGCGGGCCAAGTATTATGCGTTAGGTGAGGTTATTGTTGTTCTCTTTAGAGTAATATAAAAGCAAACTTAGTAAGCTATTCAATAACGGTCCAGCGTTCGTGTCGGGATTTGAATTTTTAACAACGGTCCCGAATGTTAAGACACGTCTCTTCGACGTTTCTAATACTAAACGAGGTACTAAATCACGCCACTTGGAGTTTTGTACAATTTCCATTTGTATATGCCTTTTTCGGGAAAAACAAAAACATCTTTAAAATAGTCTACTAATGGGACAACTTTGCCCTAATTTAATCGACTTTGTATCTCTTATAGTTTACGAGATCCCAATGTGAGCCTCGAAAAACGGGCATATTAAATTAAAAAACTTGTCTTATTACAATTTTGCTCGCCGTGTCGCCCCTGACCAAGTGTCGCCCGTGTGCGACGCACACATCGTACCCTGTGACGGCGCGCCCCTGTATTGACATATATATTGAAATTCGAATATGGTCACATACCCCATTGGAACTTCTTCAGGGCTAAGACTAAATTATTGATTACTGTTTAGTAATAAACAAATTCTGATTGCAGTCCTGCGTAATATTTTTCCATCTTTATGTATTAGGTTTACTTATGATAAGGTATACTGAAAAAAATTGTAACCGGCACCGGGTATCATTTAGTTTTTTCATGGAAACCGGCAACCAACCCACTGCTTTCTACATCTAACTTAAACAGAGCCGTCTCTCCATATTTTCCAGACTCAACGAAATTAATTTGTGGAAAGCACAAAAAACTTTCTTTAAATATATGTTTTGTTTTGATTTACAATTATATGCGGGCAAAAGTATATTGGTGTGGATTAGGCTGTAGGCGTATACTGGCCCATACAATAAATATTGTAATATTACATAGTACTTACTGAAACCAAATTATTTAAGTCATGGTAACTGGGAGTAGTCATCTTGAGGGTTCGGAAACAAATTTCATAGAGTGCTTCATTATCAATGCAATGCGTTTGGTCACTACATTCTATTAGCTGATGTACGGAAAGAGTAGCATTATATGGTTCCAATACGACTTCCGATACCTGAAACACGATACAATGGAGACTTATGATTTTAGAATTTTACTGTTGCCATCCACTGAGTTCTGAAGTAACCTTTTAGACAAAGACGACAAGCTTGAAGAAAGAGACAACAAAGCACTACCATGACCTCCTACACAGAACCTAAAACAGTATTTAAATGTGTTGAATAATTTTGTGTTTTGGCATTTTATTTTTTACCTTCCGTCACCTTCAGGTAAAGAAGGTATTGTCTTTGGTCAAAAAATTCGGTGGTGTTTTTGATGAATAAGCACGTTTTAGGGTCCTTAGAATACGATTTTACGATGATGTCTGCGTGTGTGTGTGTGTGTGTGTGTGTGTGTGTGTGTGTGTGTGTGTGTGTGTGTGCGTGCGTGTGTGTGTGATGTGTGGTGTGGTGTGGTGTGTGTGTGTGTGTGTGTGTGTGTGTGTGTGTGTGTGTGTGTGTGTGTGTGTGTGTGTGTGTGTGTGTGTGTGTGTGGTGTGTGTGTGTGTGTGTGTGTGTGTGTGTGTGTGTGTGTGGTGTGTATGTATGTGTGTGTATGTGTGTGCGTATGTGTGTGTGTGTCTGTGTGTGTGTGTGTGTGTGTGTGTGTGTGTGTGTGTGTGTGTGTATGTGTGTGTGCGTATGTGTGTGTGTGTCTGTGTGTGTGTGTGTGTGTATGTGTGTGTGTGTGTGTGTGTGTGTGTGTGTGTGTGTGTGTGTGTGTGTACTACAATTTCAAAAATTATAATTCTTTCGTATTCCTCTTCGTTACATCCATGTGAAGAGCTGATTAGATTTTGGTTATAATTGGTCAACCGGAAGTACCCTCATTTGAAGATTTTAACAGTTTTTCTTGAAAAAACGATGTTAAATATCTTTTTCTCACATTTAATGTTATTATAAATATTAAAGAATTATTTGTTCTCTATACGATTTGAATGCATTTTATACGTCATATTAAATGGAATAGAGTTAAAAAATTATCTTTTGCAAGGAACTTTCTGTATGACATTTATACAAAATACATAGAACTGACGGAAGGTAATGTGCTGGCCACATCAGATTTTTTAGAATTTATCATCACCTAACAAATCATTGTTTTAACAATACTGATTACTCATATATACGTCAAATATCACGCAATATAAAACAGCAAATATCATATTGGATTAGGACAATACGTTGAGAAGAGAAGAGAGGCCATGGTACTACAAAACTATCTCTTTCTTCGCGCCTGCCGTCTTCTTCTAAAGATATGTAGTGCTGGAGGGAAGAATATGTGTTGGTGACGTCAATTTCATAAGTCGCCATTTTATAAGTTACTGGTAATTTTACAAAACGTTTTGCTAAATTTCACGTTTCAATACAAATGAATCGCCGAATTTTCAAAAAACTTGTTACAACCACGAAACAAGCAATAAAATTCCAATAATATATATTTCTTTAATCTAAATTTAATTTTAATTAAGATACTTCCACTTGCAAATTTTTCAAATTTTACAAAAATTATTAGTTTCTACTAACGCGCATGTTCAATAAATTCACTGATAAAATGTTATGTTACAGCCGTTGCTGGAGTGGCTATAACACTTCATAAATCATAATCCTAAACTCAATGGCGTATTAAGCAATATAAGCGCCCAAAATAAGTAAAATTTTGCGCCCTTTTTACGATTTTTGAAAATAATAAGTACATGGAGGAAAGCAATAAAAATAGCGGATCCTGCCTCCCAGCGGGATTAACGCTTCTGATATGATGATGAAGTACACAAACTTTATATATAATAAATATACTATTTTTTTAAATAGTTGGATAATTTACTAAAACATTCAATCAACAAAAAATAAACATTATTCCAATTTATGCAATAGAGAATACAGATCGGTATTTAGTAATAGAATATGACAACAAAAAAAACTAAATTTATTTTCACCACAGAACGTACATACCGGGTGTAAACATAGAAAACAGTATTTTAGCTGCCAAAACTTTATATAATTTATAGGAAAAACAACTGGTGGATATTATAGAGAAACAAATTACGAATATTTTGATACCAAACACATCACATTTTGATACATATAAAGCCACAAGATAATAAAAAAAATTGCGAAAATAAAAAATCTCATTACCCATTAAACTGACAGTAACAAAATAGTTTGTTGACTTAAGAAAGCTCATTAATTATTATTTTGGTTTCATGTTAGTAAAAATTGACAATGTTTTGTTGTCAATTTCATGGTTAATGAGATTTTTTCTTAATTTAGCATATTTTTAAATATATTTTGTGGCTTTGTATGAAAGAGAAATGTAACATGTTTGGTATCAAAAAATTCGTACTTTTTTTCTCTATAACATACACCAATTCTTTTTTTTATAAATTAATATAGAAACTTTTGGCAGCTAAAAAATTGTTTTTCTGTCATAGCCATATGACCCGTTTTAAAAATTACACCCGGTTCATAAGGAACGTGGAACTTAAGACATAAAACTAAACTAAAATAGTAAACGAAACAAACAATAATCATATAAAATAACGAAAATAACAACATAACGCAAAAAATCAAATAACATAGACATTAAATAAATTTATTTTTTCGAGCTTTGTTATTAGAAAAACTTTAATAATATCTGTAAAATCAAGACTATTTAACAAATCAGTTTCAATAGCCATTATGGCTAAACTATTCAATTTTGTGTTAGAGTTTTGATCTTTCTTAAAACTTTTAATTATTTTGAGTTGAAAATGACCGTTCTCCCGAATAGTTGGTACAACTACTTTGCGCAATACGGGCCTTTACTTTAAATTTTGCTTTAAAACTTAGTAAGTTATTTGTTATTTGACTCATACGGTCCGCCGTTTCGGCGCCCCTAAATATTTTACGCCACAAGCCCGGGCTTCATGGGCTTGTAGGGTAATACGCCACTGCCTAAATAGCTAAACTCTGCTGAAGTAAAAAGAACAACATGTTTTCTCTTAGCAATATACTGCCAGAGCAATCGAATAGAAATTACTAAAATTGTTGTAAACCGTCATCGCAAAGTGGTGAAACGAACAAATCTTACAGTACCTTGGGTGAGGGAACAACACTGAAAGTACTCATGATGCGGTCGGGGAACTCCTCTCGAACCTTGCACATGATGAGGGTACCCATGCCAGAGCCGGTGCCGCCGCCGAGCGAGTGCGCCACCTGGAAGCCCTGCAAGCAGTCGCAGCCCTCGGCCTCCTTGCGCACCACGTCCATCACGTCCTCCACCAGCTCCGCGCCCTCCGTGTAGTGGCCCTTAGCCCAGTTGTTGCCCGCGCCCGACTGCCCGAACACGAAGTTGTCCGGACGGTACATCTTCCCCATCGGGCTGCCTCGAACCGTGTCCATTGTCCCTGATCACATAAATATAAACAATAGTGTAAGATTCACTTTTCGACTGGGCGCCACTGGTTTAGAAGCGCTAGTTAAGGCATAAATATTTAAACATTTCTCATCCCTTGGCGACCGCCCGTCCCTTAGTTGTGATAAAATCAGTGTCGTGCGCGTGTGAAAGTGTCCATAAGAAAATATTAGCTGCTTGCAGTAATTATAGGTGAGTGATGGAACTTGCTGTCAGGTATAGTGTGGTGTGGATCATCAGATGCTTTATTTATATGTTATACACTGCTTGTGTATTTAAGGTGACCATATTTGATACGATGAAAAAGAGGGCAAGCGAAGGCCAAAAATTTTTTTAATGGGGCGTGGTCTAATTTTATTAGCCCAAAGACTATTGATTTTGGCATAAAAATATAAATATTTGGAGAGGTACAGAGACAAAGCACATTTAGGAAAAAAATTACTGGTTAGGTAATTAAATAAAATTCAATATCACAATCGGATCCTCCACTATTTTTAAAATATTTTTTATGAAACTGCATTTAAACTAAAAGCGACTTGTAGCTTTAGAAAATCTTTATTCTTATTCCTTAAGCCGTAATATTTTTTTTAATATTATAAGACGTAGATATACGAGATGATTTTGTTCTCAAGCAGTGGACTTCGCTAATAATTGGAGACACATAAATTAATATTTGTCAGCACATAAAATATGTATACAAATATTTTAAAGTATGCATTGTGCGCAATAATTCAAAATATGCGAGTGTATAATAAACAATTCATGACAGCACGATAATTTTGTCATAACTCACGATTAGAGACAAGTCGTTTTATTTGTCGGAATTGGATCATTTTTAACGTAAATGGCTTATAGAATTCGCGCGATTTGTGATGTATCTACACGATTCTCAATACTGGAGTATCAGATTGGGTATAGTTTAGGCTTAGGCGTTTAGCGGGCACTTGGCAAATAGAGGACTTTGTACATAGAAAATGCGGATATATACCGGACAGAATTTTATTCCCTGAAAAGAGGACTTGTCCGGGTAAAAGAGGACGTCTGGACAGCCCATGTGTATTTGATATGCATGGTATCTGTGAGATATACATTTGTATTATTAGTTTGTGGCCGCAAACGTAAGTAGTAGTTTCCTAATTATCCGAAGAGTTGTCTGGGACAACTCTGGGTCCATGGAGCTATATGCCCCGAGGTGTGAGAAACACCAACTGAGAGGCTGAGATACACGAGAACGTCTGGGACGTAAAGGATAAACCTGGGGTTTATCATGATAGTTCTTGGACCTACACACGTGTTATCGTAAGCTAAACTCTCATAATGTGTCTGGGACCCATTGACCTCTGGGACGCCGAGTTCTGGGAACTCAACATGTCTGGGACATGCGTATGTGGCTATAGTACTGCAAGTGGCTCAGAAATGACTATTCACGAGAGCCGTATTCCAGCAATTAGTCCATGCACTGGGTGTATAGTAAGGCAATCTCGAGGACGCTAAAGTATTTCGCAAACAAGGTATATACAATATTTTTTGTGTAACCGTAAAAAATAGGTAATTACAAATATCATTAATTTTATACAGTTTCAATGTAAATAGAAAGTTAGCCTTCAAGGTGGCTATGGAATTGACATTTGATAAACAAAACCATATAATTCTCAAGTGTCAAAGTGATTGTTATGGTAGCGGCCGCGAAATGAACAACGGTTGCGAAATCCAATTTCGCGGCCTGTATTGCGGCTGCGAAATGCTTATTTCGCGACCGGTTGCATAATAGTTATTTGTATATCAAGGCCGCGAAATCACTCTTTAGCCTACCAACAGAAAAATTATCGCCGAGGCAAGACAATCTCGAGGGCGCTAAATGATTTCGCGGACAAGGTGTACACAATATTTTTTGTGCAACCGTAAAAATATGTAATTATAAATTTAATTAATTTTAAACAGTTTCATTGTAAATACAAAGTTAGCTTTCAAGGTGGCTATGGGATTAACATTTGATAAACAAAACCATGCAATTCTCAAGTGTAAAAGTGATTGTTTACCTAATTTCGAGGCCGCTACCATGACAAGAGCCGCGAAATTCATTTCGCGGACGTTACCATAACAGCGGTCGGGAAATATAATTTCGCGGCCTGTATTCCGGCTGCGAAACGCTTATTTCGCGTCTGGTTGCAGATTTTTTTTGTGCAACCGTAAAAATAGGTAATTATCAATTTTATTAGTTTTATAGTTTCATTGTAAATAAAAAGTTAGTCTTCAAGGTGGCTATGGAATTGAAATTTGATAAACAAAGCCATATAATTCTCAAGTGTCAAAGTGATTGTTATGGTAGCGGCCGCGAAATGAACAACGGTCGCGAAATCCAATTTCGCGGCTGCGAAATGCTTATTTCGCGTCCGGTTGCATAAAATAGTTATTTGTATATCAAGGCCACGAAATCTCTCTTTAGCGTATACGGATAGAAAATTGAGGCAGGAAAATCTCGAGGGTGTTAAAGGATTTTGCGGACAAGGTGTGCTGTGCACATTATTTTTTGTCCAACCCTAAAAAAATATGTAAATTAAATAAAAATATCATCACGGCATATTACCCATTGCTGGGTGGCCAAACTGCTTTGCAGATATCTGTAATGATGATGACATATTCGTACCGTGCGTGAGTTTACCATAAGTCATCACACGGGCACTCATACCTGGCGTGGAGTGTGCACCATAGGGGTTAATTTTAAAATTCGATATAATTTCGGTTTCGGTCGAGATCCAACCCGGGTCCCCAGATTCGCGATCAGAAACTCAGGCACACGACCACGAGACCCCCTAAAAATATGTACTTATTTACAAATTTTATTGTTTTTAAACAGTTTAATTAAACTTCACTATTTCCAGCCTAATTCAGAATGCCATGTGCCATGGAATAATTTAATTTATTAGAAGTGTCTTACGAACAGTAGGAGAGACCGGTGTCAATTGTAACAGGTGTCAAATGTAACAGGGGTAGGAAACACGGTAACAGGGCCATCTTTTCGAAGTGCTTGCAGAGTGATGCAGAAAGAGTCATAGCTCTTTGGTATTTAGTGCAAGTACATACGCGCAAATACGGCGTCTGTTTCTGATGAATGTCTGTAAATCGACAAAAAAGTAAATACAGGTAGTGACACACATTGTTTCTAAAACACTATAAGTGCTCTGCTCGAAAATATTTCAAGTGAAGGATCAGTTTGTGAGTTATATCTGCTTTTATTTTTCATTAAAAAACATTTCGAATTATTACCTAATAAATACAAAAAAGCAAATAATATCTTTATAAGTTAAGCGGTGTCAGTTGTAACACATGCCACGGTGTAGATCAGGGGTGGGCAAATACTTTTAAGCGCGGGCCAAAATGAAATTTTCAAAATGTCTCCCGGGCCGGAGGATTATAAAGGAATATAAATCAGTTAATGAAAGCTTTTATTTTGTTATTTATTTATATCTTAACGATACAAATTATTTTATTTTGATCATAGTTATTACATTTTTATATTTATATTGCATTTTGTAAATATAATAGTAAAAAGTAAATAGAATTATAAAAAGGAAAGACAAACATCAAACGTTAAAATAGAATACTTATAGTTAATGCGAAAAGTGAAATCTCGAATGTTCATTTGATATTATTTCTTCAAAATTGGGATCCAAATCACTTGTAGCAATCCTTAATACCGAGTGTAGGTTTTCGTCAGTAATTTGTGATCGATATTTATTTTTCGTGGCAACCATTAAAGAAAAAGTTCTTTCACAAATATATGTCGAACCAAATAAAACTAGGTATTTTTGAACATAGTTCAAAAAATGTTTGAAATGTTCTGTATTCAAAGCACCGTAGAAAGCACTCAATTCGTTTGAGCGAAAATTTTCTTTTAGTAAATTATTTGACTGTAAGTCATTTAGTTCTAGTTGAATTTCAACAGGAGCTTCTTGCACATGGAAATTGAAAGGTTGACTAATTAATGATAAAGGTTTTTCAATAGCTTTGAAATCTTGAAATATGGTTACGGCTGTTCGAAATTATAATACTCTCTATTATTTATATATTTCATTATTTATATGTACACTACGCACACAAATACTGTTGATTTCAATAAAATCGTATAAAAGAGATTAAAAAAATTGCATGCGGGATTTTTCAACGGGCCGGATAAAGTAAGCAAAAGGGCCGCATCCGGCCCACGGGCCGGCTTTTGCCCACCCCTGGTGTAGATTGTAACGTGTTTAATAATTAAGTACAGTATTGATCATGATAAAAATTACAAGAAAAAACCACTGTTATCGAAATAAGAAGAGCAAAAAACGAAAAACAGTTCCGAAAGTAACAGTCGCAGTCGCAGATTACTCTTCAGATGGCTCCGATGAGGAAACTCTCTGACATGTATTGGGCCATATTTTTTGAGCACAAAAGTTTGGTTGCAGTGGCGAAAATGTAAAATCTGGACACCGGGCAAGTTAAATTGTACGAAGAAAGGCCTATTTTATGTTTACCTAAACTGCAATTTCGTTAGCGACTAAAGGCATTGGTCAAAGTGGTCCATATCACCAAGATAATTTATATTTTGCTTGCTTATAGTTGAGTCATCTGAATTTTTGTATTTTCTGAGGTAATATATAAAGGTTTATTTTTTCAACAATTTCTTCTTTTAACTGTTATTTTTTCTTATTACATCACTGTTAAAATTTGTTACAATTAAGACTGGCCCTGTTACTATTGACACCAGTTAGGTGTCAATTGTAACATTTGTAATGCCTGACTAAAAATCCTTATACTTTTATATTTGTCACATTTTCAAAAATTTAAAATTAAAAAAATTATTCACTAAGGTGGGTAGGTTCTCATATAAGTAATTTCAAAATTTCGAAATGTAATGTAAACTCGTGAAAAATAAAAATTTAAATTTTGTAACAATTGACACCGGTCTCCCCTACACACCACTAGCTCCATGGCACTCTGAAAATTGGAAATTTTATTTTCGTTTTTTTTTGATAATAAAAAAGAATCGTGTTTGATTTTAGTCTCACTATTTAATTGTGTATTGTGAGCAAGTTTTGTATTTATAGTTTTCTTCTAAAATTAATAGGTAATAGGTATCTACACTAAAATAAAAAAGTTACAGTAGTAGCACGATTTCTATAGGTACCCCTTACTTATGGTAGCGGGAGGTAAAATGTAATTTAACAAGGTTAAAAAATATACTATAAGTACCTGGTTCTAAGTCCACTAACACGGTCCTAGGAACATATCTTCCCGACCCTGCTTCATTATAGTAGACATTAATTCTTTGTAGCTGGTTATCATTGTCTCCAACGTATCTGCCGTCAGGATCTATTCCATGTTCCACGGATATCAGTTCCCAAAACTAAAACAAATTTTACTTTTAATTTATTATACACTCTGGCGCTCGAAATCAGTTACGTGGGCTCATAAGCATTTAAAAGTTTTTACTTGACATTGCTTCCCTAATTATTTTAGAAAAAAATGTAGAGCATAAAATTCTGTTTATTATTCAGTAAACAATATTTATTTTATACGTTTAGTAAGTGCAAAAATTGATGAAAATTTAAAATTTAATAGTGCTAGCCATGGAATTAAAACAAAAAGACAAATAAATGTGTGATGTTTTAACCGCCAAGCATTAATTATTAAATTTCGTGGCAGATAAAACATAACACATTTGTTTGTCGTTTTTTGTTTTAGACGGTTGGTACTAGATGACGTTTCTTTAACCCATTTTTACCTAATTTATATTTGGTTAATTGACAATTCATTTTAAAAATATGCCGAAACTATTATTTTTTTTTTTATTTAGGGAAGATTATTTACATGAAAATGTACAAATGGTTACAAATATAATCACAAATTGAGTAAGTAAATGTTATTGTAGAAGGCGCCAAATATAAAAAAAAAGTATAAAGAACTCATTTTATAAAACTTTCTTATAAAACACGTTCTTTAATATACTATTTCAGCAATTTAATGTAAAAACGGAAGGTGATTCAAGTAAATATGATAGGAAAAGATCACGGTAAAAGAACAATGTTCTTACACCGTCGTACGTACAATTTTTGCCCCCTTGAAAAATTTTGCGCCATAAGCCCGGGTTTCTTAAGGCTTTTGCGATAATACGCCACTTTTCCGGCCTTGGTAAATGAACATTTAAAAAAATTATAACTGCGGGTCCTTATTAAAAAAATCTGATGTGGCCAGCACATTACCTTCCGTCAGTTCACGGATCACCTCAACAACTACAGATAGGACACTCAATGTATTTTTCGAAATACAAAATAGTGACATCTACAGATTGCTTCCATGAACTAACGCACACTGTAGTGGCTTGGTCGGCTTGGTAGTTTGTGACATAGGAGACATGTCATGTATAGATAAATTGAAATTTTGAATTTTTAATATAAAATACATAATAAGAAAATTGAATATAAAGTACATACATATATTTTAAATAATCAGAATACAATAACTATAAATTCATTTCTAAATAAATTTAAAATTACTTGTCAGATAGACATACACTTCTCTTTTAATTTTTGTTTATATGTAAGATAAAAGGACATTGGAAATGGTACGCCATTTCATCATTAAATATAAAAGTAAACGTCTATTTGCTTCTTTGCACTGCACTTTATAACAAACAGCACAACGAATGTTCATCAGCTTATTGAATTTCAATTCCGTATTACGTCAAAAATTAAACACATTTAATACTCTTTAAAACTGGAGAAATCACGAAATAAATCACTACTGGCACTATAACTAAATCTAGAAACTATTATAAATTGGATTACCAAATAATTAAAGATGTTCAATGACGTGTGTGATGACTTATGTGACTTTACGATTCAAAATATTGCAAAATGTTTTGAAATCAAAGGTGACTTAATCAATTTTCTTAAAATTTAAGCACTGTCGCGCCTCTACAGTTTGCTTCCCGGAACTATGACAGTGTTTTGGCACATTCATTTAGCTGTCCGGTGCCTGCGTCAGTTCTATGTATTTTGTATAAATGTCATACAGAAAGCTCTTTGCAAAAGATTATATTTCTTGTACATTACCTTCCGGCAGTTGTATGTATTTTACAACTAAACGTTTTTAAAATTTCAAATATTGATATAGCACTGAATTTCAGATTAGTTTGTCAACTTCCAATAAATAAATATAAAAATGAACTGTCAACAAATGTCAAAATTTATTTTTTTACAAACACATGGCTTACTACTGACTGAATTTCATATATAAGTATGGTATGACTAGCGAATGAAAATTGACGTTTAAATTATTTTATAGATGTGGTTTCTTTTGAAACCCTAGAGAAGAATAGAATTGTACGAAATATTCAGGTATGAAATTTTTGCATGAACCCATTTAAATACTGGACTAGGAAAGCACAGAAATACATTACTATGTCTGGCTGAAAATAGATGGCCGACTAGGGTAACTGAATATCAAAACAGGGGTGCGTTTAAAATATTTTAAACATTTTTCGTTTATGTTATTATAACAAAATATCTTGTTCTTTAAACTATTTAGTTTGGCAATTCTATGTACAAGCAGATTGGCACACTCAGCAATGGGTAATAAGCCGTGATGATATATTTATTTATTTATTCTACGAAATAGGATAATTTTTATTTTTCTCTAACAGTAATTCCGACTCGAGGGTTGCTTACACCTGAGACGAACGAACTAGAATTTGAGGTATTAAATTTTTTAAATACATCCCAGAATCCTGTTGCTAAGGTCATTTTAAATGCCTCCTGGTATTGAGTACAATTCTAATTCTCTGTAACGAAATACATAAGGGTCAGTTTTCTTTCAAATCAAATATAGGGAAATGTTTTCAAAAGAAACCACATCTATTAAATAATCTAAACGTCAACTTTCATTCGCTAGTTATACTATATACAGAGTGATTCATCGGGCTGTCCTCTCTTTATAACTCTTTTATTTTAATATTTCATCATTACCGATATCTGTGTACAAAGCAGATTGGCACACCCAGTAATGGGTAATAAGCCGTGATGATATATTTATTTTATTTATTTTAAGTCAGATTGAAAAACTCTTCAAATATAATTTATATGATATATTTTTGTCAATCTACGTACCATATGCATTAGTATACAGGGTGCTCCGTTTAAGCGCAACAATATGAAACTTTATATTTCTTAATGGAACACCCTATATATATTTATTTATTTTGATAGTAAATTAGATTCCCTTTAAAAAAGTATTAAGTAATAAGGGGTCTAAAATTATAAATTAAGAAGTTATTTACGTTCATAAAAAATAGTAGTTCACAGTGGAAAAAACCATAATTTAATACAAAAATTTGACACTTTTTTATTAATACTTATTTTAAACATTCCACTAATTACAAAGAGGCTATTAAAATTTAGTGACAGACTAAATAATGCAAAATTATAATGAATGCTCGAAAACTTGTCCTTCAACTTCAATACATTTTTCTATTCTTCTTATAAAATTAGTTTGTACAGAACGCACCATATCAGGCGAAATGCTTAAAAATGCTTCGCGGATTCATTTTAACATCCACATCAACAATGATAAACTAAGGAGTATTTTGACAACTTGTTTGTTTAAATTCGAAACAGTTGATCAAATTATCCATAGCTTACTTTGTTAATAATAACATGATACAAACATATCATTCAACAAATAAAGGTAAATAACTTCTTAATTTACAATTTTAGAGCCCTTATTACTTAATACTTTTTTAAAGGGAATCTAAATTACTATCAAAACAAATAAATATATATATATATATATATATATATATATATATATATATATATATATATATATATATATATATATATATATATATATATAGGCTGTTCCATTAAGAAATATAAAGTTACATATTGTTGCGCTTAAACGGAGCACCCTGTATACTAATGCATCAGTATCAGCATCTGGTTATTAATATGAAAATAAATATTAACTTTTACTTTACTTCTGCTGATATTGATAAGTAAATGCTAGTGCTTATATGTACTTATTTATAAGTATTAATTTATTTTTATTAATACCACCCCTTAGGGCCAAGTGGTGTAAAAACGAGACATTCGAAAATTTGAGTAAAAATGAGACAGTCATACTTTTTTTTTACCAAACATACTGCTATTGGGGCGCGAAAATGGCAAACTGCTAATTATATATTATAGAATCTAAATATATATACTGATCGGTACATTAATATTATAACTATGCCCCAATAATATATTGAGTTTCACCATATGGTATTTTACGTCTCAAAATCTTTTAAAATTAAGCGGGAAACTTTTGTTCTCATGCTGTTCTATGTTATGGAACGCGCTCGGTAAACGTATTTCGTGGAGGAGCCTCTATCGAACGTAGGGAGATTGCGCTTACCAATTTTAGTATATTATCTACTGACGAGTTAGAATATGTTAATTTTGTGGTGGGAATTTGAGACAGTTTCTGGGGTAAATATGAGACAATAGGTTGGTTGAGACATAAGTATATGTGCACTATTTCAAGTTAGGATTGACCAAAATTAGTAGTAACATACAAATCATAGATTTTAGACTATATAATAGAGGGAGTACAAGTCCGCAATCTTGAAGCCGTACGGGGAATGGTCCGCTATCTTGCACTGGTCCATTTTTTATTAGTTTTTTGCTTGCGTCGACGGGTAATATTTTGAATGTGTTCTTTAAAATTTAGTGTTTAAATACCTTTTTTGACCATATTTAGTAAATTTTAATAATAAATACGACAGTTTATTATGTATTAAACTGCAGAAATGAACCAGTGCAATATGGCCGACGCTTCATATCTCTTCCGTCACTAGGCATCTAGGTCATTGCCTACGAACTATGCTTCACGCTCTCTCTCTCTCTCTCTCTCTCTCTCTCTCTCTCTCTCTCTCTATATATATATATATATATATATATATATATATATATATATATATATATATATATATATATATATATATATATATATATATATATACATATATCAGAATATGAACAAAGTCTTGTTAAAAAAGATGAGAGTGACACTGAAAATATGACAGTAGTGTTTCTCAATCCCAACAACTTGCTATTTAGACACGTGCCCAGCTATCAAAAGTCACGTGATAAGGTACAAAAGGTTTGACTTTGGAGTAGAGTGCGGATCGGCTCCCCATACAAAAATAATCGTGTCTTACAAGTCGGACCGGGGGCTTTACGCCATGGTAGTATTTTTAAAATTTAAAAAGGGCCAAAAATTACGTGAAGATGTACATTCAATTTTTTTGTGCCATTCAATGCGGGCTAGTGTCTAGTTTGCTAATATACCTTGTAAGACATTGAAAACGGGGGCTTTTGACATGTAAGACACGAAAGAAATTTTCAAAAAAGGGCCGAAAATTACGTGGTAAGGTACATTCAAACTTTTTGCGGTACATTATGCACCATTATCCAAAGATCACGAATACACTTTGTAAGACAAAAATCGGGGGCTTAATGCTTTTAAGACAACTAAAAGTCAAAATGGTGTCCAAAACTACATGATGAGGTACATTAAAACTTTTCGTATCAATGGTCGTGGGTATTTGCCTAGTTTGCTAAAATTCATTTTAAAACACAGAAATCAGGGGTTTCTGGCTTTTAAGACACGAACCAAAATTTGAAAAAGGGCTGAAAATTACGGGATAAAGTACATTCTAACTTTTTGCGGTTTTTTAAGCACTATTATCCAAAGACCATGAACAGATATTTTAAGATAAAAATCGGGTGCTTAATGCATATAAGACAACCAAAAGTGAAAATGGTGTTTAAAAACTACACCACGAGGTACATTAAAACTTTTTATGTCAATCGACGCGGGTATGTGCCTAGTTTGCTAAAATTCATTTTATGGCATTCATACCAGGGGCTTTTGACTTTTAACACATGAACCAAAATTTAAAAAAGGCCGAATATTACGAGATATAGTACATTCAATATTTTTGCGATTTTTATGTACTATAAACTAAAGATTACGAAAACTTTTTTTAAGATACAGGATAGAGGGCTTTTGCTTTTAAGACAAACAAAAAAGAATTCTTGTGAAAAATCACCCAGTATGAGATGAATTAAAAATTGGTGATGCCTAATTTTCCAAATACATTCTAAATAATTGAAATAGAGTATCTTTGCGTATTACAAATAAACACAAACGGAAAAACTTTTAAAGACATGAGTAGATATATAATTGGGTATTATAGAAAATGAAATTAAAAAAGCTGCTTACTAAATAAGAACTGGGATATTTATTAAAGCCAAAAATGAAATCAATATTTATATTACATATCGTCTAATAATTCGTCATTGAACTCGGATTGAGCTTCTTCTTCATCTGATTCTTTTATTGCACATTCTTCGATTTCGCTTTGTGTCTGCGGCAGATAGTTTTTACTATCCCAAGATGCAATTTAAAGATTTCCATCTCCTGCCAAAATCCAACTATTACTCTCTGGAGTTACTAAAGGTAAAGTATTGGTATTACTTGCATTATTCTGACACCATTCTGACTTTTGGTTGTCTGAAATGCATTAAGCCTTTGATTTTTATGTCTTAAAATGTCTATTCGTGATCTTTGGAAAATAGTGCATAAAAAACCGCAAAAAGTTAGAATGTGAAATAATTGCGTAGGCTTCCACAGTCTGAGTCATGAGAAATATTCGTTTTCCGGGAATGGACTGTGTCATATTTTGAGTCAGAGCTCAACGTTTCGCCCGCAGTCATATGGGGCATCTTCAGGAGCAAGGGGGATAGTACTGTCTTAAACACGGTTACCCGATGTGGTTTACACGTCGGGTAACCTTGTAAACTGAGTCTCCCTCCTTGTTGCTTAAACTCGGCCTCTAGCGTGGTTGACACGTCGGGTAACCGTGTTTAAGACAGTACTATCCCCCTTGCTCCTGAATATGCCCCATATGACTGCGGGCGAAACGTTGAGCTCTGACTCAAAATATGACACAGTCCATTCCCGGAAAACGAATATTTCTCAAGTTAGAATGTACCTTATCGCGTAATTTTAGGCCCTTTTTCAAATTTGGGTTCGTATCCTAAAAGTCAAAAGCCCCTGATTTCTATGTCTTAAAATAAATTTTAACAAACTAGACAAATACCCGCGTCGATTGACAAAAAAATTTATGTACCTCATCACGTAGTTTTGGACATCGTCATTTTTATGTCTTACAAAGTGTATTCATGATCTTTGGATAATGGTGCATAAAATACCGTAAAAAGTTTGAATGTACCTTACCACGTAATTTTCGGCCCTTTTTTGAAACTTTCTTTCGTGTCTTACATATCAAAAGCCCCCATTTTCGATGTCTTACAAGGTATATTAGAAAACTAGACACTGAATGACACAAAAAATTTGAATGTACCTCATCACATAATTTTTGGCCCTTTTTAAATTTTAAAAATATTACCATGGCGTAAAGCCCCCGGCCCGACTTGTAAGAATGGGGAGCCGATCCGCACCCTACTCCAAGGTCAAACCTTTTGTACCTTATCACGTGACTTTTGATAGCTGGGGGCTCCTGGTCTAATTAGTTTTAACGAAGGAAGATATATCATTGATGGAGGTAATATTAAGATGCTCTAGTTGAAAAATAAGACACATAAGTTATAACGAAATTTTTTGTAATCATATCAAAAAAATCTTTTTCTACAGTCTATATACAAAGTAGCCATTTGCGCTCTCATTTGTCAACGCAAAATGTCACTTTGCCGCTCTAGAGCGACAAAGTAGAAAAAACGCTCGCTGTCCAAATTCCTAACTATACAATGGTGAGAAATGTCACTTTTCTACATTCTTAATGAAAACCAAATAAAATGTCGCTTTGAGTTTCGTGGAAAATTGAAATCTACTCTTCGGACGTCGACTTGTGAGCGTGTCCCGAGTCGCCAACGCTGATCCGCGTCGCGACGCCGGGCGTCGTTTTTGAGTTACGTGGGAAATTGAAATCTACTCTTCGGAAGTCGACTTGTGAGCGTGTCCCGAGTCGCCAACGCTGATTCGCGTCGCGACGCCGGGCGTCGTTTTTGAGTTACGTGGGAAATTGAAATCTACTCTTCGGAAGTCGACTTGTGAGCGTGTCCCGAGTCGCCAACGCTGATTCGCGTCGCGACGTCGTGCGTCGTTTTTGAGTTACGTACGTGAACAGTTGTGCTGCCACCAGCATAAGTTTGGTGTGAACGCTTCCAATGGACATCCACTGCACTAGTTTAATGTACTTGAAACAAATAATTTTTTGTTATGGTGGAGGACCCCATTGTGACGACTGTAGAAAAAATCTTGTGTGTGTTTCGAGCGCAAATGGACATTGTCGATTTCGAGAGAATGCCGCGCTCCTGCGTCGCGCGTCAACAACCTCTCAATCGACAATGTCCCATTTTGCGCTCTTAATACACAAATAGCTATATATGATTATAAAATTTTTCGTATGTCTGATATTTCAACTAGACTTTCTTAAATTTACATGCTCATTGATATAGTTTTACTATACGTCTGCAAACATTTTTAACCATGCTTGTCTCATTAAAACCCCAAAGGCAGGTGAACAATGAGACACTGTAAATATTGTACCGTGGCACACCCGCCACCGCCGTCGCAGCCGCGCCGCAACAATGAGCGAGTGTGTATTTATAGCGATGACGCAATAGCGCTAACAACCGGGCTACGTGAACAAACAAGTCGCGACGTGTTTAATTACTTGCGGTCGCCTGAACCTTTTGTGTTTATTATTATGCGGCCGAACATTCTAGAGCTTTCTATAAGGTAATGGCAGCTGTATAAAAGGGACGCAGCTATGCTCGAGAGTTAGTTAGTTACATAGGGACAGTCATAGAGACATTTACATGAAGTGTTAGAGAGTAAAGTGCTAGTGAAGCACAGCAGTATCGTGGTAAGCGTATGCAGTATAGTGTCGAGTGGAGGACTCCAGGACTCGGGAAGTTATTGGTTAAATGGGATAGATGAGGATGTGAATACTCGGTAGTGTTGACGAGCTATACGAGGACAGTAACGGCGAGTCGGAAAGTTACTGGTATACCGGGATAGCTGTGAAAGAGAATACTCGGTAGTGTTGAAGAGTATTGGGAGGCTAGGTATACGAGGACAAGTGGAAGTGGATACTCGGCAGTAGTGGTGAAGAATTGTGGCATACGGACAGTCGGTGATACTAAAGCTGTGGAAGTTAAACAGTTAATTACATAAATAAACAAATAGTGAGGTGAAAAGTGTGACTTCTGTCCAAGCAGTTGAATATATAGACACTGTTGAGTCTGTTGAGTATATAGACGCTGTGGAGGTCGGTACGCGGACAGTTAATTGGTTAAATAAATAAACAGTGACATATAAATAGTCGAAATAAATAATTAGTAAAATCGTTTAAATAAATAGTTTAATAAACACTTATTTTAATTAATAATAATTGTCTAATATTTACACTTTACCCAGTGGCGTATTAAGCAATATAAGCGCCCAAAGCCCGTAACATTTTGCGCCCTTTTCAATTATGAATTGCTTTTAGATATAAGCACACAAACTGTAGTAAATATATAAATTTTTTAAAAATAGTTGGATTACTTATGAACAAAATGAAAACATACAATCAACAAAAAATTGACATTATTCCAATTTATATAATACAGAATATAGATCGGTGTTTAGTAAAAGAAAATCACAAAAAACAAAATATATTTTCGTCATAAAACGTACATACATAAGGAACGAGGAACTTAATACATCAAACTAAATTAAAATGGTAAACGAAATTTAAACAATGATCATATAAAATAATAAAGAAAAAAGTCAATAAACAGACATTAAATAAACTTATGTTTTCGAGTTTTGTTATTGGCAAAAAACTTCAATAATCTTTGTAAAATCAAGATTATTTAACAAATCAGTTTCAATAACCATTATGGCTAAATTATTCAATTTTGCGTTAGAGTTTTGATCAATCTTAAAACTCTTAATTCTTTATAGAGCTGAAAATGACCTTACTCCCGGACAGTTGGTAACTGCTTTGCTTAATACGGACCTTTACTTTCAATTGTACTTTAAATCTTAGTAAGTTATTTGTTATTTGACTCATGCGGTCCGCCGTCCCGGCGCCCCTAAATATTTTACGCTACAAGCCCGGGCTTCATAGGCTTGTCACATATCGCTATGACAATGTTGGTAACAAGTTAATATCTTGCAGTACAAAGCAGACTGTCCATATTTGTTATTGTGCTCTGTCTGCAGCAAATACGAACCAAATAACTTAGTTCATTTCCAACTACACCCATAGACGTAGACAACATCACGCCCCTGCCAGAACCAACAAAGCGGATGATGTTCGATATGTACAGATAGATTACAAATTCACTCAAATTACAAGCATTCGCCATGAATTTATAAGAACAAATTGTAAATTATATTAAGTTATTTGGAAGGTTTTATTGGATAAAAAACTTCAATTGTTTAAAGTTGTTTATTATTATAACAACCAAAAGACGACGTTTCGGCACATGGTTATGGCCATTTTCAGGTCTGATACAAAAAGGAAAATATAAATATTATGAAATAATGTTATTAGAAATATAAACTTACCACATAAAGTGAAATTTACATTCAGTCAAATTTTATTGAAATTTGAGTTACATTATAAAACGACTTTAATAAAAAAAATGTTTTTTTTTAATTACAACCCATAATTGAGTTTGATATTTTGACAACCGCCTGCGCAGGTCGGTGAGTCAACCAACGACGACTGAATATAAATTTTTTACAATTCTGTACACGTAAGTTAACAAAAGAACAACTCAAACGTCGTCTTTTGGTTGTTATAATAATAAACAACTTTAAACAACAATTGTTGAAGCTTTTATCCAAAAACCTTCCAATTAGCAAAATTCACAGCTTCAGAAACTTTACAACGTATATTAAGTTATACTTACTGTCAAATAAGTGATATTATATTATTCTATTATCAGCTATAATATCCCGAGGACATTGATAATTACGAAATAATTTTATGACAGTTCCCGAAAGCGCGTTGCTTGGCAACCGCCTGACGCCGAAGGCGGAGGGGTGTTACATAAAAGCAACGTGCTTGAGGAAGTTGTGATACAATTATTTATCAATGATCGAGGTGTATTCGTCGAGAATTTTTTTTTTTGCAATTTTAATTAAATTTATGAAGAAATTTTATATTTATAAAATCACTCAATAGATGTCAGTAGTAGCTATGAATATGTTCAGCGTGAAGAGTGTATAAGTGTAACGATAATAAGATTGACATTGACACAACGAGAAGACAAGGCACGTTCAGTTTTATATTTGCAGGTGTCGCAAAAGTCCATAAAGGTTTGCTATACGTACTTTTTACTTACAACGGTATTTTTAGGGCTATTTTCTTCAATCATTTTATTAATTAAATCATTTCATATATAATATCATAAGTAGTAAATTTTTGTCGGAAAAATTTTCAGATTGTTACGAGAGCTAGTTGCCTAGCAATTTATTGAGTGACATTGAGAAAAAATCACGAGTTGTCAAACGAGTGAATTTTGATCAATGTCACGAGATAAATTGGCAACAAGCTCGAGTAAAGCAATCGGAAAATTTTTCCAGGATAAAATTTAACCACGAATGATATTCGGATGACTATTTCCAAAATAAAAATCAGGTAAACATTTATATAATTTTTTCTTGACAAAAATCTTGTAATTTTTATTGTGTTTAGAGGTATTATGTTTCAGTTTGCTTTTTCAACGTTTTAAATAGATTCCTGTCCGAATCGACTCGTTTTTAATAAAAACTGATAACACTGAAAATATACAGACTTTGACAGGTATGTAAACAATATGTTAAAATGTCAAAAAAATTTCGCTTATCAAAACTCACTTACTTGTAAAAATACGACATCTTATTGGCTTAAAGGTGCGAAAATTTTTTTGTGACGGTCTTTTGTCGAAATGAAACTTGGTAACTAGGTAGAATCCTGAATTTGGATTGGTTTATATATTTATGAGTGAAATAATCAATTTAAAACAATCTTTAATTATCTGTCAAAAAGTGTTTGTTACTTAGCAACTTAGTGACATAATTGATAATTGTCGTAGGATAATTGTCAGTGTAAGTTTGTTTTGATTGATTACTTTCGCACAAGTAGTCAGAAATACAGGCATTCAATTGGTTAATTTTGTAAACAAAAAAATTTCATTTATATATGTACTGTGTAAAATTTTGATACCTATTGCTAATCTTTTGTATAAGAAATGTATTATTTTTCTTAGACAAAATAAATATAATCTAATCTAATCTATTTATTATTGTGTCACCTTACATTTTACGTCCCTATAATAGCATCTAGAATGCAGTTCACATTTTATTTACCAAAAAATAAAACTAATATTTTAAATTTTAAGTTTAAATAAATCGTTATGTGTAAATTATTTAATAATGTCAGTGCTTACATGGTGAAACTTATTCATTATAAGTATTTATTAAAAAAAAAAAACAGAAATTATGTTAGAAAAACATTTATTGACAAATTGGCATATATCATTTATCGTGTATTAAATTAAGAAAGATTTGATGATGCTAATGTTATAGCGAAACTAGTAATCTAATAAAATATTTGTGAAACTAAATACCTAGTATTTCAATTCTTAAAATATTGTAACGTGTGAGCACCGCCGCTGCTCTAATAATAACGATGATGTAATCGCACTAGCAGCCGGGCGACGTAAACAAATACATACAAATATGGCGCAAACAGTCTACAAGAGTCTGCAACAGACCAGCAATAAAAGATTGGAACGCGTAGAGAAATAAATGAACAATTAGTTAAATAAAAGTACGAGAATACAGTAAAGTAAAAAGTGTTTAGTTAATTATATTTGCCCGGTTGCACAAACTTTAATCAACGCATTGTTCGGTTAGCTGTTCATCAAAACAAACAAGTGTAACGCGATTTTTTGACAGCAATGATTTAAATGTCAAGAACAAGAAAACTGATTCGAATTTGTTCGTTTTGATGAACCACTAACCGAACAATGCGTTGACTAACATTTCTGCAACCGGGCATAAACTAGTATTTAATAACTGTTTAATATTAGTAATCACCATTGTTATTACCTATTTAATATTTAAATATATTTAAATAATTATTTATCGTCTTACTAAACATTTATTTTAAATAATAATAATAATTGTCTAATATTTACACTTCACCCAAATAAATAAAAACATTACAATATATAATAATTGTTTGTAATATGTCTCCACTTTTTATGGTAATATTTTTGTGATGTATATTTCTCTACTTTTCTTAGTAATAATTGATTAGTATTAATATTATTATTATTATTAGTATTATTATTATTAAATTAGATATTTAATATTAAATATTTTTAATTTATTTTGTATTAAGTTAAAAGTTAATATTGTTCTATGCTATTGTTATTCACCCTCACTCTTCACGACCTGATCCAATTATGATATGAACATATTTCTGTGATCACTCGCCCAAACAGCTATAATAGTAATAGTACCTACCTACATAATTGTTATTATCAATATTTGCGTCGAAATAAATCATCACTTCTAATAATAACGAAAAAGCCTAGATATTATATATCATACGAAAGGTATATTTTTAAGATGCATAGGGAAACAGATAATAAATGAAATTTATTTTGCAAAATAATTATGACTAAGAAATAAATGTCATTGATAATTTTATCTTTCACAATGACTTTCAAATCTTTTAGATTCACTTTATCTAAAGTAAAACTTATTTTAGGGTATGAATCAAATTATTTTACTAAGATAGTGGAACATATTTTTATGTTTTTCGACTGTAATCAATCTATCTGAAAATATATCTTTCTTGACAAAGCAGTTATACGAGTAGAAAGTGATTAGAAAAATAAGAATAAATAGATACATTATTAATTTGACATCTATTGCATAAATTACAAAGTTGGGAGGCTAAATTAAATGTTACTTTTGGTGTGAATTGGTCTTGGTTTCTACTTCCGGTTTTGTCGGAATCGATATCTCCGCTGATTTTTTAAAAAAGATTGGTATATACATTATATATATTTTCGGAAAGTATTTTGGTTAACTTTATAGTAATATACTTGGGTATAGGGTTTATTTAAGTGTTTACCGATAGGGTTTTCAAGGCAGTAGGTTTTATATACTGATTAAGATTTGATATAATCTAATGAGATTATAGATATTAAGGATACAAGTTTGATATAGCGTTCATAATGAAACGCGTGTGATGTTAAATCACGAGGCGGTGAGCCTAGTGTTTTAATCACGCAAGTTTCATTATTAGGCTATATCAAACGTGTATTCTTCAATATTTTATCTACGACAGTTTAAATTGATCTTAAAATACACTTTTCATTTAAATTTTGACATAATGAGAAACATTGAAATGTTCATTCGTAGCCTACGTTATTAATACGTATTTACGGTAGGCCACGGTTCATTTTATTCATTGTTATGTTTACAATTTTTGTTTGTTTGAAGAAAAAAAAACCAATTTATAGTTGTCAAATTCTTTCATATACGGGTACATTTTATCTAAGTTTCCAAGATAAAATGAGCGATTTCGAATCAGATTCTGTTCCATCGGACATTGAAGCCGGTGCCGAAAATGTTGTGGCTTCTCTTATTCCTGAAAAATCAAGAGAAGCGTACGAGCAAGCCTTTGTAAAACTGGAGGAATGGTGCAACAGTAAAGGAATAAAGAACTACCATAATAAGAAGGTCCTCTTAGTGTATTTTGAATACTGTAACGTTTAGTTATCTGGGTGAAGTGTAAATATAAGACAATTATTATTAATTAAAATTAAGTGTTTATTAAACTATAATGAAGGTTACTATCACTAATATTAAACAATTATTAAAAACTAATTAAGACTAAAACTATAATTAACTAGATAACACTAATACTATTTATTTAACCAATTAACACTACTATTTATTTCCACGATATTATTTATTTCACTACGCGTTCCAATCTTAGACTGCCGGTCTGTTGCAGATTCTTATAGACTGTTTACGCGATATTTATATCACTATATTTATATCACTATATACTTATATCATGTTCAACTGTCCGCCTACCGACCTCCACAGCATCTATATACTCAACTGACTCAACAGCGTCTGTATATTCAACTGCTCGGACAGAAGTCACACCTTTTACCTCACTATCTGTCTATTTATGTAACTCTCTCTCTCTTCCACAGCCTCTGTATCACCGACTTTCCGTATGCCACAATTCTTCAACACCAATGCCGAGTATTAGCTTCCACTTGCCGTTACTGTCCCCATATACCTAGCTTCCCAATACTCTTCAACACTACCGAGTATTCTCTTTAACAGCTATCCCGGTATACCAGTAACTTTCCGACTCGCCATTACTGTTCTTGCACACTATAGCTTCCCAATACTCGTCAACACTACCGAGTAGTCACATCCACAGCTATCCCAATATACCAGTAACTTCCCGAGTACCTACTCGATACCAACTGCATACGCTCACCACGATACTGCTGTGCTTCTCAAACTCACTAACACTCTATATGAACATCTCTATGTCTCTCCATGTAACTAACTAACTGTGTTAACCCCCGATCACACAACTAATGTTGTGTAATCAGGGACTCAACTGAACTAACTGTCTAACCGCACTAATGTAAGTGTCTGTCCGTCTTCACTAATGGAACTGCACTATGTAAGTCAACCCCCGATCACACAACTAATGTTGTGTGATCAGGGACTCCACTGAACTAACTAACTCTCGAGCATAGCTACGTCCCTTATATACAGCTCCTATTATTTTCTAGAACAGTCTAGAATATTCGAACACGTAATAACAATGAACACAAAAGGTTCAGGCGACCGGAAGTAATTAAACACGTCGCGACCAGTCTGTTTACATCGGCCGGCTACTAGCGCGATTTCGTCACCGCTATAAATAGACACTCGCTTACAGTGGCGGCGACGGCGGGCGTCCCATGTTACAATACCTTTCAAAACAACGCAAACCAAATAAATAATTCATAAGGACACTCAGTGCCATTATGAAACTCATAATGACATTCAAGTTAGTGTACCAATTACGTATTAGCGCACTGTCGTAGATAAAATGTATAAATTGTGTCAAATCCAATGAAATTTATAAAACTAACATCAGTACCTCTCATAGTATATGGGATCCTAATTGTCATGTCTTTGTCGAAACAATGAAAAAATTTAAATCAAATATACTAGGCCAATAGCAATTACCGAAATATAAGCGTGTATCCACTCAAAAAAAAATTATGTTGTTATTATCAAAATATTCAAAGCCTGAACCAAAAGCTTAGTAATTTGTTTTCACAGAGCTCTACTTTTGATTATAATATTATCGCTTTCTCTGAAACCTGGATGAATAATAGCTTATCTGACTCGGAAATATGTGATGGTAATAACTACTGTTTATAGATGTGACCGTGATTTTAATACTTGCCATGCCACTCGTGGCGGAGGTGTTCTCCTACTAATTAAAAATTGTAGCACCTCATTTTATATTGACTTAAATGACTATCTGCCCATCCTTCCTCCAAACATTGACATTGTTTGCGCAAAATTTTTATGTAATGACAAACCTTTTTATATTTTTGTTGTGTATATTCCCCCAGCACTTAGCTCATCCAATTATGATTCTGTATTTAACTTTTTTGACAGTCTTCCATTTCTAAGTTATGATAACTTTGTAATAGTTGGTGATTTTAATTTACCTGATTTAGTTTCTCCCAATCATAGCTAGGGATCGACCGATATGATTTTTTGTGGCCGATACCGATATCGGCCGATACAGATATACTCATATCCGATATCGGCCGATACCGATATATCGGCCATAAAATTTTGTCGTAAATTTTTTGCTGCATAAATGAGATAAAAGTGATTTATAATGATAGGTATACTGTTACCGTTACACGCATTAACCCTAAATAAATCACAAAAAAGATGCAGAGCAAATGCAAAAAAAGACATTTTTTTCAAACGTCGTAGAAATGGCATTTTTGTGACTTAATTCACAAGGTAGAAGCTATATTTCTACGCCGTCGGAGTAGAAATAAAATAAATAAATATCCATAGAAACTACATAGAATTAGCGAATAAAAAGAAAAGTAGTGCGTTTGAAAAAAAAAATTCAATGTGTCATTCGGAATAAAAGTGTCTTGGTGTGCATCGCATGCAATTATTCGACTCGCTTCGCTCGTCGTGCAAACTTCCATGATCGCCACACAAAGTATCACTTTTACTCCTATTAACACAATATACTATTTTCAATAATATATTTAGCACCACCGCCAAATAGTGTTGCTAGTAAACAGCTATTTTCTTCAGCTGGAAATGTTTATGAAATCGCAATAATTTTGTTACATTACAACTTGCCAAAACTTAACTTTAAATATTAATTTGTTTAACTAAGAGTGTAACTTTACTTCTACATTTTTAATGACTTTTTTGCTAAATTTTGAATAAGAATAAACTTGATTTGTTTTTTATTTAGTATTTCTGTTTTAATTTCTTTTGGAAAATCCTTAGCAATTGAAATATTAAGCAATTTATATTTTCTAGGCCGATACCGATATAGGCCGATATCGTGGTTTACATATCGGCCGATACCGATATCGGCCAAGAAAACCGATATGGCCGATATACCGATACCGGTATCGGTCGATCCCTAATCATAGCCGTACCATAAATAATTTAAATGCTTTCTTAGAATTTTTTAATGCTAAGCAATACAATACTGTTTTAAATAGTAACAATAGAATGTTAGATATTATTATTTCAACCAGTGAGTGCACTGTAAGTCATTCTAGTGACCTAATCCTGGATGTGGAATACAATCATCATCCAGCCCAAAATTTAATTGTTCTACGTATAATTTTAAGAAAGCTGATCTTAATAAATTGTATGAACTAATTGCTGAATTTAACTGGAAAACTTTTCTGATGTGAACTCAGCTTGTAAATATTTTTACGATGTACTTTATTCTGGAAATTTGTGAATTCTAAGAGGAAATCATCAACATTCCCAACTATTATGAAAACGGACGGTAACGATTTATCTGAACCTATAGATATTGCCAATGGTTTTGCCTCTAATTTTAAATCAGTGTACTCCATTCCATCCACTTCTAACCCTACTATTACCCCTATTGTTTCCAATAAAGCTATTACCCTGAATCATATTAGCAAAGAAGAGATTGAAATATCCATTCATAAATTAAAGTCTAATTTTTCCTGTGGTCCTGATCTTATTCCTAGTTTTTTAATCAGAGACTGTGTTTATTCTTTGTCGAATGCTCTCTACTTTATCTTCAACTTGGCCGTTAAAACTAATAGCTTTCCCGATATATGGAAACTTACCCGCATAACCCCAATCTTTAAATCTGGTACTACTTCCGACATTAAAAACTGTCGCCCTATACCAGTTCTCTCTAATTTTAGCAAAATCTTTGAAAAGATCTTATATTCTTCAATTTATCCAATGATAAAAAATCAAATTTCTTTTTGTCAACATGGTTTCATGCAGAATAGATCTACCGCCAGTAACTTATCTTATTTCCCACATGTTGTTTCTTCTGCTTTAGACCTGAAAGGTCAAGTTGATTGTGTTTACACAGATTTCTCCAAAGCTTTTGACAGGATAGATCATGGTATCTTGATTGAAAAACTTCGTTCCTTCTCCTTTTCCTCCTCCTTAATTTCTCTTATTACCTCTTATCTATCTGACCGTCAGCTATTTGTAAACTTTCTCGGGTACAAATCTACCCTATTTACTGCAACTTCCGGAATACCTCAGGGATCTAACCTTGGTCCTCTTCTATTTATTTTATTTATAAATGACGTTACTAATATTTTACATTGTGATAAGCTGGTATTTGCTGACGATTTAAAGATTTTTAATCCTATAACTTGTATTAACGACTGTCAACTTTTACAGGAAGACTTACACAAATTATCCCAATGGTGCTCCCTTAATAATTTATTTTTAAATCTTGACAAGTGTTATTTAATGTCATACACCAGAAAAAGTTTACATTTAAACTTCAATTATTCTATTGACAATATTATTTTATCACGTTGTTCCGTAATTGATGATCTCCGTGTAACATTTGATAGTAAACTAACGTTTAATAATCACATTGATCGTATATACACATTTGCTATCAAAATGTTAGGTTTCATTATTCGCAATACGCGTTCTTTCCATGACACTTCTTCTATTATTTCCCTTTACTTTTCTTTTGTACGTTCGAAATTAGAATATCGCTCAATTATATGGAATCCTATTTATGAACATCATCAGGACCGCATTGACAGTCTACAAAAAAAGTTTCTTAAATTCCTATATTTCAAGCAATTTAAAAGATACCCGGACCTTCATATCAGTTACAAAGAATTACTTCAACAATTTAACTTCAACACCTTATATGAACTGAGTGAATAAATAATTTGTACATCACCTTAGCAGTAACTTTAGAATAAATACAAATCATAGTTACCTTGAGTATAAAGTACCTATAATGCCAATTTTGACAATATTTAAAAATGTCCGATCGTGTAAAAAATCGGATAATAGTAAGTAGGCACGAAGATGTAGTCAAGGTATGCAAACATTATCCTCTACCGGTAAACTCAATTTCCCGCCAATAATGCTTACATAACTGTTTTACTGGTATGGCATACGGCCCAAATCGACCATTACCAAGTAGAATGAGTTTATGCATCGAGTCGTATATGAACAGTGGCGGATAGGCAACTACAAACCGGCCCGGGAAAATAATTTTCGCGGCCCACATTTCAAATATAAAAATGGTAAAAATACAGTGGCATATTTTCTGTGTTTATCTATCATGTTCAGGCCATAGTGACGTCACTATACTCTTTTTAAATTTTTTTCTCGCAAACTACAAATAATCTACTTAAATAAATACGGGTAATATAAAGCACTACAGCTACAGGCGTCATAGCCTGAGTTTATATTTCTACCGCTATATCATATTGTCTGTCTTTATCTAGCACGCTCGAGCCATAATGACGTCACTATTAAAAAAAAAATTACAATAATTAGTCGATTTAAAAAGTAATGTGTGCGTGTGTGTGTGTGACGATTTTTTCGTCCACGATAACCCTTATAACAAATTTCCAAATATTTCTATTTTCCGTATTTAAGCTTTCTGCATTCATATAAATAGTTGACTAGATTTTGGGTAAAATTGGATAACGGGAAGTGACTCTTTACTTGAAGCCCATAACAGTTGTTAATGAAAAACTTAAATTAAAATATAATCCAAAACTTTTCAATTTTAGTATTTAAAACTTTTATATCAAGGAGAACAACATATTAGATTTTGGCTAAAATTAATAACCAGAAGTGACACTTTACTTAAAATATATTATGATATACTCCAAAACTTATCAAATTTAGTATTTAAGACTTTTATGTGAAGAGCACAACATTGTAAATTTTGACTAAAATTGATATTCCGGAAATGATACTTTACTTGAAGTTCTCAACAGATTTTCGTGAAAAATATATTATGATATATTCCAAAACTTTTCAAATTTAGTATTTACGATTTTTATATTAATGGAAACGACATGTTAGATTTTTTCGAAAATTGATAAACCGGAAGTGATAGTTTACTTGAAGCTCTCAACAGATTTTCGTGATAAAATATATTGATATATTCCAAAATTTTTCAAATTTCGTATTTAAGATTTTTATATGATTGTGAACGACATGTTAGATTTTTTCTAAAATTGATAAACCGGAAGTGATTCTTTATTTCAAACTCTCAACAGATTTTCGTGAAAAATATAATAGGATATATTCCAAAACTTGTCAAATTTAGTATTTAAGACTTTTATATAAAGGGAAGCAACATATTAGATTGATAAACCGGAAGTGATACTTTATTTGAAGCTCTGAACAGATGTTCGTGAAAAATAAATTGATACAATCCAAAACTTTTCATATTTGGTATTTAAGACTTTTATATTAATGAGAACGACATACTATCGTATATGTTTTTAAAATAGATATACTACTTTATAGGAAGCTAAAAACAGATTTTTTTAAAAATATAATAAAACATGATTCAAAGCTTCTCAAATTTGGTATTTAAAACACGTGTATAATTTGAAACAACATTAGATTTTGATTATATCTATATGGTAAACCGGAAGTGGTACTGAATTTGGAGCTCTTAACAGATTTCCGAGGAAAAACATTATAAAATATAATGCAAATTTAGGTATTACAGATTATTCTATTTATTGGAACAACAAATTAGATTTTGTTGACAAACGATCAGCTGGAAGTGAAACGAGTACTTTACTTAAATGCTATTCACACATGGAATTGACGGGAGGTCATGTGTTGGCCACATCAGATTTTTTAATACGTACTAGATTTGTTAAATCGGTCCTATTGTTCGTTTTTAACAAATTAGTATACTTAGCTTTACCGGCATGTCTATTTTTATACTTTACAATAATGTAGTATTTAAAAAAACCAACAGCCAACAACGCCACAATCTGGGGCCCACTGCTACAATGTATAGTTTCAATATTACTATATTCTACCTATATTTTCAAATTTTATTTATTATAATAAAGTAATTCATTGTAATATATTACAATTCTCAAAACTATCCGAGTAGAAAATGAACAAATTTATATATGTCGTTACCAGATTATAAATTTCCGCCAGATTATCAAATCTTCGTTGACTTAGTGGTGATTTACAATCTGGCTAGTCGAGTAGACTTAGTTTGTATATTTCTCTAAACTAGATATAACAACAATATCCTCACCTAATGACAAAAACTCGCCCAGAGTTTTCGAAGAGTGACTTTTGTGCGTTAGGTGAGGTTATTATTGTTATATTTAGAGAAAGTGCAAGCGAAAATAATAGCCATATTACAATGTGGCTTTAAGCTATTCGTTGTTTTATAAAACGTCTAGCCATATTGTAAAAAGCGTGGGCGTTTTATAATCTGGCCAATTTAACAATTTGGCTAACATGTGCAGCAACGCGATCGCAGCCGCACTGGGTTCGTTTGGCGAATAATCATGGCCGCATCTCAGTGCATGTGTGAGTGTGCACTTTTTAATCATAATAGGTGATTCCACCATTTTTTAAATATTTCATCTGAACATATAAGTAAAACTAAGACTGTCAGTGAAATTCCTATTAATACGCGAATCATAGTTCCCCGAAATTTGAAAATATAGATGTGACGTCACGAATGTAAATTTTTATATCAAACTGTTTTCTTCATGGACCTAAATGTTCTTGAAATATATGCTATTTCTAAATTATATTTATAAAAAATAAATGAATATTATTATACTGTACAAGCAAGGGCGTAGCCAGGTTTTATATTAGGGGGGGGGGCAAGGTACTCTGACGACTATTTTATATATACATATATACCGTGTGTCTGTCTCAAAGGTGTACATAGGAGATTAACATGGGAAATCAGTTTTTTGCAATTTCCTGCTCGCCTATTTATTTTAAGTAAAAACACGTCAAATAAAAGTTTTAGGGCGTAAAATTCTTCCTCTAAATCAATAAACAGAATTAACTTTACATGCTTTGTAACGACAGAAATTAATTATGAAAATGTCGAAAATTACGTTGCAAATATCGACAGCCATGGAATTGAACAAAAAATAAATAAATGCTTGACGTTTTATCTGTCACAACGTAAGTTAATTTATTTGACGTTTCTGACAATTTGATAAAACGTCAAGCATTTATTTATTTTTTGTTCAATTCCATGGCTGTCGATATTTTCAACGTAATTTTCGACATTTTAATAATTAATTTCTGTCGTTATAAAGCATGTAAAGGTAATTTGTTTATTGATTTAGATGCAGAATTTTAAGCCCTAAAACTTTTATTTGACGCGTTTTTGCTTAAAATAATTAGGCGAGCAGGAAATTGCAAAAAACTTATTTCCCATGTTAATCTCCTATGTACACCTTTAAGATAGACACACGGTATATACAGGGTGTAAATGAAATAAGTGCATTAAATTTAACCAGTAATGTAACTCGATGAGAGGAACAATATTTCTTAATAACTTTTTTTTCTAAGTCTTTTAGATTTTGAGTTAAAATTCTTTAAAGATTTGCTGCATATTTCGTTACCCGCTCATGGAGAACAAATGACTGTTGCCGTGTTCAAGTGGGATACAATCAGCTCAAAAAATGTCGGTTATCGGTTACACTTACAGTCACAGTAATTAATAAACGAATCAAGGGAAATAACATTATTATTAATTAATACGTAAGAGTACAATTTTTAAAATAAATAAATTTAAATTTTGGATAACAAAATTATAAAGTTGTGTTTTGAACCAGGGTTTTAATTACCTTTGAATAGTGTGAATAGAGGAAGACAAGGAGAGACGAGGAGCAAAAGCATAGTTGTTAGGTTATGAGATGATTATTTATCGTCGAGAAATCATAATAGTTTAAATACGTTATTCAAAAAATGTAAGTACAAACTTTTGTCCATTTAAAAGAGGTACATGAGTATCAATAATTAGTCGTCCATTTATTGTTCCCGCCCAAAACATTTTTTAATGAAAATTTTTACAGCATTTTCGTCTGTCAAGATGTGTATTGTGCATAATAAATACATCTTCCCAAGTAAATTCAGTCTCATAAATGAACATTATGAGCCATTCCCAAAATTGAAGTCTGTTATGTGCTGAAAACATTGAACTTTTTGCACATGGTATGGATATAACTGTTGCTTTTTTAAAAATTGTCATGTGACACTCCGTATTGTGATGTGATAAAGATGTACAAGATTAACAAATGTGCGAATATTAAGAACAGAATGATTTGGTGATGATTTGGAAACGCTCCATGTAAATGCGTTGGCAACTCCATGACACTGTCTTTATGAGAACCGTGATGTCAAGTAACATGTAGTACAGATACGAGTAAAAAATAAATAAATAAACCATAGGTAAGTAATTACAATGTCTGTGTACTCGCATTTTGACAGAATTTTACCTTATAAACAAGTTTATTACTAATGTCAAAATTTAATTGCAACAATTGACAGGACTGTCAATTGCTAAAACAAAATTTTTCATAGCTATTGCTGCTGCATTCAATTATTACAAAAATATTTGGAACGACTCGTCAATTTACGGGGTGGTAAAAATGCTAAAAAAATATGCGATTTCGAGAAAAAGTTATTAAGAAATATTGTTGCTCTCGATGAGTTATACTACTGGTCAAATTTAATGCACTTATTTCATTTACACCCTGTATATATATATATATATATATATATATATATATATATATATATATATATATATATATATATATATATATATATATACGTATAATAAAAGTATAAAATTATTTTTATTTACTAGATATAAATTAATAGCAATTTATTTCGAAAATTATGAAAACAAAAAAATAATGACCAGTTGCACCAGCAATGCTTAAATTTTAAACTAGATTTAAACAAAAAAAAATGCAAATCGAAATTTTGACAGCAATATATTTATAATTCATTTGCATTTCATTTCGATGCAATATTGTTAATTTAAGCCGTTTAATATTTAAGTTTCGGTGGTGCAACCGGTCATTATTTACACAAAAGAAAAACTTTTATTTACTTTAGTTGACTGTAGTTATTGGTTTTATGCTAAAATGTTACCAATACTTTTTTTAGTCCATTTCTAGGGGGGGCAACTGCCCCCACCTGCCCGCCCTTGTGTACAAGTCTACATGATTTATAATTGGAAGTGTATTTAAATGATTAGATTTAATGCAAAACATTTATATTCAAATAAAAGCTGTTTGAGAATTGCAGTACTGGACTGATAGCCACGCCTCCGCTATTTGAATTTCTCTACTTCCATTGGTAGTAGCCTCCTCCCCTAATTTGGTATTCGTTATACATTTATAGGCCGTCTTTGAGCCGCCAAGTAAAATAATATATATGGAATTCATTGCTCTAACAAAACCCTCCTTATTTCCGAAGTATTTAAATTATACCGTTTTATTTCTTTATTAATATTCATTATTAAGCATATACTTTCAATATTTTTTTCTAATTTCTCTTAATTCAATTGCGCTGTAGTCGCCTATTATTATGAAAGTAACCAGGCGTGCGGCCGTGCTTGTTCGCAAATAGGGGATTCCAATTAAGCGAATTTTAAGCGCCCCGTCGCGGTATTTTTATGAACTATGTGGACATACAAAAAACTGTCATCGTGCTGTAAAGTTGATAGCCTGGTGAAATTTGTGTTTTATATTCAAAATGTGGGTATTAGGTACGCGTATGGCCTTTGTAAGAGTGATTACAGGAGTAAATATAAAAAATATATGAGAGGAGTTAATTTTATGCCATTTTCCAAGCCGATCTCATCTCTCATGGTTTATGCGTAACTACATCAAACTAAATGGTTTCGTGGAAGTAGTGGTATATGTGCCCGTAGTTAAATAGGTTTGATATGTTATGAGATGGAAAATAGCCCCTCTTTATATTTACATCAACTACCACACACGTATTACATGGAATTACCGCAGATACCCATTTACCACTATCAATACAGGGTAATATATTATCACTGCGACCCGCATTCATATAATTTTTATTTCTGAAAACGTTGAAACAGTTTGAGTTAGTATAAATCAGTAAATACCCAGTAACTAACCGAAACTAAAACCTTAAAATAAGATCGCTATTTTTCCTCTTTTTTTCAGACTACGGCACTAACCATCTTTTTTAGGTCATTCGCAGAATGATTTTCAATATTTTTCTTTTTTAATTTCGCCCCTGGCACTAACTCTGCACTAAAAAAAATCATTTTCATCACTAACCGAAATCATGTCAACAGAAAATATCTATTTGTCCACATAGTTCAAGTTTTCACCGCAAATGGCGCAATTTGTGACGTCACGAACGGTATCCCCTACTGGACCCGACGTAGTCGTGATCTGACCGTATTGTACACGTACAAAGGCGCAAGGCGCACGGCCGTGTTGTGCAGCCGATTATAATTTTTATTCGGATAATAATTTAAAATTATTATTATTTTGTTATTGTATTATTAACTGCGAATTAAAATATAAGATGAATTCTGAATTTTGATATTATAATTCTGGTCTGATCGGCTCAAATTCAGCCGGCCCACCGGGAGTTTTGCCGATATCCCGCCGGGCCCATCCGCCCATGAATATGAATAATATTTTAAAAAGTAGTACGTTTTAGAGATGAGTAAAAATAAATTAGTAATGCTAATGTTCTTACCTTGGTACTTATTTGGTTTCCACACTGGCCGGTCTGTATGTGAATTATTTCTCTCATGGCTGCAGTCACTATAGGTCGACTCCTTGTGATGTGGACATAAGATAGTGTTTACTGATTTACGTAAGCCTTATCAGTAGGTACTTGATTTCGATAACGACGTGTATGTGACACCGTGTTTGTATTTACTTACGTTCAGAGGCGACTCGTCCATAAGGGCTGCAAGGCTGCAGCCCCCCTAATATAAAATGAAAGTTCCAATTTTATTACCGCTCTTAAATTTTTATTTAAAAACAACTATTTCCTGGTTTTTCAATAAAATACTGCTACATGGTAATTAATTTTTAAACAATAATTCAATAGTCGGTGTGCTGTGCGGAATAGTATATTGTAACGTGTGAGCCCCGCTGCTACGCTGAACAAGCGTCTAAGTATAGCGATGACGCAATCGCGCTAGCAGCCGGGCTACGTAAACAAACCAGCCGCGACGTGATTAATTACTTACGGTGGCCCGAACCTTTTGTGTTCATTGTTATTATGCGATCAAGCATTCTAGAACTCTATAGAAGTTAATGGCAGCTGTATAAAAGAGGCGCAGCTATGCTCGGGAGTTAGTTAGTTACATGGAGAGACATATAGAGACATTCACATAGAGTGTTAGTGAAGCACAGCATTATCGGGAAGTTACTGGATAACTGGGATAGCTGTGGATGTGAATACTCGGTAGTGTTGACGAGTATTGAGAAGCTATAGTGTACAAGGACAGTAACGACCAGTCGGGAAATTACTAGTATACCGGGATAACTGTGGAAGTAGTATTGGAAAGCTAGGTATACGGAGACAGTAACGGCAAGTGGAAGTGGATACTCAGCAGTGGTGTTAAACAATTGTAGCATACAATCGGTGATACTGAGTCTGTGGAAGCGAGAGAGAGAGAGAGAGAGAGAGAGAGAGAGTTACATAAATAGACGATAGTGAGGTGAAAAGTATGACTTCTGTCCGAAAGTTGAATATACAGACACTGTTGAGTCAGTTGAGTATATACACGCTGTGGAAGTCGGTAGGCGGACAGTTCAACGGGATATAAATAAATAGTGACATAAATAGTTGCAATAAATAATCAGTAAGATCGTATAAATAAATGGTCCTGTTATTTGTTTAAATAAATAGTGTTAGTGTTATTTAGTTAATTATATGTAGTTACTCTTAATTAGATTTAAAATTAGTATTTAATATTAGTAATCATTATTATTTAATACCTTTTTAATATTTAATTATAGTTTAATAAACCTTTATTTTAATTAATAATAATTGTCTAATATTTACACTTCACCCAAATAAAATAAATAAAAACGTTATAATATTAAACGCCCGGGCTGGATTCAATGCAGTCCGCAGCAACAGCACAATTCACCCAGAGAGAGCTACCTAGTGGGGAAAAAGTAGTGGTGAGGTTATGCGTGATTCTCGTGCAGTTTGCGCTGCTACAATTTCAGCCCGAGCTACGTTTTTACTGCAACAATGTTGTTATCGTAGATAATTTTTGTGCGTTTTTTCTTTTTATTTAATACCAGCATTTAATATTAATCATCGTAAAAATGAACGAAGATAATAAGTTTTTAAATATTTTTGTAAAATATAAAATTTTCACATCTGGACCTGCAGAAAAATCTTTAATTTGAAAATTTAGGGCGATAGGGTTATTGATAAAATTGTAAAACAAAAAGGAAGACAAATAGAATTGAAATATAAATAAATAATTATCAATATACGATGTCTTTTTTACATTCAAATATATTTGTTTGTACTCATATAACTTGACTTAGTAAGTAAATTTTATGAAAGGTACGTATAATATTTTCAATCAGTATTTTTTTTTATAGCTGCAGCCCCACCACTATAAATTGCTACGAGCCGCCACTGCTTACGTTTTTTAATCTAGATTTTTATATAAAAAAGTCTGTGCACAGTGCACTAAATTTATTACGTGATAAGATCGTAGACATGGGTTTTAGGATCCAGGAGAAATGTATTTAAACGAAGAAAGAATTATGAAAATTCATACACGTCGCTGGGATTCGCACCCAGAGTCCTCCAATCGCGAGTCGAACGTTTTATCAATTAAGCCAAGAGTTCCCCCTGAAATATAGAATTTTTCACAAGCTTTTTTACAAATCGTAACGAGTACACTCTCACAATTTTAGAGATAAATACTCAATGCTAACATTGCGCAGTAAATATTATATTGTGAACTTTAAGATTATGTGATAGTAATACTATTCATACGTTTAATTCATGTTGTATATTATCGGAACAGATTTGAATCTTACTTTTAATTCTGAATAGGCTACTTGCGTGGTACTGAGAATCTGATATCTATCACTAAATACCTAAAGAAAGTTGAAAACGTATGTAAAAATATAAATTTTATTTAAAAAAAATCTGATGTGGCCAGCACATTACCTTCCGTCAGGTCTATGTATTTTGTATAAATGTTATACAGAAAGTTCCTTGCAAAAGATTATATTTCTTGTACATTACCTTAAGGCAGTTGTATGTATTTTATACAAATTCCATACAGAAAGTTTCTAAAAAAAGATCCTATATTTCCAGTAAAATTATAACATAAACATACTGTCAACTGCACTTGACACTGACACCTTTCAATCAGAATTTTCTTAATGTATAGCAGCTGTTTCCAGAGTTATAGCAAAGCAGACTGATATATATGATATTTAATTTCTTTTTAATTTTTTAACTCTATGTCCATTTAATATGAAGTATAAAATGCATTCAAATCGTATAGAGAATAAATCATTCTTTAATATTTATAATAACATTAAATGTGAAAAAATGATATTTAACATCTTTTTTTCAAGAAAAACTGTTAAAATCTTCGAATGAGGGTACTTCCGGTTGACCAATTATAACCAAAATCTAATCAGCTCTTCACATGGACGTAACGAAGAGGAATACGAAAGAATTATATCTTTTGGAATTGTAGTATTAGAGATATCGCATTAGAAAATTTTGTCACACACAGACACACACACACACACACACACACACACACACACACACACACACACACATACATACACACACACACACATACAGACATCATCGTAAAAATAGTAAAATCGTATTCTAGGGACTCTAAAACGTGCTTATTCATCAAAAACTCGCCACCGAATTTTTTGACCAAAGACAATACCTTCCTTACCTAAAGGTGACGGAAGGTAAAAATATATGCTTTTTAATAAATTAAGGATGAAGATTTTCTTTGACGTTATTATTTTGAACTGGAGATAGGGATGTATATTTAAGAATGTAACCTGTAGATGGGGAGCGAGTGCGAGTTTCAATTTGATTTTGACATTAGTTCATTTTTCTGTCACTGTCTCCTTTATTTTCTTACAATTTGCGTGGTTTCTGTTACTTTTATTACGTATTTCGATTTGTTAAGCCGGATTATGAAGGATTTTAACTTAGCTTATACTCTTACAAGATTAAAATGACGAACGAAAATATTATATAACCTCCAAACTATTAATCAAACGTCAAACAAATGATTTGTCATGTTTAAATTACCCGTACATGCCGTTGCTATTGGATGTACCGATATTATTGCTTTACGGCCATTCATTAATTCGGCATAATTCTACGTCATACATGGCAGTAACTTAAATATTAAAATTTCATTAAATTTTTTCTGGCCAATTAATGAAAATTTTGCCAAAAGAAAAAATATAGGTAGCAGGTTTTTATCGTCTCTTCAAAGATAGTAAATAAAAAATGGCACGCAAGTAGCCCATTATTATTAGTACATTAAAACACAAGTATCATAAGGCAATCTGTCAACAGGGCTTATGATACATGTTTTTTATACTATTTTTTTTATTGAGGTAATTTTACAATTAGATTTTTTAAAAAATGACTTGTCAAAATATGAGTTGGTGTTTTTTTTATCAGTTATGTTGATAGCGCTTCCCGCTAAAAATTGAAATTTTACATTTTGACAGTTTGTGTATCTTGTGATTTTGTCTGATTGTTTACATTAAAACATTGTATCAAGCATTATACAATTATAAAAGAGGAAAACCAATACATATTGATATAACGTATTTCTTATAAATTATATCGTGATTTGTAGAGAATGAAAGGAACGAAAGAGATAAATACTTTATTTGACAATATTCTTTTTATGACATTCACATTGTAATTCCGTCATTTCTTTTTCATGGCGTACTCCATCTTGAATTTTCTCATGGCCGACTTCTAGTAGACACATCATTAGTCTCCCTCCGAAGAAGGTTCTGATTCCCAAAATATTTAGGGGGAACGCCCTTATTTGGTCTTGTAGATCTTCGAAGTTCTTCTTTATTATTTTCTGGCGGTAGAGACGAATTATTTTCTATAAACTCGTGACTCGGTTGACGACACAAAATCAAATTTCTTGAAGACCATACTTTTCCATTGTTAAGGCGAAACGTATGAGTTCCAAGGCAGTCGACAATCTGAATTGGTTTGGAGAATGGAGATGCACCCTTTGGTACGGAAGGAAGGCGAAAACGTACCCAACTTCCTTTAGTAAATGCAGGTTGCTTGCTTCTAGCGGTTTTAGTTCGGGTTCTGTTTTCTTCTTTCGATTTTAAGTCGAAATTTTTCTTGTTTTCGTAGTCGTAAGTAATTTTCCGGGGTTCGAAATTAGTTCGCATTTCACGTCCGAACATGTAGAAAGCTGGCGATTTTCCCCCATCCGAAGGAGCAGTGGCACGAAAACTGAATAGCAATTCGAGAATGCCAACATCGAAACATTTTTTACCTGATTTAAATGTTTGTACACCATATTTTAAATACCTATTAAAAACTTCTACCAGACCGTTACGTTGTGGATCATAATTTGGTGTACGCCAGTGTAGAATGTCTTTAGAATGAAGAAATTTTGAAAACTCATCCGAAGTGAAGTTTGTACCATTATCACTTACAAGAATATCTGGATTTCCATATCTTGCGAATACTTCTTTTAACCATTTGATTATAATAGTGGAAGTTATTGAATGTGTGAGTAAAATTTCTGGATATTTTGAATAATAATCGATTATAACAACCACGTACCTTTGATTATATGGTGCTACTGCAAATGGTCCAGTAACATCTATTGCTACTTTTGACCATGGTTTCTGCGGCATTTCAATTGGGTCGCTAATTATCTTCGGATGTTTGTGAGATTTTTCACTATCTTGGCAAGGTATACAATATTTTACAAATCTTTCTACATCTTTGTCTTGTCCCGGCCACCAAAAAGATTTTCTGAGTTGCCGTTTCATTCTTACTATTCCTGGGTGACCTTCGTGAGCAGATACTAGAATTTTCTTGCGCATTAATTCTGGAACATGAATTCTATCACCGCGAGTAATTAGGCCATTATCCACAGAAAACTCTTCACGTAAGAAATAATATCTTGAAAAATCTTTCGCAATTTTTGATCTAGAAGGCCAGCCGTATTTTATGAATTTAAACAAATTTTGACATGTGTCATCTTGTTTTTGACAACTTCGAAGTGCATGAAGTGAAATATTCGTTGTGATTACTTGTTTGATGTCAAAATGTTCAAAAGGAGTAAAATTTTCATTTCGAATTGGTGCTCTTGATAAAAAATCTGCAACAACGTTATCGGTTCCTTTCTTGTACTCTACTGTATAATCGAATGCTGATAACCGTTCTAACCATCGAAGAAATTTTGCAGACTTTTTAGTTGAAGTGTGTTTTGAAAGAAGTGTTTGTAATGCTGAATGATCTGAACGAAGAATGAATGTTCTACCTAATAGAAATGAACTCCAATGCTCGCAGGCCCAAATACAAGCTAGAGCTTCTTTTTCACCGACAGAATAGTTTCGTTCGGCAGACGAAAGTGTATGTGAAGCGTAAGCAATTGTGACTTCTTGACCATACTGGATTTGTGTTAGAACAGCTCCAATACCGATGTCTGAAGCATCTGTTGTAACAATAGTTTCTGCTGTTAAATCGAAAATTGACAGTTTTACATTATTTGAAATAGCTTCTTTCAAGATTTTAAATGCATTGCCTTCAGTATCTGTCCATTGAAACTTATTACCTTTTCTTGTAAGCGCACGGAGAGGTTCAGCTTTTTCTGCGAGACCTCCAATGAAATTTGAATAGTAGTTTACAGCACCCAAAAAGGATTGTACCTGTTTCAGAGTTTTAGGTGATGTAGCTTCTAGAATTGGCTTCACATTTTTTTGATCTGCTTGTATTCCATTACTAGATATAATATGACCCAAGTATTTAATTGAATTTTTGCAAAATTCGCATTTTTGTATGTTTAATCGAAAATCATTTTCATCAAGTGCTTTCAAAACGTCATGTAAATATCTGTCATGTTCTTTTTTTGTCTTGCCATAAACTATGATGTCATCGATGTAAGTCTGTACATTTTTGCAATCCGACAATGTTTTTTCTACAGCCCGCTGGAAAACTGAAGCGGAGTCTGTAAGTCCCATTGGTAAACGATTGTATGCAAATAGACCAGCAGGTGTAATGGTAGTTGTCAGAAGTCTAGAATTTTCATGAAGTTGAATATGAAAGTAACCTTTCCTGAGGTCCAATTTTGAAAAATAGTTAGCACCACGCAATTGAAGAAATATGTCGGTTGTATTTGGAATAGGGTGCCTTTCTGGAATGACGTATTTATTCAGCGAAATTAAATCTGTAGTCAATCTGACAGATCCGTCATTTTTTGGTACTGTCACCAATCCGTGTATCCATTCACTTTTCTCAACTGGACTCCATATGCCATCTTCCACCATCTTCTTACATTCAACGATAGCTTGCTCTCGACGTGCATATGGAATTGATCGAAGTTTAGTTGAAGTTGGTATCGCATCGGGTTTCATTGCTATTTCATGTTGGAACAGCCTAAATGTACCCATTTTTTCACTTGTAAGACTTGGAAATTTTGAAATATAAGAAACATCTTCGTTTAATGCAGCAACTCGAAGATCTCTACCTTGAATAGTTAATTCCAAAGCGCGAATGACATCCATACCGATTGTTGGTGACAAATCATTTGTAGTGACGTACAATTCCGTTTCTGTAGATTTATCTGCGATTCTAATTTGTGTCTTGACTTTTCCAAGTATTTTTGTTACACGGGATCCATCGAAATTTCGAATTGAAGTATTGCTTGGCATTAATGGAAATTTTAATTTTGCTGCTTGAAAAATTGATTCTGTTATAGTTGAAATGTCCGAACCAGTGTCCACAAAAGCTTTGTAGTTCCAATTCTTCGTCATTGTTGACAACAAAGTGACTTTAACTTGAAGACGACTTGAATCTGATTTTAGATTTCTTACTTTTAAGGATCTTACTTTATGCTGGTTTTTCTTCGAATTACATACAGAGGAGAAGTGATCTTTCTTGCCACATGCCTTGCAAATTTTTCCCTTTGCAGGACATTTATCCGAACGAATGACATGATCATTTTTCCCACAACCATAACATACAATATTTCTGCGGATTACTTTCGGTTTCCCTTGAGTAGTATGTTGTTTGTTAAAAGTTGATGAAGTTTGAGCTACAACGACATCAGTAACTTTTGCTTGCTGTATTGCAGCAGAATTTTTATTTGCAGCTTCATCGTTTAGCATAATGTTGACGAATATATCAAAATTAACATCTACTTCGGCAAGTAACTTTTGCTGGGTACTTTTTGAACAACAACCAATAACTAATTGCTCAGCTAAAAGTTTATTTTCTAACGTACCATCACCATAAGCTCGCAAACTAATTAATTTCCGCAGTTCGGTAACGTAAGCGGTGACGGTTTCATCAGAATGTTGCATACGTGTTCGGAAGTCAAAAGCAGCTCGGACTTGATTTACTTTTGGAAGAAATAGGACCTTCAATTCTTTTACGAATTCATAATGCTTTAAAGTACCACGTTTCAAATAGAAGGGATATGCAGATGCAACTCGTCGACCTTCAACACCCAAGAATTGGCAAAGATATAAATTCTTTGTTTTATCATCCAATTTCTGATTTTCGGTAGCGACACGGTCCATTAAAAAGAAAAAATCCTCCACCGTTGTGTACCATGCAGGCCAAGGTACCGGGGGATCTCCAGGCATAGGTAAAAAATCGTCGGGCGAAAGAATTTTTGATCCCATCCTCGTCGCCAAAATGATATAACGTATTTCTTATAAATTATATCGTGATTTGTAGAGAATGAAAGGAACGAAAGAGATAAATACTTTATTTGACAATATTCTTTTTATGACATTCACATTGTAATTCCTTCATTTCTTTTTCATGGCGTACTCCATCTTGAATTTTCTCATGGCCGACTTCTAGTAGACACATCACATATAATGAACTCCAAGGTTTATTAATGAACCATCCTGATTTGACATATCGGTGGTTCGTGTTGGTTATTATCATAAATAAAACTTGAATATGGGATTGAAGGACGTTACGTGGACCATCAAGCCTTTTTATTGAGAAAACAACATATAAAAAAACTCTTTAAATAATGAAATACATTAATGGACTATTTATTGATCTAGACTTTTACTTTCCACCATTTTGTCAACACTCACTGCACAGATAACGGCAACAGCTGTTCTTACAATTTATAATACAAAACATATATGGCATATATTCGATACAGTTCGCCACAACGTGCAACTGGAAATCATGGATTAAAACGTCAACTTTTCATATTTGTTTGCTAGTAGCCGCCACAAATTGAGTAGACAGTGTCAAAATTTTCAAGTAACGTGCATCATACATTTCATAACCTGCCTGGAATAACAATACATTCAATTCAAAATTGCATTACCATAAATTTATATTGTAATAAATAAAAACTTACCGTTTTAATTATTTTGACAAAGTAAACCTGAACGCATTGTTTCTTGTGTCATAATTTTTTAGATGAAATTTTAACTTCTCAGATTCTTATTCTTTCTTAACTAACACAGCTATAGCTATAAATTTCTCTTCTTTCTAGTCCTATCATGTAGAGAAAGGATAAAAATCCACAATTAGAAGTAATATTTCAACACAAACAATTTACCATTTTCAGGTTATCTGTCAGTTATGAAAGCATGACTACCACCTCTAGAACATGAAAGGCGCCAAAAACAATACGTTTATAGATCTTCTAAACGTCTTGTTTTCAGTGATAAACAGTGCTTTTATAGACTCATAAGAACACCGAAATAGAAAAAGGCTATTTTCGCCTGTCGCTAAACATTAGGATCAGCTTTATCATTGTTTCTACTCGTCGGCTAAATGAAAACTACAATAAAATTTATATAATATATAAATTTTCGCAAGTAGTCACTGTTGTCAACTATAGTCCAAATAAGTTAGGTGGCATTTATCTTACGGGATATGAAATTTATATGAATCCAATAGAGCTATGGACCATATTACTTTTTGTAGCGCCTCTGCCGGCAGATTTGTGAATTAACGAAAAGCGTGCCAGGGTGACAAACAGTTCATTAATTTTTCCAATAATGTTGGCAATACTAACTTTTTTTTCTTTACTATTCTTAGGAAAAAGGGAAAATACATTCCCTTATTAATTAATGAATTATAATGTAACCAACGGGCCATCCTAGCCATTGGGTTATAAAAATTACCAAATTTAGGCAAGGGATGGATATCACTGATACCAGAATACAAAACGGCGCATCGTCGAAGCACGAAGTTAGCCTCGCGCGAGGTAAGGCTACAGGCCGATGTTATTACGCCGCTTAGCGCAAGATAAAATCGTGAAATGCACATAAGGCTTGCAAAATGAGTACTTAATCCCTTTCCGTGGAGGAAATAACCAAAAACTATAACTCTCACAAACAAAATGGCCTCACGGGAGCCAGTCTCTACTTCTAGAGTGATTGAAATATAGTTCAAAAAACATATACAAACATAAATATACACAGAGGGTGAACACAACAAAAACATACGAAATGATATACAGAAATAGTATATTCTATGACTAGTATGGAATAGATAATTTCTGCGCGAGTGAAAAGTTTGTAGGCCGAGCTATAAGCGAGGTCTACGGTTTCGCGTATGGCGGAAATATTATTCTATACGAGTTTTACACTATACTTTCTCTAACACTATTTAAAAAATATATTTTGCTCATCACTTGACAGTTTTCCTAAAAATAATAAAATGTTATTGATAAGTTACAAAAGCAAAAAAAAAAAATATTTAACTTACTATGTAAAAGCTTCAAAACGTGTAAAATAAGGCGTATAATTAGATTTTGTGATTTATTTTATTATTTTACAGTTAAGGCAGATGAGGTGACAAAATCAAAGAAACAAAGCGCCAAGCAAAGTCAGATTGATTTTGAAAAAAATGCGTTTTCCCATGTATTTTAAATGAGTGAATTGAAAAACAAGTGGGCTTTGATATTCTGTAATAGTGTTGCGGAATGGGCTCATTCTGTAATAGTTTTCAGTGACAGAATGTGTGAATTACATAGTAGTATTAGAGAAAAGATTTACATATATAGTCAAAACAAAATTGTCTCATCTGGTAATGTGGTGCGGGCGGCAGCGGCAAGATGGCGGACGACGCTGCGTGGTTGGTATCGCCAACAATGGGCTTGCTCTCCAGCACGCACGATGACCAGGAAACAGGAATGGTCAACACGTAAACGGATAAAGATGGTGTCACAAAAAAAATGTACCAAAACAATCGTAAGATCGGATACCAAAAGCCTATATCGTAAATGGAAAGTAAAAACAAATAGAAAAAGCCTAAAAGGAGAGAATAATCAGCACATGTTGAATTTTAACTACAAATGAACATAGATGACATATCGTTGTAACGCTAAAAAAAATCTCTTCAATGAAAGAAAATAAAAATGTGCTAAGAGATGTAAACCAAAATGCATTTAGAAGTTATTTGGAAAAATACATTTTTCTCATATAACGATACACCAATAAAATGATCTTCTAATGGGACATCATTTGTCTACAAGGAATACACCACTTGGCACCTATTATGTGTACGATGCTGACAGTTTGCTTACGTCGTCCGGCTGCTCGCGCGATTACGTCATCACTATACTTAGACGCTTGCTCAGCGCAGCGGTGGTGCTCACACGTTACAGTACTTATATAAAAAGTATTAGTGAGGCTGAAGAAAATATAATTACAAATAACCAAATCATTATATCTTTAATTGTATTTTTGTTGTTTCATTAACCATTATTTTTAATCTATAAATATAGTAATTGTTGAATTTTAACAAATGAACATAGATGACATATCGTTGGAACGCTAAAATAATTCTCTCAATGAAAGAAAATAAAAAGAGATGTAAACCAAAATGCATTTAGAAGTTATTTGGAAAAATATATTTTTCTCAAATAACGATACACCAATAAAATGATCTTCTAATGGGGCAACATTTGTCTACAAGGAATAGACCACTTGGCACCTATTATGTATACGATTCTGAGGGCTACTCTAGCACCAAGGACGTTCAACGTCCTTGTCTAGCACTCAGTTACATACAAAAAATGTGAAGACAAGTTAAGGTCATATTCATACCAAAACCGAGACGAGAAACATACGCTCAAGCAAAATCGTTCCCTCTTAACATCATTCCTTCTAAAACTGTTAGAAAGAATAATTGAAGGTACATTAGGGATACTGTGCTGAGCGAATTTCCGGTCCACAAATACCAATATGCCTATCAAACAGGAAAATCGTGCGAAATGGCAATTTGCGAAGTCGTTCACCGAGCAGAAAAAGCTCTATCATCAAAAGAAATCGCTCTAGGAGCATTTCTGGACATAGAAGGAGCATTTGATAATACATCCTTCGAGTCAATTGACAGAGCACTTGTTAAAAGAAAAGTACATCCAATTTTCCGTGGATGTATTTCTAACATGCTAAAACAAAGAGAAATCTACGCCTCTTCATGTAATCAGATAGTGGGGGTACAAGCCATGAGAGGTTGTCCACAGGGATGATTTGTTTTTTCTGTACTGTGGTGTCTTGAGGTGGATGACCTCCTACTGGAACTGAAAAAAAGAGGCTATACAACCAACGGCTATGCAGATGATGTGACCATATTAGTAACAGGGAAATTTGAGGGAACAGTATCAGGAATGATGCAAAGGAGCCTTGAATTATGTTGAAAAATGGTGCAAAAAGGAGGGAATGTCAGCAAACCCGACAAAAACCACTATAGTACCGTTCACAAGGAAATACAAAATCGATGGGCTAAAGCAGTTATATCTGTATGGGAAGAACATCAAGATGAGAGATGAGGTGAAATATCTAGATGTAATACTAGATAGAAGAAATATTTGTTTTCCGGGAATGGACTGTGTCATATTTTGAGTCAGAGCTCAACGTTTCGCCCGCAGTCATATGGGGCATCTTCAGGAGCAAGAGGGGGATAGTACTGTCTACTTGGTTTATTTGGCCTCTAGCGTGGTTTACACGTCGGGTAACCTTGTAAACTGAGTCTCCCTCCTTGTTGCTTAAACTCGGCCTCTAGCGTGGTTGACACGTCGGGTAACCGTGTTCAAGACAGTACTATCCCCCTCTTGCTCCTGAAGATGCCCCATATGACTGCGGGCGAAACGTTGAGCTCTGACTCAAAATATGACACAGTCCATTCCCGGAAAACAAATATTTCTCATGACTCAGACTGTGGAAGCCTACGCAATTATTTCACTAGATAGAAGACTTACTTTTAAATCTCATGTGGATAAAGTTACAAACAAAGCCATAAGATCCCTATGGGCCTGCCGGCGTATGTTTGGGAAAACCAGGGGCCTATCTCCCGCGATGATTTACTGGATTTACTCCATAATGATCAAGCCAGTTATTGAGTATGCAAGCTTTGCCTGGTGGCAAAGAACAGAGATATAGCACTGCAAAGACACACTAAACAAAGTCCAACGGCTAGCCTGTTTAGGAATCACTGGAGCTATGTCGACCACACCAATAGGGGCTATGGAAACTGCTAAACATACCTGCGCTACTCTTAATAGTAAAGGCGAGGGCTGTTAGCGGAATTTACAGAATGAGAATTCACTCGAGAGGAGATAAATGGAGAGATGGTCGAATCAAAGACATAAAATATAACTCCATCCTTCGAATGGTGCCAGACCGGATCAGCAAAGAGTTTACCATCTATAAATTCATTATTGGATTTATTCTTGTAATAAATATTCTTGAGCTATAATCAAAATATTCTTTGTTGTAATCAACACCTTCACAATTATTATTTCAATATAACAATGCTAGAAAAATATCGATTTGCTACAAAATGAAAATGAATTGTATTTCTTTATATTTATCATAAGCAATTGCATATAGTACGCAATTATATTTAAACGGCTGGGCCAGCCAGACTTTTCATTCTCTCTCTAACGCACGGAACCACGATTGTGTGTCCCGCGTGCCGAATTAACTGAGAATATTATTGGCGATCAATGCTCAGCGATACTCTATCTGGCGGATTAAAATGGAACTGACGATGCTGTGATAAGTTGCGCGGTTACGCCATTTCCTCTAGCCATTACTTATTGAAAGTTATTTTTCTGCATATTTTCGTTAAATAATTATTATAATTCCATAACTTTCCGAAGAAAGGTGAACTAATGGTCAAAATTGAGAAGACATTTGGAAAAACACAAAACATAGAAAAACTAAAGCTTGGTTATTGAAACTTAATATTGGAAAAGCGGTGTAAAAATTCATGAAAGTTTAAAGTTTGTTCTCTTCACTTCAAGAATGATGATTATTTTCCACATGTTAATATTTGTTGTGTGTATTTTATTGGTGTTCAGAAAATTATAATTTATAAATATTGCAAATTTTCATATTAAATTCGAAGAAACGCAGGTTATAGTGAAAACTTTTAAAATTGAGTTTACAAACATTTAGCGATCCTTTAATAACATGGGAATGGTCATTAATAACGGAAGTTTTGCGCCATAAGCCATGTAATTCGAACATATTTTCATTATTATTAATTTTGCCACATAAAACTATATAGCCAGGCACTGGAACTTTTCCTTCAAGGAAACATCTACTGTCATTATTCGGTGCTATTCTGTAACTTTATCATTATCTGTTATCGATCATTAAATTAATGACAATCGTTTATTTTTAATGATCAAGTTATCGATTGTCTCAATTTTCGTATTATTAATATTTAGTAGAAAAAAGTAAAAGAAATATCCTTCCTAACGCATATTTCTCAGGCATTGTTATATTGAAAACTATAGAAATATAAATATATTTATAAATATACCATCACGGCTCATTACCCATTGCTGGGTAAAACTATAACTATAAAATTATTGATTACAACAAAGAATATTTTATTGATTACAAGAATGAATCCAACAAAGGATATTTTATCAATATCTAATAATAGCATTTTTCGAAGACAAAAATACAATAAAATTGTGGTGGAAATTATAAATGTATAGTTTCAAAGGGGCCTCGCATGTCGTAATAATTGCTCGAGGTTTCTAGCAGTGGTGCGGCCCCCGGATGTCATTTCTACCATTTCGCAGATGAGGCTTGAATGTTAAGATTAAATATTGGGCGAGTTCTCGTATTACTTAAAAGATATGTTTAAAATTTTCATTACATAAGGATAAAGGGTCTCTTGCATTTCTTAGTGCCTTGTTGTGAATACATAACCTAAATCTATAAACAATATAAAAATGTAAATATTTCGAATTATATTATATAAAATGCTTACTTGTATTTTCTTTCAATTATGTATATTGCATTGAAAGTACGGGCGATATATAATTCTAACTGAAAATTTTATCTGACTTTGACATTTGTTATTGTTCATTAAAAGGATAACGACAGCATATTACTGATCGATAAATTTTAGTGTGTTATCGACTATCAATAACCAATTTTAAAGAACAAGTGACTTACAGAATCCCAATTTGAATTGCAATCGATCATTACCTCGATAATGATCGATAAATGATAATTGAGTTACAGAATAGCCCCGATTATTAGCATCTATAGGCGGTGTGCACAAAAGTACTCAGCGCCGACTGCGGACAAAAATGACAAAAGTGGTTACTCATTGAAACATAGCAAGGTTATGTTTTATGTCAGAATAATTTTAAAGCACGGATCATATATACCCTTTAAAGTATCTATTTTATAAAATGTTTGCAATGAATGCGAATGATAGGTCGTCAAATATTGTGTTATGCAGTGGAAGATGTAATAATTCTGACAAAATTATCGATTGAAGTATGAAATTTTATAAATTTCGTAGAATATTGTATGAGGAATATATGCGTAAGAAAATAACTTTTCAACAGATATCTTCTAATTACATGAAGAATTCTTTTAGGTTTACATATGTTCTCCTTGTAAAAGATACTTATCGTATGAATAAAATTCAAACAATGGTCGTATGATTGAAACAATGAATTATATAAAAATGTGTTTCTTAAGTTAAAATTAGAACAAAATATAATAGAAGAAGCAGAAAATTATCTTTAGTTTATTTATTATATATTTTGTACATGTAATGTTAATGTTAAAGTAAAAATTAACATGGTTCGTATTTTTCGTGTATTCTCCTTTCCGAGCTTGTGCAACTGATACCACTTAGAGCCTGGTATATTTTCATTGAAGAATATTCGTCAATTATTGCGAATATAAAAGAAAGATGCTAACATCATCCACTGATATCGTGATATACAGAAACTTTCTTTCCAATCATCCAGGTTTTCCAACTCTTTAATCGCAATTTCCATGTGCATTTTATAATATTTAACTAATATTATAAATTATAATATAAAACTAAGTATGATAAAATGGTTTACAGAAATCACATATATTATGAGAAAAATTTTATTTTCTGTCACAGTACCTTCGCTGCTTCGCTGTTATTTTGACTTTTTTGATTCACATATAGCATTTTAAATATTTTCTTTATTCATTTCAATATACTATGACGTATAATATTCATATACAACAGAAAAAACTCAAAATAAAATTTTATCACTTTCTCGAAATGTCATAATTTATTAGGTACCCAGAGACGCCAAAGTACCCGTTAGACGCGCTGACGCTTGACGCTCAAAATGTGCACATCGCCTATATTTATTTATTCGGCATCAACTACGTATGTAGGTTATTACCCCATAACAAATTAACAATAATAAATTATTAATACAGTAAAGAAATATAAAAATATCAAACAACAATAACAATAAATAACACACTATTATAATGCAACAATATCAAATTAAAATTAAAATTATATACAATATAATAAATATTGAAATGAGTAAATTTCAATTTTATTTTTGTATCCATTCTGAAATAAAAATATCATATGGTAAACAGTACTATTGTTGGCAGGGGTACAGTAATTGGCAGCCCGTTTTTCAGAAGCGCAGTATCAATCTTTTTGTTTCACGTTTGTAGTTCTTTTAGTTTTATTGATTGCTGCTACCTTCACTTTATATTACTAGTAATTTTTGTTATCGTAGGGTTGGTAGTGCACAATTGCACGTTATTGACGAAAAAATTCAAAGTGGGTGACGATTGGTGGCAGATTTGTGAACTAGAGGAATAAGGAAACGTTGATAGCATACATTGAAACGTAAGTAATTTTAAACAGGTTTAATTTATATTTGTTGTATAAGAAAGTGACATATATAGTGTATATTATATTTTCAGGTTTAAATAATGATCAGTAAATGCCATAGATACTGCTCAGTGCCACAATGCAGTAATTACAAGTCAAGAAGTGTAACTTTTCACTATATCCCAAGTGACAAAATATGATCTTGAAATTTTCTTCAGATATAGCTTTGACATCTCTAGTCGGTTCTATTTTTTCTTTTTTTAAAACAGGATGGCAAAATTCTTCTAATTTTATAGCCAAACTATACTGTTTATCATGCTTTTTAACAAGTTTTCCCCTTACTTGTTCCAAATCGGTACAACTTAATTTTTCTATTTCTTCTGCTCTGTAATACACAAACCCATAAACAAATAAATTAATAGCATAATAATAATGACAACTTTTGTTGTAAAATAATAAATAGAGTTTTGATTTTTACTAACCTGTTTATAATTTTATAATCTCATTTAACAAAAATTTCAATCGTATGAGGAACTCCACTCAAATGACTGGCTTTTAAACAAGAAACCAGTATTGTACCTGATCCATCATCTTTTCTTCCACAAAGCAATTTATGTCCTGCCTTAAAAACTGCTTCGCTTTCCTTTATAGGACGTGCAGAAGCAATGTATTCAAAAATATCACCTAACTTTATGTATATTTTCTCAATATTAAATACTTTGCTCTTTGAAATGTATATTGCCAGCAATAAGCAATGAGAGAACTCTCCTTATTCCTCCGCCATCTTGCTACCGTTCGGCCTGCCACCTATAGTTCAGTTTTTTCGCCAATATTTTAGAATGTGTCAATGTCCTCCATGATTCTTGTTTTCAATGTGATTTCTTAAGAAATTTGTTATAGAAGTAACCCCAGGTTTTTTACAATTCAGATAAGTACGCATTCATTTCGTATTTTTACCTTCCGTCACCTTTAGGTAAGGAAGGTATTGTCTTTGGTCAAAAAATTCGATGATGAGTTTTTAATCAATAAGCACGTTTTAGGGTCCCTAGAATACGAATTTACTATTTTTACGATGATGTCTGTATGTGTGTGTGTGCGTGTGTGTGTGTGGATGTGGATGTGTGTGTGTGTGGATGTGTGTGTGTGTGTAACAAAATTTTCGTCTGCGATAACTCTAATACTACAGTTTCAAAAATTATAATTTTTTCGTATACTTCTTCGTTACATCCATATGAAGAGCTGATTAGATTTTGGTTACAATTGGTCAACCGGAAGTACCATCATTTGAAGATTTTAACAGTTTTTCTTGAAAAAACTATGTTAAATATCATTTTTTCACATTTAATGTTATTATAAATATTAAAGAATATTTTATTCTCTATATGATTTGACTGCATTTTATACTTAATATTAAATGGATATAGAGTTAAAAAATTATAAAGAAATTAAATTTCATAAAGTAGCTATAGCTATGAAAACAGCTACTATTTTAAGAAAATTCTGATTGAAAGATGTCAGTGTCAAGTGAAATTGACTTAGTGTGTGTCTTATAATTTTACTGGAAATATAGGATCTTTTGCTTTCTGTATGCGGAATTTGTATAAAATACATACAACTGCTTTAAGGTAATGTACAAGAAATAATAATAATAAATCTTTTATTTCTGCAGATACATTACACTGTACTCGTATATAGAAAACGTCACAAAATAATAATTTAAGACATAAATTTTCTGTATGAAATTTGCATAAAATACATGCAGCTGCCGGAAGGTAATGTACAAGAAATAGAATATTTAGCAAGGAACTTTCCGTATGAAATTTGTACAAAATACATAGAACTGACGGAAGGTAATGTGCTGGTCACATCAGATTTTTTCTAATGTATTAATATGATATAGCAGGTCATTTTTATACGTAAAATGTATCTCTTAATACACATTTAATATTAATTTTATCTATGCCAATTACTGTAATCTAAATGCACTGTTCTGACAATAATTGGCACTAGTATATAAAAATATTACGCAGAACAAATTAGTTATTGGCACGAAGTTAGAATTAATTTGAAAATTATATTATAACATTAATAGATTAGAAAAGTGTAACGGTCAAACTTAGGCGCGAAATTCAAACTCAGTTCATAATGCTGAGAACATAATTTCAATCCCCGTGTATTTCTTACCCAGGAAATTTTTGCTCAACTTTAAAGGCCGAAAAATCTCATAAAAGTAAATCTCTTATGCAAAGCATTACATGTAGCATCTAGACCGATCCTTTATCTCCAGATTCGTACAATAATATTTACATGAACTTTGCAAGTTTATAATTATTTAAATAATAATACAACACTACAAAATTCTTAGTTTGATCGTGCATGCTTCATCTTCTATTGTGCTGTCCTATTTACTGGTGGGTCAACGACATACGGTATCCTTGCTTGCACCAAGCATTTTAAGTTCTAATAATTTTCTTTACCTTTTCTACAGGTTTAAACTGTTGCAATCTATTACTGAATAAACAAACTATCGAATTCTTAGCAAGAGCTGTTTAATTTCTTTTACAAAATATCTTTTTTTTGTCTGTAAAATTAAACTCCTATATGAAACCTATACTAGGAAATTTAAACTATGAACTCGCGCCAAAGACAAATTCTAATCTAACTTTTCTGGTCTATTTGAATTGTAATTTTCTCTGTACTTTCTAAAATCATACATTTTTAATTAAAACATTTTTCTTTTGAACAGAATGCCCAAGGCTGCAAAAGGTAAACAATATAATAAGCATTACTCGGATGAGAATTTAAAGAAAGCTCTCTATGCCGTCAAAAACCAAAAAATGTCGCAAAAAAAGGCATCGGAATCATTTGGCGTACCTTGAAGTACTCTTCAATTCCGTCTTAAGTTTCCTGAAGATGTACAGACTAAAATTCGTCATGGGCTACAGACAATTTTAACAGAGGTTGAGGAAAACACTTTGGTTAACTGGATCATTACATCGTGCTGTAAAGGTTTTCCTAGGAGAAAGGATGACGTCCAAGCTTGCGTAAAAGAATTTCTTGAAGAAACAAAAAGACCAAATCCGTTCAAAGAAAATTATCCGGATATCGGATGGTATAATCTTTTTTTAAACGGCATCCCGAATTATCAATTAGAACTTCAGAAGCTGTTACTTAAGCTAATTCAGTGGTATCTGAAGAAGACTTGAAAAAAAAAATGGTTTAATCAGATAGAAGATTGCTTAGAATCATCTGGACATAGTTCAGTATTACAAGATCCATCAAGAATTTACAATGGGGATAAGACAAATTTCCAATTATGTCTCAAAAATGACAAGGTAATTGCCCCCAGAGGAGAGATAAACATCTACGAAGTTGACATTGGTGCGGCTAAATGCACATTAACTGTTATGTTTAGCTTCTCCGCATGTGGAGAAACCTTGCCACTAATGATTATATTATATTATATTACCACGGGAAATTTTAAATTCAGTACCACATGAATGGGGTGTGGGAATTAGTGATAATGGATGGATGAAGGCTGAATTATTTTTTGAATATATAGGCAACATTTTTCATCCATACTTAATACAGAATAAAATAAGCTTTCCGGTGATATTGTTCGTAGATGGTCATAAAACACATATGGCTTTTAAATTAACACAATCATGTCAAGAATTAAACATAATCCTTATTGCGTTATATCCTAATTCAACTAGAATATTACAGCCAGCTGACGTATCTGCATTCCGCCCCATAAAAAGTGCGTGGAAAAAAGGTTTGTTAGAATGGAGACGACAAAATCCAACAACTGCCATAACAAAAGATAAATTTGAACCTATTTTAAAAATAGTTTTAGAAAGATGTATAAATAAGCAAACAATTCAAAACGGATTTAGAGCTTGTGGCCTTTTTCCATGGAACCCAAACGCCATAGACTTTACAAAATGCTTAGGACGAAAATCTTCTAATTACAATAATATGAATTGTATTAACAGTCATTTGACGTATGAGGAATTTGTCGGATATGTAGGTGAAGATACAATTAAAATTTTTGAAAAGAGACACAATTCAAGACAATACGAAAGAATTTAAGTATTTATACTCAATTTGGGAGACATTCCTTAATAAAAACACTAATTAGGAAATAATTAAAGAAATTAGGAAATAATTAAAGAAACTGTCATACCTATGATGTAAGATTCGAAGAAAGTATTAATACATATGATACGGAGAAAATGTTTGAAAATGATGGAAGAATCAAAGATAGTATTAATATTAATACAAATGAAACTGATATAAGGTTGGTAATTGATGGAAGAATCGAAGACATTATTAATATTAATACGAATGAAGCTGATATAAGATTTGAAATTGATGGAAAAATGGAAGAAAATATTAATACAAATGAAATTAATTTAAGGTTTGAAAATGATGGAGGTATAGAAAAAAGAATTAATATTAATACAAATGAAACTAATATAATATTTGAAAATGATGGAAAAATCGAAGAGAGTATAATTAAAAATCAGTCTAATAATAGTATTTATCTACACCTGTTTAATAATATATTGGTTATGTACGTAACCATGGATATATAATACCGTTCATTATTCACGCCCCGTGGATTATGAGTTATAATCCAGAGGTTACATAAGACACAGAACTGTCAAATTTATTGTTGAGGGTTCATAATCAACTTCATTTAGCGGTTATGCGCAAGCAAATATTCGCAAAACCGTTTCTGTACATGTGATAAACACGATTTTATGTGCCGACTTTTCTGTTTATTATTATTTATTACTCAAATTCTAAATTCTAGGGAAATTTTGTGTGTTAAAACATCAGAATATTTTAATTTCAAATTAATGAATTTTATAAATATATTACATTGTGCACATTATTTAAGTCAACATAATTCATTGCTTTGTACGTTTCACGGCATATCATATTTGGATTTTTCACTGCAAATTTCATTATAATTACTTACAATTAGGTTCAAAACCTATAAATATTCTATTTTCTTGTATTCAAAATACTCAACTATAGATTTTTTAAAATATTTTTACGACAGTGAGTGACTCATTTCATTTCAGTTTGCAGTATTCTGACAGTTCCTGAACGATTTTGATGCTTAAAACTTGACGGAAGCGCGAAAAAATAATTTTAAACCGAAGAAAAAATTTTCAGTGTCACCCGGTATAATATGATTTCAATTGCAGGTGTAGATAAAATATCGTATTCTACTCACGTATAATGTCTATTATTCACTCGGATGAATTACCACACTCGCCTACGGCTCGTGTTCTAAAATCATCCTCGTGAATAATAGCCATCATAATAGGCTCGTTGAATAATATACTATTATTTTGATGGTATTAATTATGAGATAGGACAAATCGCTATTATATTAGACAGTGTTACAGATGAGACAACAAATGCGGGAAAAGTTGATAATTTTCATACTAATTTACGAGTTGATCTAATTAGGTCAGGTGGTAATTTACGATCTGATTGTATAAGCATGAATAAATTTTTACAATGGCCGGTAACACCGCAAAGGAAAGGTTTAAAAATACTGCCAGAATGCCTTTTGTTTTAACGTCAAAACAATGGGAAGAAATTTATAAAGAGAAAACTGATCTTAAGAAGAAACAACAAGAAGAAAAAGAAAAACGGAAAAGAATTAGAGAAAACAAACAAGAAGAACAAAAAGAAAAACGAAGAAAATTGCAAGAAAATAAAGAAAAATGAAGTAGCAAAAATATATCACAAGCAGTTATCGAAGAAAAGAAAAACAACGAAATCTGCCTGTTCAATACCTGTAAATAAGGAAAATAGCAATTATCAATGTAATTCGGCTATTCCAATAAATAGTGCTAAATATCGCGAAACTCCAAGGGAGGAAAATAACATTAACGATTACATTTTAGTAGAAAATGTCGTAAATACGGAAAGTGAAAATAAGACCAATTCTACTAGTATCCTAGTCACTGAAAATAATAAAACTGGCAAGAAAGCTGGTAGTAAAATGAAACCAAAGACAAAGCTTAATATTTTGAGTTGCGAAGAAGTAAATTATGATATAAAAACAATTATACCTGCAGTACAACACGTAACTAGAAATTTATTTGGCTCTGATTCGAAACCTTTAAATTCACTTATATTTGAAGGATTATGTTACTCTTGTTTTTACCCTATAAAACCATCGAAATGTGGAGTAAAGTGCAATAAATGTTATCGCGTATTTCATAATGCTTGTTGCAATAATTATGCTGAAGATATTAAATTTATATGCGGTAAACATTAAATTTTGTATGTGCTAATTAAAATTTTATATCAAACCCATGTAATAAATAACATTTACGTTGTATTAGCATAAATAATTTAAATTATTTTTGTACTTTAAGTAAAATAAAAGTATAAAGAAACAATAATCTATGTACCGAGTACCTAGCTACCTTACCAGTACGTAGGTAGGTGAATTCATTGTCTTAAGTCTTTTGCAATACATGCCAATAACTGTAATATGAGATATACCAATTATTATCGAAAACTGCCAATTACTATAATTTTGAGCAATTTCGAGAAAAATTGTTTCACACTGTTTTGATTTTCATAAAGATTTAATATTTTCATATTTAACAAAATCTTAATACTTCAAATTACCTACAGATTTCATCAAACATGCAATATAATTTATGAGTAATACGAATGAAGTACAACAAATATACACTTTCTCTTAAGGTGCTAATAACTGTACCGCTTACTCTAGGTTATAGTTATACAAAAGGACATTATTTATGAAATTAATATGTATATTTTTTAACACAATAACAATTATAATTAGCAATGTTCAATATTTAGGAATTCACTATGTAAAAAAGTATATATTCTTTTTAATTTAATCCAATTTCATAAAAAATATGTCGAAACTCATTTGACGTTTAACAATTTATCACATCTCCGTTAGTTTCCGCAAGTCCTATAGAGGCGCTGCAATCTTAAAACTGATCGCCAATACCGTGCCTTATATATTTATGTATTAGATGATGGCTGCCTGGAAATGCGTTACGAAGAAAAAAGCGAGTTAGTCCAGGCGCCAAGAAACATTCCGTTTGAAAAAACCGGTGGATTCATTCTGATTGATGATTTAGGTTCAGAAAGACCTAAAGAATGAAATTCTGAATGTTGCCGGACAAAGTCAGTGGTCCATTTTCTTTTTATAGGGGGTATAAGAATTATTGATGAAATCGCTGTAACGGTCATGAAAACGTTGTTTATTACTACTAAATGTTGTTTCTGTAGGGTATGAAATTACAAACATCACAAATATTATTAAATACAAATTTAATATGGTAAAAAAAGCCGCGTGCCTGAGTGTTTGGTCGCAAATCTGGCGAACCGGGTTCGATCCCGACCGATGCCATAAAGAAATATTTCGAATTTAAATGGTCCAAAAGTTACCCTTGTAGTGCACTCTTCACACATCAATAAGTGGCTGTGAGGTGACGCCTGGTAAACGCTTGCACGGTTGCCGGATACGACCGATGGTCGTTTACTTTGTTTCCCTCTCTGCAGCAGTTTATACCAGATTAAAAGTGTTGCAGTGGGCCATATTGTACCCGACAGGGTTTAGACGATTTAGTTATAAAAGAGTTTTCATATAACGTCAAACTAGATAGTGTGATGGCTTATTTTGAATGCTGAGTTAACAAATTTAAGTGAGAAAGATTTCAAGATGCCACAATTTTTAAAAAATTGTCACACAAACAACGTTTAAAATAGAAATATTTATTACAATCTGGCGCACTACAGAGTGACTCCTAAAGCTTGTATTCACTAGAAAACAGTGTATTTTTTCATACTATACTCCAAACAGACCGTGAAGCATTCAAATCAGATGTAAAAACTGTTTTACATGTCTCCAAATCAGTTGAAACGGTATTTTCTAAGCGAAATATGTGTTTTTAGAGTGTTTTGCAGTAACTTCCATTGTTCAAACCGGCGTTTTAGCTGCGCGGGCGAGTGCTCTACGACGGAGTGACTCCAAAAGGTTGTATTCACTAAAAAACAGTGTATTTTGTCATATTATACCCAAAACAACCAAGTACTACCGAAACTACAGGTAGAGTGCATGCAAATCGGTTGTTTCAGACAGTGAAACTGGTTGCGACACGACAAGCCGGGTAGGAGCTAAGGAACAATGTCTGTACGTTGCATCACAAGTATTTGTTCAAGATGCTCTTTCTACTTTTGGAAATAACCCAGAAACTCCGATGCACTTTCATCAGGTTGAAGAAGTCTGCACTTATTTGTTTGCCAAACAAATCCACATCAGATGAATTACGCTACAAGTTGATTACCCGTAATATTAGGTTCAATTTAAATTTAACCAAAATTATTTGTACTTCTGATGCTTTATTTTTACATTGTTTAAGAGCTGCATCCCAAACATATTTATGAAAAAAATCATTACAACCACTGTTCGAGCCTCTGAACTTCCTCCAATTGGGCTATAAATTACGAAATTCCAAGTCACACCCGAAGAAAATGATAAAACTTCCTCTGCCTGACTCTTTAATTAGGCCTTGCAAATGTAATTCAGACTGCAGAACAATGTCTTGTAGTTGTAAAAAAAAATGATTTAAACTGTATCTCTCTCTGTAAATGTGTTCATAACGATTGTCAAAACTTATCTTTTTAAGGAAGTATCACCTTCTTCTTCTTCTTCTTCTTCTTATTCTTATGGGTCGATGTTCCTTACTTTTCTCCTCCAATCATTCCTGTCCAACACATATTCACATTGTCCTTTCTCACTGAAATCTTTTGCGTCACAGTCCTTCCGCCTTCTCTTTGCCCTTTCTCATACTCCTTAGATTGACAGTTCTAATCCTGAGGAGTGGTTTCTCTAAGCCTGACCGTCCATGACGGGATAGTCCTAACCGACTTGGCACAGGGGTCAGGCGAGGCTACAACTGCATGTCACTTGCAAGGAACACCCTAAGCCCGTATACCACTTTCCGATCCTACACTTTCCGTCTTTGGTTTCGGCGAAGATTTTACGGTCGGATACCTTTCCTACCACTAGCCCTCACCATTTACTCGGGCTTGGAACCGGCGCCAAGTTGAGCTGGCGTACTTCCTCAGTGGCTGGTTATTGTACAGAACAATAATATTTACATATTTTCTTATTGGTAAAAATCGATTGACCATCTCAAATTTGAGATAAATGCAATCAAAGAGAGCTCTTTTTGTATATGTTTTCTATATCAAGCAATACCAAATGTCATATTTTTCACTGAATAGCTTCAAAACAGTGCTTCCCATTTTATTGAAAAACATCTCAGTTTATAGAAATATATAAATTACAAATATTAAAATAAAAATAACTTTTTGGCCATATTGTTTAAGAGATATAGCTTAATAATGTGCGAATTTTTTTACTAATACAGAGACGGAAGGGATCGAAGGGCTATGATCTGGCAACACAGGCTTGTTTAAATGTAATATACTTGGCCTCTAACTAAATTTTTTTTATCATCAATCTGCTTTTTCTGGAACAACTATTAGAATTTGCACTTAAATTTGTTAACTCAGATATCAAAATTAGCTACCACACTATCTAGTTTGACGTTATGAGAAAACTCTTTTATAACTAAACCGTCTAAACCATGTCGGGTACAATATGGCCCGCTACAATACTTTGGAGCTGATATAAACTGCTGCGGACAGGGAAACAAAGTAAACTGCCATCGGTCGTATCCGGCAACCATGCAGGCGTTTACCAGGCGTCACCTCACGGCCACTCATTAATATGTGGAGAGTGCGCCACAAGGGTAACTTTTGTGCCATTTAAATTCGAAATATTTCTTTACGGCATCGGTCGAAATCGAACCCGGTTCCCCAGATTCGCGACCAAACACACAGGCACGCGGCTTTTTTACCATATTAAATTTGTATTTTATAATATTCGTGATTTTTGTAATTTCATACCCTACAGAAACAACTTTTTAGCAGTAAAAAACAACGTTTTCTTGACCGTTACAGCAATTTCATCAATAATACTTATACCCCCTATAAAAAAAATCGACCACTGACTTTGTCCGGCAACATTCAGAATTTCATTCTTTAGGTCTTTCTGAACTTAAATCATCAATCAGAATGAATCCACCGGTTTTTTCAAACGGAATGTTTCTTGGCGCCCGGTCTAAGTGAAATAGCTACATTCAAAATAAAAACGGGCGGAGAACCACCTAACAAAAAAATATTGAGCGACATCGAAAACAAATTGCTGGATATAATTGGACGTGTTGTCGTCGATGGAGCACCGAACGTTATAGAAGCCGGCTTACCGTTTGTAAATAATAGTACTGAAGTGATTAGCGCCGAGCCAATTGAGGAAGAACAGGAGGAAGTTTGTTCAAATATTTTAAAAGATATCGAAGATGAGGAACTTGCATCGACTATTTCAATTTAATACCCAATACCCAATAACAAGATTTTAAATATTCGGACCAATCAGAGCAAACTTACAGCGAATATTGCATACTATACCGTGTTCCATTTAAGCCATTCGGTATTGCGAAGCATAGGGAATAGTTTTGACCTCTCTGATTGGCTGAAATTAGAGACAAGTTTACCCGATGTAATTTCGGCTACTTCAGATTTACGTTGTTGCCAGTGCCATCTACTGAATGGCTTAAATGGAACAGAGCATAGGTGAAAATTTGCAGAAACTTATCGCCAATATTGTATGGATTTGACATAAAAAATCTCAAATGACAGCCTAAACATATTTAGCACTCTTTTAAGTAGTAATTATAAACTTATACGTAAAATAGAAATAACCCAATTAATTATTTTGTAATGCTATCTTCTAACAAGATTATCTTTTTCTTTGTATAAAATGGAATTTTGAGCATTGTGAAACTTAGAAATTTACAGTAAATCCGCATTAAAAAGTAGGGCTGCTAATTTGTTTATGTTGCTATGAATGGTAATATATAAACAGATTTTGACATTTATAATCATACCAAAATGAATCGATTTGGAACGTTTTCATATGCAAATAGGTATTGAAAATAGTATTGACAAAACATTCCTGTAAATACTAAAAGATCTGAAGCGTATGTGTGGAACCAGTTTAAAATATTTTGTGATGAAATACTATAAATTTGATAATACAACGTCAGATAATGTTTTGGCCAAAATTCTAACTGGGCATACAAAATGGGTAAAATTAACAAAGAAAATTATAAAGAGGTAACAGTGAAAACCATTTGGAATACTACAGCCAAATTTTACATATCAATATGTATTGTTACGGGTTATTTATTTTCCCGGAGATTTTCAGATTTGCAACACTGGTTATGTATTAAAACAAGAGTGAATGTTTATTTTATACACAACTTTTATTTACACACAAAACTTATACCTCAGCAAATATAAGTTATCTAGCTCACATTGCGATTGCGCGGAAATATTTTTTGATCTTATGAAACCTGTCATTTCTTCGCGCAGTCCGCTCACTGGCGTTGTATCCCGGGATATTCAATGAAACGTCAAATTTTCAATAGTATCGTAGAAAAATTAGAAAAGTCTGTCCCTTGATATGTATTGTAATAATAATTAAACTTTGTAAGTACAATAAATAAATAAAAAATAGCTATATATTGTGACGATGGTCACTAGATTTGGATTTAATTTTCGTGTTTAGCATTGTAGTCTTGTGGTTAAAAAGTTATTTTTTTTTTTGCTAAAGTTCATAAATTCAAATCGAGGTTCAAATCCCACTAGTAAAAATGTTGTTTTACATTTTTATTATTTTGTTTTGGTTGAGATTACTTATACAATGTATTTGTTTGGTTAAATTGTATGTCGTTTGTTGTAAAATGAATTGTTGTATTCTTGTTTAAAGTTGCTAGTGTTTATAAATTTCTTATTTACCTATCAGGTATCGCGTGGTCGAGTGGCAAGCATGCTCAACCAGCGCGTTGAGGATCGTGGGTTCGATCCCACATGCACAGACAAACATAAACAGGTCCCGAGCCGTGTAGGATATAATGTGTTGCTTATTTCGCTGTAGTTCTTGCAACTGCCGTAGATGCCACTCTGCGTCAGACTGCTGATTACATGCACTCAGATAAGTATAGGGCATAAGCATCACACATTACAGTACTGGTCGACTGTATGTGACTGTGTTGCGCGAGTACTATTCTATCAGAATATTGTGCATACATGTTTATTTGGAGTGTTGAGGAAAATTTATTTTGAATATTTTTTTCTCCTCTGGTTTCGGAATTATACTTTTAGAATGTCGAGAGTAATTAAATGTCAAGTTAAAAATTCTGCTAAATCAAGCACTTTTCATCCGAATTTGCAATTCTTTTATTTCCCTAGAAATAATGAACAATGTGAAAAATGAATAGAATACACGGGTAATTTCGAATTAGTGGGACTTCCGTATGAAACATTTTTCAAATAATATGTTTGTACTTCGGTATAATACGGATAAAAGAAAGTTAATACAGGATGCCATTCCTATGGTAAAAATATCCGTAAATACATTTACTGAAACAATACCTTCAGTGTCTGAAATGAAAGTGAAAACACCAATAAAAACATATTCTGTGCAATGTGAATTTTCTAGCAATTTACCAGGACCACCAGCATCAACACCTCAAAATACAATAAGTAAGTGGAACTTAGAGAAATCGCCATTCAATACCCCAAGTCAGTCTGGATCTCCATTTAAATTTCAAGTATCCCCCAGTAGAAGTGGTATATTTTCAGCACGTAAAAAAATATTCGAAGAAACCAAACTACTTACAAATCATTGTTTTCGATTAAATGTTAATTAAGAAGACCCTGCAATATTGCTCATATTTAGATCAAATAGAAGGATTCGAAGATTTAGGAGAACTCGGCAGAATTTCAAAATACTGTACTGAGTCACTAGTATTTATGATTCGTGGTATAGTAAATAATTTCAAATTTCCAGTAGCATACTTTTTATCACATAATTCAGTGAAAATTAATAATTAAATAACAATAATTAAAAAATGTATTGAAATTATTATTAATTGCGGCTTTAAAGTAATGGCAATAACTTGTGACCAGGGGCCTGTAAATCAATCAGCGATGAGAAAATTAGGAGTTTCAGTAGATAAACCTTACTTTTATGTCGGCAGAAATAAGATTTTTGCGATATACGATGTCATTTATATTATTAAAAATATTCGTAATCGACTTATGGTCTCAGATTTTTTAATAAATGAGAAAAGAGTGTCATGGAATGATATTATACTAACATTTTACAAGGATCTGGAATGTAAAAAGGCGCGAAGTATGGGTCATTTGTCGGAAGTTCATTTAAAGTCGAATAATTTTCAAAAAATGTCTGTGTCCTTAGCTACGAAAATATTCAGCCATAGAACAGAAATGAATTCGTTGCTTGATATTTTAAACAGTAAACGTAAGTTCGCATCTAATCCAAATGCATGCGCTAACACAGCGAATAATTTGTGTGAACGCTTACTAAATTATGCAGACTGGGTGAAATCATGGCAATGTGTTCAAAGAGCAAATAGTAATAAAAGAGTCATAACATACCCTCCATGTTTCCAAGGATTAATTCAGAGTCTAATGTCTATCGTGGGTGTTTGGGATCAATTGACAGAATTGGGTGTAGAATATCTGTGCACAAATAAGTTAACTCAAGACTGCTTACAAAATCTCTTCAGTCAGATACGAGGTGCTAGAGGCTTTAATATGTTTCCTACTGCTGAGCAGTTTCGCTGTAATTTAGAAAATATTATATCTCATCGCATAGATGAAAACTGGACCGCTGGAAATTGCCCACAGGATGACAGTGAGTTTTTAAATGTAGCTGATTTTTTAAAATCAGTAACAGTATCTGAAAGTCATGATGAAAATCTTGGAGAAGATACACACATTTGTGAGGACATAATGAATGAAACAAGTTTTAATAATTTCTCGAAGTATGAGGAATGTTCAATAACTTATTTCGCAGGTTATATTGTATATAAATGCTTGAAACAATTTCAATGTGACCAGTGTACACTAACCAATATCAGTAGCAGTTGTCAGTTAAGAGCTCGTGATTTATTAATTTATTATAGATCATATGAGACAGTTATAGGAAATGAAACTGGAAATTTGACTGTTCCCAGCAATCTATTTTTGAACATAGTAGAATTTCAATTGAATGTATTTTCTGCATTTTATTTTCAAAATCGATATAAGAAACATATTTATAATTTTTTATTTAATAAAATTAAAAGTGAAACGGACTAAAAATATCCCAACTGGTTTGAAAACTCTGTTTCTAAGGAACACAAGTTATATGGCGCCGAGTAATAGTGGTGGTATATCTGAGTGCAGTATTTGTAGTAAAAAAGTATCAAGATATGATGATAAAATAGTATGTAGTGATGTGTGTCATAGATATTTTCATATTCAGTGTGTTGGTATAACAATTGAACAAATGAGAAAAAACGAAGAAGAAAAATGCTGGATTTGTGTAGATTGTACTTCGCATTCGCAAAATTTGTCCTTGAACGTAAGTCAAGTCAACTTAAATGAAAAAATGAAACTAGAAAACATTTATTTGAAACGTGAGATAGAAAATTTACAAAAACTCATTAATGAAATGGAAAAAGTTAATGATTTACAAACATTTAAAATTAAAGAATTAGAATCCAAGTTAAAAATAAATGATCTTCCAAGAATTGAAGTAAACAACATTACTGCGACATCTAACACCAATCAAGCTAAAACTTATAGTTCGATATGTATGAAATCTGCAGAAAAAATATTAGTTGTCAAGCCAAACAAAAACGAACAAACTTCAACAGCTACTAGACAACAGGTTGTGAACTTGATTGACCCTATAAACCTATCTCTGTCTGTCAATAGAATAAAACATTCAAAACAAGGAGGAATTATCATAAACTGCAACAATGAAGATACGTTAAATAAATTAAAAACAAATTTAAATCAGGCAAAAGAAAACTACAATGTTTACGAACCAAAAAAACTCTCTCCCCGTCTTATAATATTTGGAGTAAATAAAAACGAGACAACGGACACCGTTAAATTTGTAGATAATATTATAAAACAAAATAATATAGATGAAAAGTATACAAAAGACGTAAGAATTGTTAAAATTAATACAAGTGAAAATTCAAAAACAGCAAATGTGATTATTCAAGTTAGTCCATTAGTAAGAAATATGTTATTGAAATACAATTCAGTTTATTTAAATTGGAGGAGTTATAAATGCGATGAATATTTCTCTGTAATACGATGTTATCGCTGTTCCATGTTTGGACATTTAGCTAAAGATTGCAAGCAAGACAAACCAACATGTGCCAATTGTACGGGCGATCATGAAAATAAAAATTGTGAAAATAATACAGCTAAATGTATAAACTGTACTAATTCTAATATTAGAAATAAAACTAAATATGATACTAATCATCCAGCTACCAGCAAAACATGCGAAATTTATAAAAAAATAGTCGAATATATACGATCCAAAACAGAATATGATATATAGCAATCAATGAATAATACGTCGCATCCAGAAACATCGAAATATTTAAAAATAATGCACCAAAATATGCAATCCATTCGGAATAAAATAGATATGCTGGAAACTTTCATTTCCCTGCATGATATTGACATTCTCTGCATTTCCGAACATTGGTTAACAGAAGATGAAATGAAAAACATTGTAATTAAAGATTATATATTAGTAACATATTATACTAGACAATATCGAAACTGTGGTGGTGTCTTAATTCTTGCAAAGTCACATTTAAATATAAGTGAAATAAAAATACGTTTTTGTGAAGAGAAAAATATTGAGTGTGTTATGGTATATTTAAAATATTTCAATTTAAACTATTACGTGGCACTAATATATAGATCACCTGATGGAGATGCCAACATTTTTTTCGATAAACTTGGTATATTATTTAATAAAATATGTTCTAACAAAAACTCTAATTTAATTGTATGTGGTGACTTTAACTTCGATATTCTTGTCAACAATAAAAAACGCAGTGAATTATTAGATTTCTTCAAAACTTTTGGATTACACCACACAATCAACGAACCCACGCGTATAACTCCGAGTGGTGGCTCGTGCATTGACAATTTTTTCTTAAATTCTACAGACACTGTTTTTGAAGCTGAAGTTAATCACAATGGACTAGCTGATCATTCCGCCCAAATTCTGAAACTTATCGTGAATGACTCTACTTCAAATAACGTAGGTGAAGAAACAATCAGAATCTTTTCAAATAATAACATGCAATACTTTTGTTACTTATTAAGCAAAGAAAAGTGGCATGAAATATATAACACAAATGATGTAGATTCCATGTACAATGCATTTACTGAAATTGTGACATATTATTATAGTATTGCTTTTCCTTTAATTAAACGTAAACCACATAATATCAAAACCCACAAAAAATGGTTAACTCTTGATATAATTGATTCATCAAAAAAACTTAAACAACTGTTTCAATTACGCAACAGCGGCCTTGTTTCAACTGAGGACTATAATACTTACAAACGTATTCATAATAATAAAATAAAAATTTCAAAGAAACAATGCAACGATAATTTCATACAAAAATCGGAAAACATTAATAAGTCAGTCTGGCAAGTAATAAATGAAAATACAAGTAATAAACCTAGGAAATCTAATGTCAATGAATTAAGCATAAATAATAAATTAATTACCGATCCTCAGTCTATAGCTAATCATTTTAATTCACATTTCTCCTCACTAGCCGAAAATCTCACTAATACGACACAATTCCATTGTAAAAATGCTGATCAATCTACTACGAATATCATAAATAACAGTCACTCAATCTATTTAGCCCCTACTGATGAAATAGAATTATCAAATATAATAATAACTCTAAATAACAGTAAGTCCACAAGTCTAGATAATATGTCAAATGTTCTCATTAAATGCATTAAAAATTACATTCTATCTCCTTTGAAAGCAATTATAAATTGTTCGTTAGAAACAGGACATTTTCCTACTGCACTAAAGAAATCTAAAGTTGTTCCATTATATAAAAGTGGGGTAAAAAATTCAGTTGCAAATTATAGACCATTAACCTTGGTATCCCCTTTTCATAAAATATTTGAAAAAGTTATGCATATAAGAATTCAATCATTTATTGATAAACATAAAATTATAATTAAGGAGCAACATGGCTTTCAAAAGGGATTCGATTGTATTACGGCTTTAGCAGAATTAACAGAAACAATATTCTCGATGGTAGACAAGAAACAAATAATTGTTGGTACTTTCATTGATTTATCTAAAGCATTTGATTGCATAGATCATGAAATATTATTAAAGAAATGTGAAAAGTATGGTCTACGTGGTACTTGCCACAATTGGCTTCAATCCTATTTACATAATCGCGAGCAAGTAGTTGAGATTAATCTAGTACAATCCACAGTATGTATTAATAAAATGGGAGTACCACAAGGATCAATACTTGGACCTTTATTGTTTTTATTACATATAAATGACATTAAACTATGTATTAAAAGTGGTCGTTTTGTCCTATACGCAGATGATTTATCTCTACTTAATTTCGACTCGTCTCTTCCTTCCGCCATTCACCAAGCAAATGATACTATTTTCAATATTTCTGAATGGTTAAGTAGAAATAAACTCATACTCAACAATGAAAAATCTCATGTAATGAAATTTTGTAATAGGCCAGACAATAGTGCAAGCATTTTGATTAAGTGTAATGGAAAATCTCTACAACAAACTAAATGTACAAAATTACTGGGTATAAAGATTGATGAATCCATGACTTATAACGCACATGTTGAATACATATGTACTAAACTCAATACAGCATGTTATGCTATAAAACGCCTAGCAGATATTGTTAACACGTATACTGTGAAATCTTATTATTACGCTAAATTTTATTCTTTAATTAATTACGGCATTATCTATTGGGGTTCAGCCACTGACGCTTCTAGAGTGTTTATAACACAGAAAAGAGCACTGCGTTATATGTCTGGTCTATCATGGTGTGATAGTTGCAGAAACGCTTTTGTTGAACAAAAAATATTAACTTTTCCGTGTGTCTATATATACAATGTACTAATCTTTGTAAAGAAAAATTTTAACAATTTCGGAAAACACTTCAACTATCACACGTACGACACACGTAATAAAAACGAATTAATATTGCAACACCATAACTCAACTATGTTTGAAAAAAACATTTATTACATAGGTGCACTTTTCTATAATAAACTACCTAAAGCCGTCAAAACAATTTCTCAAATAAAAAAATTTAAAGAACTATTGCAACTATATCTAATTAATAAATGTTTCTATTCAACTGAAGAATATATGTCTCATTAAGATCATACAAATATTGTAAAAATTATTTATCTAATACTAATGTATACCGATTTATGACCATTTCCATATCATGTACAAATGATCACAAGGAAATAAATATTATTATTATTATTATTATTATTATTATTATTATATATGCTAAAAACATTAATAATTGTAAAATTATACAAAGAATGTATATGGGAGTCAAAAACAATATGTTGTCAAAAAACAAATAAACCATCTCATAAAGTTCGAGTTTTAACACACACTTAAAGAATTAAAATTATATTACAAATCTTATTTTGCTAACAAGTCATTATTTTTTCCCTGTTGTTTTCATTAAAATATTTAATTTTAAAAATATTGTTTTATTTGAATCCCAAGTCTCAAGTCCCGAGTAGCCGGAAATTTTCTGACAATTTAAATGGTGGTAGTCTCAATTATCGTTCTAAGGGCAAACAGTCGAAAACCCAAAATAAATGCAGGTAGAATTCGAAATGGAAAGGAATAATTATCTTTATAAACTAAAAAGACAACGAGTTAAAGTTTAAAAAGTCTGGAAGTAAATGAATTTCTTTTATGTAAAATACAAATATTTGACTGTTTACATTCAGATCGATAATAGAGATAGCTATCATTAAATTAATGTTAATGGGGTAGAGGCCGCGTACCTGGTCGCGAATCTTGGAAACCGAGTTCGATCCCGACCGACGCCAAATATTTCGAATTTGAAATGGCACAAAATTGACCCCTGTGGTGCACTCTCCACGCCAGCAATGAGCGCCCGTGAGGTGACACCCGTACAGTTCTAATGTCATCATTATTACCGAAATCTGTGTACAGTAAAAAGCAGGAAAATTTCTTACAAGAACTTTATAATCAAAAGTTCAGTGTATACGTACGTGAACGCTGAACACTATGATACAGGAGCACGGCGCATGGCTGCTATGTGGGATCTTCGACTGTAAAAGAAGAAAGTAGTTTTGACGTTCTGCACAGCACATTCGTTATTCGAAACTACCTTTCAGAGAGAAGCGGCGATGACAATGGCATCTTTTGTACATTTAAGCAAGTATATTAGCCTAACACATATTACATTAGGTTGGGTATCTGTTTATGTTTGTCTGTGCTTCATGTTCCGGCAAAGAAAGACCGTGCATCCTTAAAATATAATGTATTACCGCACATGAATAAATAATGCAAGCAGCTTTATTTGGTTTGTAATACAGTGTTCTCTCCTGTGTGTTATCGTATTACTAACAACAGTAATAAATCTACTAACAGACGATTGACTTAGAGCTGCATTGTAGTCTTTTCCAATAGATTTTTGATAGCTCGCATGAGCATAAAAATGCAAAGCAGTAAAAATCTAAATAAATGAAATATAATTAAAAATCAAACAATAATAATAAAGTGGAGATAATATTTTAGGTCGGATTCGAATACGCAGGGCCGCTCCGTGCGGATGATAACTTTGCACAAAGGCTCCTTATGCCCCTGGCCCTGCGAACACGGAGCGACATCAGAACAATAATCTAATCATCAAATAGTGCAGTCAGCCACACGCCGATTAAAATAAAAGATATTATGTAAAACTATAATTAATATAGAGTACAGTTCAGTTGTAAAATCTCTTGCGGCAGCTCGTGACAACCTGAATAATTTTCTAAAATTTTCTTCTGGTATAGTGAAACAATCACTTCTATCTCTTAAGCCCTGGGCAAGAAGCGACAAAGAAAAATGTGAAACATTTGCGGAACATCTAACTGAAGTATTCCAACCTTTCCCAATCAACAATAACACACAAGACGAACAGGAAATTCTTGAATCATTAGAAACTCCGGACCGAACCTCGCATCCTATCGGAAAAATATACAAACATGATATTAAAGAAATAATCAAAACTTTAAATCCAAGAAAAGCGCCAGGGTACGATCTAATCACTGGTAAAATCCTCCAGGAACTACCAGATAGAGCTATAAAACTAATAAACTCAATTTTTAACGCTATTCTTAGACTCAAACATTACCCATCTCAATGGAAAGTTTCCGTAATCATCTTAATCCAGAAACCTGGGAAACCACCAGAAAATACTGCATCATACCGACTGATTAGCCTACTCCCCATACTATCAAAGGTGTTTGAAAGATTACTCCTCAATAGGTTAATACCAATAGTAACTAAAAATAATCTAATTCCATACTACCAATATGGATTTAGAGCAAAACACGCTACCATAGAACAAACACACCGAATAGTGAACAAAATTAGAAACGACATTGAAGAAAAAAGATACTGTTCAGCCGCGTTTCTAGACATAACGCAAGCCTTCGATAAGGTGTGGCACGAAGGCCTTCTGTATAAACTAAAAAAATCTTACCTAACGACTTTTACCAACTCTTAAAATCGTACCTTAATGAAAGAAACTTCCAAGTAAAGTTCAATGAGGAACATTCAAACCTAATCCCTATCCCGCAAGGCAGCGTGCTAGGACCAGTACTATTCCTCCTCTACACATACGACCTACCAACTTCACCACATACTATGACTGCTACGTTTGCAGATGATACTGCAATACTAGCCTCTCACAATGATCCTGTAGTAGCCTCAAACTTACTCCAAGATCACTTAATAGAAATAGAGACTTGGCTACAAAAGTGGAAAATTAAAGCTAACGCTACAAAATCCTCGCACATCACTTTTACGACCCGAAAACATACATGTCCACCAGTAGCACTGAACAATCAACCCCTTCCGCAAGTGAATGTAGTGAAATACCTAGGACTACACCTCGACAGACGACTGACTTGGTCTATTCACGTCAAAACAAAAAGAAAACAACTTAATCTAAAATACAAAAAGATGTACTGGATGCTTGGTAAAAACTCTAAACTTTCAAATGACAATAAACTCCTGCTATACAAAACAATATTAAAACCCATATGGACATATGGTGTTCAACTTTGGGGAACCGCAAGCAACTCAAGCATAAAAATTATCCAAAGATTCGAATCCAAAACGCTCAGATCAATACTCGACGCACCCTGGTACATCAAAAATTCGACAATACAAAATGACTTAAACATAAAGACAGTGAAAGAAGAAATAACAAATTTCAGCGCAAAATACATAAAACGCCTGGAAAACCATCCAAATCACACAGCAGTAAATCTATTAGACAACAGTGAAGACACCACCAGATTAAAGCGATACCGCCCGCTTGACCTACCCTACAGATTTAATTGTTAATTAAAAAGATAAATAAATTACTTAATTAGTGGACGTATTGAAGGAAGCATCAATGGGTGCTAACTTCCTCCTGTTATTGTAATATACATTGTTATAAAATTTACTTATTGTTATTATACCAGATTGTAAATATTATATGGTAAATAAAAAAAAAAAAAATCTCTTAAGCTTCTATGAATTTTTCAAAGATTTTTCCTGTTAAATATAAATTGGAATATGATATTTGACATATATTTTTAAAGTAATATAATTATCTTTCATTGTTTTCTTCTAAAAAGTGAAGAAATAATAATAATTCGGGATCACCATTCATTATGACAGTTTTATATATCCAAAATCATTTAAAATATTGAAATGTCAACAAAACGTTGACACAACGACTAGTTTTTGTAGTCGTTAAAAAATAACGATTTTACAAAATCGATATCTTATAGTTATTAACAATTGAAATTTTGCCTACAGAATACGCTTGTACGGTAACGGGCGAGGCGACGCCAATCGGCCGAAATAGTTATTAAGGTACCAAGGGTTTTATAAGAACAATAACGCTTAAGGTCGACACTGAACTTCCCAAGGGCCTCTGGCGTGGGCGTTATTGTTCCTTTAACTCCAGAGGTGCCTTCAACGTTTAATGTCCAACTAATTTATTATTTTTTCAAAATTTTTAATGTATTTTACATTTTTTGTTCATTATAAGATTGTTCGACAACAATCTAATTGTTTTGAACACTGTAACTAAGTAACGTGATGTACTTTTTGTCAATAAATACAATTTGTTTATTTATCAAAATGATGCTAAACTGCATAACACGTTTGTAAGAATGACCGAAGAATTACTCGAAAATGTGTTGTTAAAAGCTGCAAAAGCGGTTGAAACTCTTGTGCCTCAAAAAACTCGAGAAGTTTATGAAAAGGAATACAGCCGATTTGAAAAATGGATGACAGAAAACGAAGTAAGTACAATAAATGAAACAGTAATGATGGCATATTTTCAAGAACTGTCCGAATCTTTCGCCCCTAATTCTTTATGGACAAAATTTTCCATGCTGAGAAAAGAACTTGTCGTTAAGAAAAAAACCAAAAGCTCAGAAAAATTTATTCAACTTCAGCAGTACCTAAAACAAATTAATAAAAATTACCATGCTAAAAAATCTAAGGTTTTAACACGAGAACAAGTACTTACATTTCTAAAAGAAGCACCGATAGAAATATACTTAATGTACAAAGTTGCCCTTGTGATAGGAATATTCGGAGCTTGTAGAAGAGATGAATTTGTTAAAATGCGAGTCACTGATTTTAGAGATATGGGTGAATACATTTCAATTGATATTCCGCAAAGTAAGAATGGTCAAACAAGAAGCTTTTTGATTATTCAGGAAAATGAAATGAATGCTCAACACTTAATACGGCTATACATATCGCTGTGTCCTAAAGGTGTGCCCCATGACAGATTTTTTGTATGCTACAGAGATAACAAATGTACAGTACAACCTGTAGGAAAAAATACTTTCGGAAATATCCCATGTACTATAGCCACATATTTAGGATTAGCAGATGCAAAATTATACACAGGGAACTGTCTGAGACCCACATCAGCAACTCTCCGTTCTGATGCTGGTGGGAATACGGAAAGCTTAATGAGATTAGGTGGATGGAAAAGTACATCGGTTGCCAGAAGCTACGTAGATAACAGCGAACATTCTAAACAAACAAATTCTTGTTTAGCAGCTGGTGTAAAAACAAGTAACACTAACCCAATAATTAAAGAATCTACAATTCAGGTTATGTCAAACATAAATACCGCACTTACCACAGGAACGTCGAGTACAAAAGAACACGAAGGTATTGTATTGTCGGGAAAATTCGATAATTGTGTTTTTCATTTTAAATAAGTAGGTAGTTATATAGTAGTTTCAGTGTGATTATTATTGAAAATAAAGTTATTCGTTTCAAACAGTGAACTGTTTTGTGTCTCTTTCATAACATCTAATGTCCCTAGATTACTGTGCCGCGAACATGCACCAATAAAAACCGCGAAATTTGAAAATCTAGGAACTTTAATAGTATTAAATTAAATTTATATTGCCCTAGGTCATTATTTTTCAAAAATAATGCCCTAGGTCGTTATTTATGTAATTTCCATAGGAATGGAGTTATTAACATAATAATAAACTAGTTGGACATTAATGTAATGTTTGAGCTGACAGATGTATGTGTATTCAATATGATTTACGTGATATTATAACTTTAAAAGATTTTATCATCCATAATGATTACTGAGTACAGTAGAAATAATTAAGATAAAAGGAAGTTGAGTATGCTGCGCTTAAAATTTCTCAAATTTTTAAAGTAAAAACTCAGATTTCTGAAATTTGATCAATTAAATAATAATAAGTACTTTTAATACAACAAACAGTTCTTCTATCACTTAAATATTTTAATAAATAAAGAAATAAATTGTAAGTAACCTTGAAATTATAGTTCAGTCGTATCCATGGTTTAATTTAATAAAAAGACAATGCAGCGGTGAATATATAAATTAAATTGTATTAGAATTTTAAAAAAATCATTCGTGATTAGCCATTTTCATTATTGTAATCAAGGTTTCTTTGTTGTAATTATATAAGTATTCCTTTATTGTAATCAAACCAAATTCATGTTTTTTTAAAGAAAAACTGAGGGGCTGCAATCAGACGGACATATGTATATTCAGTAAATTATATACATAGGTACATCCTTGATACACATATATGTTCATATGCAACGATTAAACTAAAAACATACAGTAACGAAACAAATTGTAATAATTTTTCTATGTGATTAGTCGTTTTCTTAATCAGAGAGACACATATTCACTATTATCTCCAGTCATATGATCAGGGTTGGCAATGTTTAAAACATTTGTTTAAAACAAGTGTTTAAAACACTGGAAAAATATATACCTGTTTAAAACACATTTTAAAACATTTTGTTTTAAACACGTTTTAAAGATATATATATATATATATATATATATATATATATATATATATATATAAAAGATTATGTTTTATTTAATTAATTACACTCATTAATAAATTTTGTATAGTAACATTATAATTTTGAGGTAAATTGTAAATTATGTTGGCAACTCTGAGTTTTGAATTCAGGGTATCCCCTAGACTCAGCCTGATCTGGCTGGCGGGGATTACCCCAGCTTAGCAGACTACAATAAGGACTAAGAGAATGAACGAATAAGGTATATTCTATTCTATTGCGTTGCAGCTGCGGATAACGGTAAATGGAAAAGGAATGAGGATGAAGATAGTTCGCTCAGCTTGTACTGCGTGACTGCGTGCGTGCGGTGTTTTTTTGCTTATTGTTGGATTGTTCAGTGTAGACTGTAGACTATAGCGAAGCGAGTGAGTGATTGACAATTCGATTTAGTTTTATTGATTATTTATAATCACTCTGCAACCATAACAAAGAATGTGTACAAGACGAAAAAAGGATTCGCTTTGGCAGTATTTCACAGAACTGCCTGAATCTGCAACAGGGGGTCGTGGAAAAACACTCAGGATGAAGTGCAAGTATTGTAGGAAGGATTTGGTCAGGTTAATCGCCCGTATAACAGAATGCGAGGTACAATTTTAATATAACTCTTTCCTGTTACCCGTTTAAAACGGTTTGTTTCAATACTTGACCCGCAAGTGAAACACTAATTTAATTAATGTAAAACTTAATTTGGATCAAGGGTATCACTGCCACCACCATCCGTGTTTTAAAAGTCCTCGGATAGCAGGACTCAATACAAAGAGTATGAAAAAGATTAATTTACGAAATAAACAATATTCACACAGAATACTTACTCTTCCGCAATGACTGAAAATACTTAGGAGAACTTAAACAAATAAAACTGAGAACTGGTAGATGAACTTATTTATTTATACAATAATAAATGGTAAACAACAATACAAGAACTAACGACAAATGATCGTTACGACTACAGTTTAAAAGACGGTACCATAAAGTAATTAAATTTTTAAAAGGGCGACCTCAGAATAATCTTTAAGCTTACTGAATTGCTATCAGCGCTAAGTATTCAACACCAACTACTAATAATCAAGTAATCTATCAGGCTACTTACTGTTCATCATAAGTCGGCCTCGAATGAAGCACGTTATTATTAAACTAACACACTACAATATTTAGTTAATTTTGAAGAAACAAAGAAAAATTATTAAATTTGGATTAACACTCTAATCAACTTGGGAGAACGCAGATTTCAACAATTATTACTTTAATCACAAGAACAACAAAAATTTATGTCACTAAGATAATTAAAAACAGCCGAATGGAAAAGAGAACAACGTCACAATCAACAGTCAGATCAAGACTCCTCGAGATGAGATCATTTCAAAACCATCTTTACTAGATTTTCACCCCACTTCCAACAAGGAAGTCCAACCTTCATACCCTTATTGGCTAACTTAAAAATTAACACGATATAATTGGTGAAGTAACTGGAAACATTTCGGGTGTTTGAGGGCAGAAGTGAATTCCTAACGCCGTTTCACATCGCCTCTGTGACAAAAGTTACTCAACCAAATTACTGAAATTGCTTTTCCCCTGCTGAGATACATCCGTCTTTTCTAGCACTTTTCTTTTGTAATATTATACTTTTAAAAATACTTTTACAACACCTAATAATTTCCACAAAATGTCAAGAACTAAACCCATCTCAAAATCTAACAAAGACTTTAACTTCGAAAAGCAATTAAGAATTTATTTTAAAAATAGGATACTATACAAACATAAAAGTTCTGAACGCAAGATCCATAACTAATCTTGACGTCCGTCTGCAATAATTTAAACAAAAGAGTGCCGCTAAGCAAACGTGTTACACCCGTATGAGGTCACATCTGGCAAATTGTTCAGATTATGCGGCTAAAAATTCAAGCGCATCGACTTCGACAACAAGAATCCAAATCCACAGTGATTATTCAAGTAAGGATGGTAAGTAAATAACTTGTATTATTTTTATTGTGGTTATGATAATTATTAGGTAGATATCTAATACCTACTTATACTTAAACTTTGTATTTATTTTATTTAAGTATGCAGAGTTACTGGTGACTAATGCTAAACCTCTTACGGGCGGTTTTGGTATATTAAGACAAGACAAACAACTTTTGTTCAACGACTTTTGTAAATTCCAAAAAAAAAAACAGCTTTTCCATACATTTTGTCGCGGGTCAACGAACTTTTTGTACGGAAAAGCTGATTTTATTTTCCGCGAGTTTTCAAAAGTCGTAGAACAAAATTTGTTTGTCTTGATGTACCAAAGCTGCCCTTAAAAGGTTTTGGGTTAATGACCATACCAGTAACCCTGTCCTGTATCCTGTATCTGTATAATATATTGATGATGTATGTAAGTATATCGTTGAATTGAAATGTACTCATAGATAGGTGCAAATAAATCTTAATTAAAATTGAATGTGTCCGGTATTTATTTTTTGCCTAGTTACAATTTTATCGTGTGTAAAGAAAAGTACCTACATAGTTTTTTTTTCTACAGACAGTGATGCAACAACTGATGCAGATGGAATCTAGACCGATGTTGAGCCCATTATAAAAAAAAATCGAGGCAGGTTTCATCAGCGTCGTCAAGTTGCTCAATAATGTCAATGTCACAGTATGTAGTGAAAACATCAGAAACTGAAAAGCATAAAATAGATACAAAAGTTGCCAGATATTTTTATGCAACAAACACTCCATTTCGACACTCTGAGCATCCAGAATTTATCAGTTTGATGCAATTAGTTCGACCAGGCTATGTACCACCAAATAGAAAAAAAATTGGCGGAAACTTGCTAGATGAAGTGTATGGTACCGTGAAATCTAATACGGAAAACAATTTGAAAGGAAAATTAGTTTGTATGGCACTCGATGGTTGGAGTAATATACGCAATGAGCCTATTGTGTGTTAGTGCAACCACTACAGAGGATGATGGTAAGGTTTTTCTCATAGATACTACAGATACTACCGACAAAAGTCACACTGGTGATTATCTTCTGATTCTGTCAGTCGACAGCATTAAAAAGTGTCAAAGTTTTGGTTGCCATGTGCGTAGTTTTGTAACAGACAATGCTGCTAATATGGCAAAAATGAGAAAACAATTGACGGAGTTGGAAGATAGTGAGATTGGTGATATTATCACATATGGTTGCTCTGCTCATTTATTGAATTTATTTGCCAAAGACATTGAACAAGTGGATATTAAAATTAAGGTAAAAAAAATTATAAAGTACTTCAAGTATCATCATTTTCCCGGAGCAAAGTACAGGGAAGCCGGTGGAAAAGCGCTTATACTACCGCAAGATGTGCGCTGGAATACATTAGCAGACTGTCTGCAGTCATATGTCAGTAATTGGCATTGTCTTGCTAAAGTATGCAGCGAACACAGGTCTGTATTAGACATAACAATCGTAAGAGATATTCAAGATGTTGAGCTTAAAGAAAAAGTTGAGAACTATCTTAGAAAACTTAAAAAATATCAATTGCTCTTGATCTTGTGCAGAAGGAAATGTGCGTCTTAAGCGATTGTACACATATATGGAAAGGCCTTCTCTCATCGGACTGGTTGCCAGAAGCCAACAAGCTGAAAGCAAGATTTGACGTTGCAATGACACCTGCCCATTTTGCCGCTCATATATTAGACCCCAAATATAAAGGTGAAGGACTATCCGAAGAAGAAAACATAATGGGTATGGAGTTCATAGATTCGAGCCATCCGCAAGCGATGAAAGATGTCCTCACGTACCGTGCGATGAGTTTTCCATTTAAGGACTACAAGGAAGATCTTTTAAGAACTCATGTGTCCGTGCGGTGGAGATCACTGGGGAGCAAAATAGATCCAGAGATGATAGAGCTAACAAATCAGCTATATACAGCCACTGCTTCTTCTGCTGGAATCGAAAGATTATTTTCAACTTTTAGGTTGGTGCACTCTAAATTACGCAACAGACTTGGCACCGAGAAAGCAGCAAAACTGGTTACCTTGGTCTAAATTAGGTCCTGGTCTTATCTCAAATTTGACAAAATTGCACTGAAGTTTCCTTATCAGTCATATGTAATTCTTGCTTCTTTCTTCACCTAACATATTTTAAAATTAATTATTAATAAGACCAATAATACCTACGTTTTTTTTACCTTAATGTCAACAGTATAAAAATATTTTAAAGTGCTCTATTGCCAAGAACTCCTGAAGTTTCTCTTAAAACAGCATTTTAATTTTCACGAATTATTTTCAATAATTTTCTTGACTTTTTTACCTTTACTTTTACTTTAATTTCGAAAAATATTCAAGTTTACAGTTTTAAAACCACAAGTAATTGTAGCTGACATTTTCCGCGCTTTGACTATGATCAGCTCAAAGATGCTTATCGATTCCAGTAGTCAGCGCTGCCATCGCTCAAAAAGGAACGGTACAAGCGTATACCGCTTTAACGATTTTCGTTATTCTAACGATATACCGATTCGTTATGTCATAACAAACGCTTACAGAATAGGCCTATTATTCGTGTTAAGGCTGATTATACAAATAAGTATAGATATGGTGCATGGTACTTTTTTCGTCAAATTTCCTGTGTCCAGCATCGAATTCGATATCGGGGGACAATCTGGAAAAATGAGATGACAGTGAGATTAGACAGAAGTGAGAAAAAATGTCACGTGACTTAAATCTCATGTAGTGGAAATTTTTCTTTAATTCTTGAAATAATTTTCACTTCTCACTACCTCACATTTCATCTCACTAGGTGAAAATTATCTCCCCAACTTTTTGGTGGTGAGAATCAATGACATACAAATGTCATACAAAATTTGAATTCACCGAAATAATATATTAATTAATTTTTAAATTAAAAAAAAACCATGCTCGACGAAGCAGAAATAGCTGCTGCATTTAAAAAACATAGAAATAGCCAATAATAGACAGAGGAGAAGATTTAATATCAGTCAAAATCCTTTTGAGCTCTCAGATAGAAGTTTTGTAAGATTATTTCGGCTTAATAAGAATTTAGTAGATCATTTAGTTAATCGTTTGGCTCCAAATTTATCCCATCCCAGTCGTACTTCATCACTAGACACTCAAACAAAAATTTTAACCACTTCACGTTTTTTTGGCTTGTGGGGGGTATCAACTTGGTGTGGGAAATGATATAAATTTAGCTATAGTCAGTCATCCGTAAGTAGACGTATCGACGAAGTTTGTTTGGCTATTAATAATAATATGTTTGGCGAATGGGTACGGTTTCCACAAAATTTAGAAGAGCGTAATGATACAAGAGCCCTATTTTATCAGAAATATAGATTTCCCGGAATTGTCGGTGCCTTATCCTATCTCCCAAACGTGGACGAACACATTTATGTGAATAGAAAAGGCTATGACTCCATTAGTGTACAATTGGTGTGCGACAGCTGTTTAAAAAGTGTTAATGCAACATATCCTGGAAGTACACATGCCGCATTTATATGGAGAAATTCTAATTTAAGAATTTTTTTAGAAATTTTAAATCGCCAACAACCAACAATGTGCTTACTTGGGGATTCAGGATATCCTCTTCCTTATTTAATGACTCCAGTAACAAATGTTCAGCCCAATACCCCAGAAGATCGGTACAACACTGCTCATAGACTGGCAATAAATTCAATAGAAAGATGTAATGGAGTACTAAAATGTCGTTTTCGTTGTTTGTTAAAACATCGAGTACTACATTACAAGCCGGAGAAGGCATCACTTATAATTATTATGCATGCTGTGTTCTTCATAACATGTGTGTGGACGCAAATATTCAAGATCCAGACTTAGAGGAAGAATTTGATAATTTAGATTTTGGAAACTTTAATGTAGTGGGACAAAATTTATATAATAATATGGAAACTTTAATGTAGTGGGACAAAATTCATATAATAATTTAAATATGCTAAATGCTGGAAGAAGAATAAGACAACAAATTGTAAACACATATTTTAACTAGTTAAATTATATTTCTACTTTATTAATTTAATTAATTAATTTTTTGAATAAAAAACTAGGCGCTAATATAAATGAATTGAAGATAAAATGAACCAAGCAACTAATATTTAATATTTCTTTTCCAAAAATTGTGCATTTTTTTTTGCAGTGTGGCTTGTTTTTCTAATACTTCAGCTTGCCGATTTAAGGCATAAGTTTGTTTTTCCAATATTTCTAATTTTTTTTTCATTATGCCATCTCTTCAGTTCTAATTTCTTTTCTGTTACATTTTTCAATTCTTCTACAGCTGTAAATGATCTATCAATTATCGATTTTTTTTTGTTTTGGTGCAAGTGTAGACAGGGATAATGTTTTTTTCTTGTTCTAGTTGTTCTGTTAATGTTAAATGGGATGGAGACGTGGAAGGCATTTCAACTAAATTCGTTTCATTTAGGGATATCATATCTAAATTAATTTGAACAGCAGATTTTTCAATACTCTCGTGACCGTTAATAATAGTAGTGCCAATTAAATTTACAACCGATTCTTGTATGTCTGACATATTCTCATTCAATATAGCCCCCCCCCCCACCAGTTCCTCGTTTGTAAGATTAAATTTTTGCGGCTTTTTCTTTACTATTTCGGCTTAAATCTTGCCAGCAATAAATCGTGAAAAATACAATTTATTAATTGCTTTGCAATTACAAATCGAGAAGCAAGTGATTTAGCAAGGGACAGGAAAAAATGGAAGACGTATTTAGAAGAACTCTAAGAATAGGAATAAATAACTTCAACTTACTTTACGGGTAGCTATATATATGTATGTGTATATATATATATATATATATATATATATATATATATATATATATATATATATATATATATATATATATATACATACCTTTTTTCACTCTTTAGATTTTTTGTTTGCCCCACACATACTATTTAGGATAGTGCTAATTTCATTCCATAAATTTTGACTAGCTTGATTAGTAAATGAAGAATCGAATTTATTTTTTAATAATTTCGGATGGTCTTTTATACAATTTAACAATGCCTGTTTATGTTACATACTATTTCTTTTCCATTTTTAGTTAAATATGACAAAAAAGGTAATTGAAGATGAATGCAATGTCGTACTGTTAACGTCAAAAATAAAAATATATCCATAGAAACAATCATTTCTATTTCAAATTTCTCACTTGCTAAATAATCATAACCATTTAGATAGGTGAAATATATCTCACTTTGTTTCGGGAATTACAAGTAAAAAAGTGAGAAAATATGAAATGAGATGAGAGTGAGATGAAATTTTGTCACCTTGTGAGCAAATTCTCATATTTGAAGAATCGGTTTAAAAGTGTGGGCTTTTTAATATTTGTTTTTAGCGTTAAAAATGTCATTTTATGACACCAGTGTTAATGGTGACAGATCATAAAATAATGTTTGTAGAAAAAATAGTGTCTGATATACATGTTAAATGTGATTTTATTTTGTTCGAAGGTTTGGATAACTCCAAACTTCCGTCTCACAAAATAAAATGTCACTTTTAACACTTATGTCATAAATAACTATTTCTTATAGTAAGATTATTAAACGCAATGCTCACATTTTTAGTAATTTTATAGAAAAGTACAAATATAATTCAACTAAATAATAATGTTATTAGTTTAAAAATTTTTCGTTTTTTCATGTTTTATTATTTTGTAAAAATATTTGTAAAACATAATTTTCACAAACACATCTGTATGTGTTTAAAAAAATCCTATATTTTCAGTAAATTGCATCAAAATGTAACAATAACAGTAAAATAATATTAAATTAAATATGTAAGAGTAATAATTTTTAGTTTTTTCATTGTTATTGATTTTTGTTTATTTATTGAATATATACCTTCATAATAAATTAATAAATAAATAATTGTTGTATACCTATTCATTCCTAAATACAGCTTGACCAGTGAGTCGTGAGCTGTGGGGATGAGTAGAGCGCAGAGAGAGAACGCACTAGAAAGAGAAATAGCTGCTGGCACGTTGGTCGGTCACGGCTCACCGGTCAAGCTGTACTTCTGCCACCTTCTGCGATCACTGCTATTTTCAACCGATATTGCACTGCTACAAACTCCAAACACACAAAATTTTGAACAATTGTCCTGTTCGTTTTCTTTATATAAAAATAGTTGTAAACCTTAATTGGTTGATTGTTTGAGAGGAAACTTGGGTAGCTGGAAAAGAACGTTCAGTGAAATAGATGAGTTGGCATGTGTAGGAAAGAGACAGCTGATTAAAATAGAAAGTTTTCTTAGAAAGTAGAGCGGGAACCTTGGAACGTACGTCTATATGTACAAGAAGTTTCAAATCGTTCATCCACCGGGCATGCTCTTAATATAAAATAGGATACACCTAATACACCACCACATGATAAGTTCTTAGGGTAGCGTAAACCTGAGGTGTTTTAATACAAAGCACCAAGCTGAATGACGTATACGCACAGTGTACGGCGCCACGTAACGACTAAAGTCGCAACTTAAAATGTCGACAAAAACTTGAAAATGAAATAATTTTTAAGGTTATTAGAATGAAATGATAAAATCTAATGACAATGTGTGATAGGAGTAAGGAAATACATTGGAAAACACGAGGGACGCCAAGAACGAAGAATGTAGGTACAACACAAAATAGAATGAAAATGAAATAGGTTAATAAAAGCGGATTTTCAGAGGACGTTTGAAAAGAATTATGTGAAAGAATGTATTGGGAAGATGTGGGAAGGTGGAAAATGACAAGGTGGGGGAAATAAGTGTTACAGAATTCAACTCACAATCTGGGACGCAACAATAGTAGGGTAATTCAGTAATTACGTCATATTCGGCGCGCTTCATTTAAATTACTGTCCTTACCGGTAAACACATCTTTCAAAGTGAACCTTATTGCAACAGCAAATTAGATCAATAATTTTAAGCAGTTCATTTCGTCGCCAATATCTTACTTAATTAAGAAAAGTTAGCTGTTTAAGTTATCATTGAGTTAAGTTTGAATATTACCCTTTCTATTAAACAAAACATATTATCCTAATTAGTAATAATAATTATTCTATATAAGTGTTAAAATACTTTGCATGGAACTACATGTTCGTTCAATATCGAACATGTTCGTGAAACATTGCGTGAAGCGGCCGGAAGCGCCCGTTTGAAACATAGCGAACCATTTTTATGTTACAGTACCCTAAGAACACGACATATTATTATAGATATTAAGGATACAAGTTTGATATAGCGTTCATAATGAAACGCGTGTGATGTTAAATCACGAGGCGGTGAGCCGAGTGTTTTAATCGCAAGTTTCATTATTAGGCTATATCAAACGTGTATTCTTCAATATTTTATCTACGACAGTTTAAATTGATCTTAAAATTTATTTTTCATTTAAATTTTGACATAATGAGAAACATTGAAATGTTCATTCGTAGCCTACGTTATTAATACGTATTTACGGTAGGCCACGGTTCATTTTATTCATTGTTATGGTTACAATTTTTGTTTGTTTGAAGAAAAAAAACCAATTTATAGTTGTCAAATTCTTTCATATACGGGTACATTTTATCTAAGTTTGCAAGATAAAATGAGCGATTTCGAATCAGATTCTGTTCCATCGGACATTGAAGCCGGTGCCGAAAATGTTGTGGCTTCTCTTATTCCTGAAAAATCAAGAGAAGCGTACGAGCAAGCCTTTGTAAAACTGGAGGAATGGTGCAACAGTAAAGGAATAAAGAACTACCATAATGAGAAGGTCCTCTTAGTGTATTTTGAATACCTTTCAAAACAACGTAAACCGTCATCGCTTTGGGTATATTATTCAATGTTACGTTCTGTTATTTCAGTCAAGAAAAATGTAGATATCTCTAAATATACCCATTTAATTGCATTTCTGAAAAAACAATCAGAAGGATTTCGGCCAAAAAAATCAAAAATTTGAAGAAAAGAAGATATTACTAAATTTTTGTTGGAAATAGATGATAAAAATTACTTGATGATGAAAGTTGCATTAATTATTGGACTTGCGGGTGCCTGCAGGCGCGAAAAATTAACCAATTTAATTTTACAAAATGTAAAAGGTGAAGGACAATACATTCATATCATAATTCCAAAGACGAAAACAAAAATATCTATAATTTTGATTGATATTCTATTGTTATTTGTCTTACAAAATAAATAATTCATAATGACACTCAGTGCCATTATGAAACTCATAATGACATTCAAGTTAGTGTACCCGAGGGGTTCGTCACTCGACGTTTAAGTGTACAAAGATTGTAAATCTTTGAAGATTTACTAGATTCAAGATAATTTATAGGGATTTTATTAGATTGTCAAAGATTTTCAATCAGATTTTTATGTAAGTGTACAAAGATTTCTTGAATTAGTAGCTATGAAATTGCATAGACTTATCTAAGAATATAAGATTGCAAACAAGATTTCCAAGATTTCTGGGATTTTACAAAGATAGTAATGATTTTTGGGATTATAATGTTGATTGGAAAGATTTCTGGGATTTTACAATATTGTTTTGGGGATTGTTGATTACAAAGATTGCAGTATTAAAGAAAGATTTTCAGGATTTTCAATCGGATTTATATGTAAATGTACAAAGATTTCTTGAGATAGTTACTATGACCTTGCATAGACTTGTCTGAGAATATGAGATTGCAAGTAAGATATCCAAGATTTTAATTTTTTTTTATAAAGATTGTAATGATTTTTGGGATTGTAATGTTGATTGCAAAGATTGCAGTATTAAGATAAAGATTTTCAGGATTTTCAATCGGATTTTTATGTAAGTGTACAAGGATTTCTTGAGTGACGGACCCCTCGAGTGTACCAATTACGTATTAGCGCACTGTCGTAGATAAATATAGTAATGTGGATAGACAGAGTTATTAAAGTACATTGAACTTAAAGAGAAAATCTAAAGTTTTGAAAAGAATTGGTTTGAAAATGCTCAAAAACGCAAACAAACAAAATCTCAGTCGGTATGTCGGTAAACTCTCCGATATGTTTGAAGCTGCGGAAACTTAATGCTCTGTAGTTCAGAATGTGCAGAGTTGATTTCAATTTGAAATAAAACCTTTGTTATTTAGTAATGTGTATACATTGTATTACGAAGTAATAGAAAAATGTTTACAATTTGATGTTATTAATATCTCAAAGTTAACTTCTTCATAATAACAATAATATCAGCATCAAATTACAAGCCTTTAAATTATGACCCTTATGTGTTCAGTCAATAAAGTCTACTTTGAAAGTATCGTTTTGCAGGACAGTATGTCATATTTCGCGCTATACTCTGACGTCACACTATTCTACCCCATTGTAATGTAACGTGTGAGCACCGCGCGCTTCCAATCACATGAAGCTTTTGTATTTGATGTTATCTTATGGAATGTTCTAAAGTTCTCCAGAAGATAATGGCAGACATATAAAAGAGACGCGGCTATACCCGAGAGTCAGTTACATAGATAGGGGGTAAGGCAGTTAGTGAGTTTAGAAGCATAGTAGTGTCGTGGTGAGCGGATGCAGTATAGTGCCGAGTGGAGTACTCGGGAAGTTACTGCTATCCCGGTATAGCTGTGGAAGCGCATATTCGGTAGTTTTGAGGAGTATTGGTAAACTAGAGTATACGGGGACAGTAACGGCGAATGGAAGTGGATATTCGGCACTTGTGTTAAAAAGTTGTGGCTTACGGACACACGGACACTTGGTGATACTGGATCGGACAGTGGAATGAATGTAACATAAATAAACAATGACACAAATACGTAGTGACATAAATAGCGTGAAAATAAATAGTTGTGTTAATTGTTTAAATAAATAATCTTAGTCGTATTCATAGTAACTGAGATAAACCCGGTTTAAACTAGGTCTACGTAGATTTGGTTTAAACTAGGTTTAACTTAGACCACCCTGGACCTATTCATAGTAAATTTTAGTCCCAGTACCTAGCCTACGTAGACCGAGTTTAGTCCTTGTATCCATCTGAACACAGTGGCGGATTTGACACTTCTGAGGCCCCAAGCGCAATTCAAATTTTAGCACGATCCTTATACCTCCCTTATCAAGGGTAGCGAGAGATAAAAATACAACAAAAACATATTGGAATTTTAAGCTAATTTAGAATATCCAACCATCAAGAATTTTATTTTGATGGTTATATATTTGCAAAACCACGAAAAATACTAAATTCCACAAAAATTAGAACGGAAAGCAAAATTTAAAGTGATTTTGGCATTTTTTCAAAAGTAGGGTTAAACTACTGTAAAATGAATGTACTTAACATTAAAGTATTTTTGAAAATTTGCAAGCAAAAATATCACATTTTTCACGAATACAGCCTAAAAATTTAATAATCAAAACAATCAAATAGGAGAGTATTTTTTCTAAAATTTCCTGGTCGCTTATCTGGTGGAGACCTGGAAAATTGACGTTTCGGACGTTGCTTGTGCGACCCGAAACAACACATTTCAATACATGAGTAAGAAAAAGTATTTTTTGAAAATTTACAAGCGAAGAAGTTATAATTTCCACAAATATGCGTATAGAATAGACTCCGAAAGTGATGACGTCAAATTCGAGCGGGAACTACAAAAGTTGAAAGTAGGCTTCCGGTTTCTTAACTACATTTTGAACGAGTTGTGAACGAACCGTGCTAGCACCAAATTTAAGTAAAGATATTCTATCTTTATCTCGTCAGTAGAGAGTAAACTTGCATAAATTTTGAAATATGACCGCTAGACCGCCACAAAACATATGGCATAGATATGTTATTTATTTGTCAATTTAATTTAGAGAATACTATGAAATTATTAATTATATAATAATTATAATAAAATTCCGGTCCGGATGCGGTATTTCGCTACAGAAAATCGGTCACTTTAATATGTAAAGAGTGAGGAATATTTGTTGTAAGATGTTCGGTTAGTAAGACTGTTGTTGAAAGAGTGAATGATTTTTTTGTTATTTTTTTAAAATTTTGAGACCTGAAATTTGAGGCCCCCTCGATTTAAGAGGCCCCAAGCGCGCGCTTCCTGCGCCTGTGCGGAAATCTGCGATGAATATGAAGTAAGCTTCAGACATAAATATTCGAATATTTTCAAATGTCATTTAGTTGTCAATGTAAAAGCTAATACATAAAATTATGTAAAATAGCTACTTTTTTAATGCGTAATGATAATGCGTTATGCATAACTTTAATACATAATGCTAATGCGTAACGTTAAGAAAAATATTGCATTTTCTGCACCAAAATTTAATTGATAGTGTCTATGGGAATTGTACATAATTTTGTTTGTTTATTTAGCGAACTGTCAAACACTGTCAAAGTTGACGTTGCATTTTCATTTTATCCTTGGTCTATATAGTTCTTGATTTTATTCTAAATAAAATGAATGAAGAAATATTTATAACATTAATATCACAAAATAGTTTATTATGGGATAAAAAATCGAAAGATTTTAAAGACGCTGATAAGAAAAAGTGCGTACCCAAGGAACACAAATGACCTAAAATCGACGTCACTGTGGCGTCCTAATTCACGTCATATAGTCGTCCGGAAGACGTGTCAGCGTGGAGCTGTGCGACGTCATTTTAAGACGTAGTTTCGACGTTATATTCAGACGTGGTTTAGACGTCATTTTAAGACGTTGTTTAGACGTCATTTTAAGACGTTTAGACGTCATTATAAGACTTGTTTAGACGTCATTTTAAGACGTTGTTTCCACGTCATTTTTAGACGGTGTTTCGACGTCTTTTTAAGATGTTATTTCGACGTGTAGATAGACCTCGGATATATACCGAAAATAACTTAAACACGTAGGAAAAATTACAAGGAAAAATAAACAACTTATTTTTGAAGTATATTCTATGACAAACATTTAAATAAAAAATACAATAAAATATTAAACCTACATAGAATTCCTGAAAAAAAGTCAAAAAATTCAAATTAATTAAATAATGCATCTATCAATATTATACCATACATGTACATTTATTTAACAGAAATGGAGATTACAAGAATAAATGAAAATTTAGCAAAATTTCCGGATCATATTGGTGTATTAGCTGTTAAAGCAAAAAATACAATTTCGCCCGGAAAATTATCAGTAACTATTCTTAGCAGGTATTCAAATTAATATGTAACAATAATAACTGTTTGTTATACATTAACTTATCTTTACCCAGGAATAGTTCCTTTGAGAACTGTATAATCTTATTAGAATTATAAAGTAGTTTTAGTTTCGGAGTATTTATTTTTGTATTTATTATGAAATAAATAGTTAATCACTTAAATATGAGAAAATTTTGCTTTGCCTTGTTACTCGAATGTCTTGTTTTATATTACCAACCAGTTCATGTTCAGATTCATTGTTTTAAGTTGATGTATTTAGCCACCTGATAATTTTCACCTGTTACTGTCACGGATTACAATGTCGTCAATTGAGAACATAGGCTACTACAAAATACAAATACAGTGTGTACATTTATGCCTTTTCATATGCTGTATACTACGCTTACGAAGAATTTTCGATAAACTTCTGAAAATCTTGTCTACAAAAGAAACAATAATAAGTATAATTTCAATAATGTTACATTTTACATACCTTTACCATAACAAAACAAAAACATTGGTACAAATATTATCGTTTGGTTTTTTGTAACCTAACCCCACTTCTCAATTGATATCTAGACTTTTATAAGCTCAGTTATTTCTGTGTATTAGCACGTTTTGAGACAAGGCACTCTTCTTCTCCAGTGTAAAAAAAAAAATATTTCTGTATGAAAATATATTAATAAAACAAAAAACAATAACAAACCGCAGCATTTTAACATCAATCGGTATGTTTGCCAATGTTTGCCTACACAAGCAACAGCAACAGTAGCGTTCCTCCTTGACAGTAGCCATCTTGGTGACATGCTGCATTGTCATTGTTTTGTTTTGTTCATGGAGGGTCTGTTTGGAATTTGGCAATCTGTCATGTAGAAAATATAATTTTTTTATATTTATTTTACGACCTTTTAATTTCAGAGGAAAGTTGTAAATACAAAACTCAAAGATCCCTTAATACATTTTCTTTTAATAACATTTTTTGTAAGATTTAAAATTTATTTATAAAGCACTATTAGATTTTGTTTAAAATGTTAAAAATTAAAATTTCCAATATAATAATAACTTTGATTTTTGTACCACAAATATAACAGATATAAATTGTTTCTTTTTCCCAGTGGTGCGTATATAAATGTAAATGTTTTTTTTTTAATAAATAAAACATAAACATCATTACGGCTTATCCATTTCGGTGACGATGACGCATAACCATAATTAAATAAAAATGTATATTAAATTTGATTTTTATTACATTTTTTAAAAATTTTAAACATTCTTGTTTATGTTATTGCATTAAGAAAAAATAAAATATCAATTTGACATTTAAATAAAAATATACACCTTCGTGTGTTATAAACAACTATAAGTTGCCAAATTAAACATATTTAAAAATTGAATAATAATATTAAAAATAAAGTAAAAATAATCGTCGCAAAGACGTCAAATTAGACGTGTGACAAAGGTTTAAATAGACCTAATTATGACCATATAAAGTCGTCACATGGTCGTCATAGCGACCACTAATCTGACGTCTAAATAGTCCTATTTCAGACCAAAAATCAACGTCGCAGTGTCGTCGCATAGACGTCAATTTAGACGTCTAAATAGTCGTATTTCAGACCAAAACTCAACGTCTCAGTGCCGTCGCATCCACGTCAAATTAGACGGCCGCATATGTCACAGATATTATTTTGCGTAAGATTATTTTTATTAAATTTATTATGTTTTGTCTCTAATTAGCTATTTAGGTACGTAACCGATGCTGTTGGATAAGAGCTACATTTAATGATACTGGTATTCACGTATTTTATTTCAGTTTATTTCTAGATTTCAGTGTGAGAACATCGATATTATAGTGATTCAGGTGAGAGAGTTAATCTAGCATGTGTATGATTGTGGGTGTGTGTGCGAGGGTCGCCAACGGTAGCAGCAGGGAAGGCTGTAGTGGCCCACATCTGGTGTCGCCAACGGTAGCAGCAGTTAGGGCTGTAGTGATCTGATCCAGTTGGTTAAGAGGAATGTCTCCGGATCACCACCGAAGCGGCAGTGGTTCCGTAGTGGCCGCATCGTGTGAACCCGAGGGTCGCCAACGGTAGCAGCAGGGAAGGCTGTAGTGACCCACATCTGGTGTCGCCAACGGTAGCAGCAGTTAGGGCTGTAGTGATCTGATCCAGTTGGTTAAGAGGAATGTCTCCGGATCACCACCGAAGCGGCAGTGGTTCCGTAGTGGCCGCTCGTGTGAACCCGAGGGTCGCCAGCGTAGCAGCAGGGAAGGCTGTAGTGACCCACATTCTGTGGTCGCCAGCGTAGCAGCAGTTAGGGCTGTAGTGATCTGATCCAGTTGGTTAAGAGGAATGTCTCCGGATCACCACCGAAGCGGCAGAGGTTCCGTAGTAACTAGCGGTACTGCCCGTAGTTGCCAACATGTGTGTACGGTGTGTGAATGCCTGAACCTTTTGTAAATGATTGCCTCCTCACTGAGTATTTCTCATGTGTTAATTCTTTTACAGAAATAATCACGGCGTGAAGGAGGATTCCGCGTGACCGGGTTCGGCCAGGCGACGGTCATCTATATTTGTTATTATTTTTGTATTAATACTGTATATACCGGTTTGGGTGATAAATATATTTTAATATTCTAATTTTCAGCGTTAACATTTAGTCGTCATTTATAACACATATGACTTAAATTCAACATATAATCGACGTCACTTTTTGGTCGACCGTCGGTCAGTGTTACTTGGGTATGGGAAACGATTGGAAATAAATTTAATATATCAGGGAAAGATGCTGATGCACTCTTTCTGAGCGTGAGAAGAAAGTACTGCAACAAGAAGTGGATCTGCTGCATCTCCGGGAGCAATTGCGCTTTCTAGATGATGGATAATACCTAGAAGAACGTTCGATATTTTTCTAGTAACGACTTCATGTGGTGCTAAAACTTTGGAGAGATATACGATAGAGAAAGTAGAAAATGTAGCAGAGGAACTGATTGAATTGGAAGATGATTCCCAGTTTATTTTAATACTGGATGTGGAAAGTTCCTATTTGGAAGATTTTGATTCTCCATTATCAGAAACATTATTATCACAGTCCGTTGTATCAAAATCAGATTCCATTGCGATAATACCAGACCCCTTCCATCAACATCACAATCCATCACATCAACTCCAACGCTTGCTGTTTCCACTCCCTCTTCCTTCTTCCATCCCTATTGCTACATTTCAACAGAAAAAGAAACGAGGAAAGACTTCTGACATTTTAAAAATGGAATGCGAGCAACTGTCCGAAATTGCATCAGCAACGACATCGCCGCTAATTACTGAGTTTACATGCAGTTTTGAAACCGTTTTTAAAACGATTTTAGTTTTGAAAACGCCATGTATACAGTGTCAAAACGGGTTTGAATTATCTCAAACCAAAACTAAAATCCATGGGTTGGACTTGAAAACTAGTTTCAAAACTACTCATGTAAACACTTAAAATTCAGTTTCGATACTGCGCATGCGTACAGAGTGTAACGTTTCTGTTGTTTTGTGTTACTAACCTTCAAATATACTCACAGTTGTGTAGTTTTAGTGCGTAGTGGTACGAAGTATAAAAAATAATTGGAATAATAACAAAACGAAGTATTTGGAGTGAATAGAATCTGTCACTTACATTAGCTAAATGCGCATGTGCCGAAACTAATTTCAAATCAATTTTTAAACTTGTTTTGAAAACTGCATGTTAACAGTTTTGCATAATTTTGACTGAAAACTGAAACCATTTTCAAAACTGCATGTAAACGTAGTAAATAACAAGTTCTTAGGTGAGCGCTTGAATGCATTACCACACTGAGAAAAATGAAAGTTTTGAATGGAATGGATTTACTATTTTCAATTTTTCTATTTAGATTCAAAGTAATATATTTTGATTAAAAAGATATCGTTTGAAATAAATATCTGAGCAATTTTGTTAAAAAAATATTTTTAGTTTTAATTTTATATTTTGTTTCAATATATCAACACTTTGAATCAAATGCCTTTTTCATTTGAATTTGCTCATTTGGAACAAAAAGAAATGAAATATTGAATTAACACTGTATAATTTTTTTAGTAAGTAGTTTTAATTTAAAACTTATACACATTCGTTGAGCTTGTGAACATGTTTAGTACAAAATATAAACTTATCCTTACAACATTTTTTTTACTCAACTCAAAACTGTTTTCCATAAAAGAAATACTTCTGCTTACAACATTGTTCTTATTTGAGACAAAACTAAACATTTTCAATAAAAATATATTCTTAAAATTAGTGTTACTCAAAATAAAACTATTCGTTTCCGGTGAAAACCTAAACCTCTTTTTACAAAATTTTTCGTATTCAATACAAAGCTTAACCTTTTACATGACGATAGTCTCAGTTTGAATGAACAGTATAAACACTACACATTTGAACTGCGTCATTCGCGTTGCCCAATACACGCTGACTGCATCTGTATTCACGTATCCGTGTTACGTGATTTATGTACGTAAAAATTTAGCCCGTCCCCATGAGAGCAGTAGATACGGTGTCCGTATCCATACTGAATTTATAAATCGCTGGTAGTAGTGTTTTGTACTATGGAATCGGAAACATTAATATTAACTGTACTCAGTTTGGCTCGTCAATTCAGCACAACAGCTTTATCACAACAACAATCAAGAGTTCCTGAATAACCTTAATAGTATAGACGCAAACTTTGAGTTCGAAGTATTTTTACTGAATAGAAGTGGATTCTTCAAGGTGTTAGCAATAATTAAAACCACAACAAACATCAAAATACATAAACTGACAAACTAACTCCTATGCGCATGCGCCAAGTCATCCGTATCCGTGAAAACCCAACTTACGTCCGTTGCGTTCTTGAAACGGACCGTTGCATCAATTCACGGTTTTGATTGGTTACAAATGATCACGTATACGTGAACACGGATGCAGTGACAGGTAGCAACGCAACACGTTCTTAAACAAATCTTGTGTTGTTGAATAGTGCAAAAGTGTATAGTTGTATGCAGAATTGATTGGTAAATATAAATTCAAATAATTAATGAATGTATTTATTTAATGTGAGAAAAATCCTTGACAAATTAAAAAAAATCTCGAAAGAAGTTACAAAAGCATTTTTTAGAGCTAAAATGTCTAACGATACAAATTTTCACTAAGAATACAGGTATTTTAATGACTGCAACGATAAAAAGAGATAGGCGTTAAATGGTCCAACTTTTTTTGAATTTTTTATATGTTACGAAGAATTTAAAAATAGAAATTCCGTATTTTTTGTTTTCTTGAAATTATGCTTAATAACTCCGAAAATAATTATTAAAGTTTTGGCGCGAAAGTTGTGACGTTAGCGTCACTCCGTCATAAGTAGAGAGAATTGACATACGTTACCATGAATAAAAGTAATATAATATACAATAAATGTTGCAAGAATTAAAATACGTATCAATTACAAACTGTGACCAAAAATCTTTAGAGCTAATAGTACTAAGTAAACCAGATAGTTATTATATCATTTCAAAATATATATTTGTTTGATTTACTAACTTGAATTGGTATAGGAATAGTCTTAAATGATAATTTATGTAATTAAGAAATATGAACATGTACAAAATATTAGCGAAACCAATGATAATATTACCCGAAAATTCTGATATTTTGCATGTAAGTGTTTTTATGGTTTTTACTTCGGAATAAATAAATAAATATATATATATATATATATATATATATATATATATATATATATATATATATATATATATATAAAACCGTGTGTCTGTCTTAAAGGTGTACATAGGAGATTAACATGGGAAATCAGTTTTTTGCAATTTCCTGCTCGCCTAATTATTTTAAGCAAAAACGCGTCAAATAAAAGTTTTAGGGCATAAAATTCTGCATCTAAATCAATAAACAGAATTACCTATCCATGCTTTGTAAAGACAGAAATTAATTATGAAAATGTCGAAAATTACGTTGAAAATATCGACAGCCATGGAATTGAACAAAAAATAAATAAATGCTTGACGTTTTATCAAATTATCAGAAGCGTCAAATAAGTTAACTTTCGTTGTGACAGATAAAAAGTCAAGCATTTATTTATTTTTTGTTCAATTCCATGGCTGTCGATATTTTCAACCTAATTTTCGACATTTTCATAATTAATTTCTGTCGTTACAAAGCATGTAAAGGTAATTATGTTTATTGATTTAGATGCAGAATTTTATGCCCTAAAATTTTTATTTGACGCGTTTTTGCTTAAAATAATTAGGCGAGCAGGAAATTGCAAAAAACTGATTTCCCATGTTAATCACCTTTAAGACAGACACACGGTATATATATATATATATATATATATATATATATATATATATATATATTTATTCCGAAGTAAAGTATGTACACCTTTAAGATAGACACACGGTATATATATATATATATATATATATATATATATATATATATATATATATATATATATATATATATATATATATATATATATATATATATATATATACCGACTGAAAGTGATCACAATTCAACCAGTACATCTGGTTCAAATTCCGAAATATTATGCTCCACAGATGAAATTGCTCAAGCATATATAAAAACTGTTTCAAAACAAAAGAGTTTTTATGGGCCTACGGAACTAAAACAATCTTGTAGACCTGTATATCATTTTGATTTATATAAATTTCTTAATTCAAGCACCGGAGGTCAATATGTTCTTTCGCATTATGAGGAAAAAAAACTGCTTAATAGAAAAACAAGAAATATGCTCGTAGACCTCGTTATTAATGGAGTTATGACAGATACACATTGGTTAAAAATTAATAATTTATTGGCGAAAAAACTGAACTATAGGTGGCAGGCCGGACGGTAGCAAGATGGCGGAGGAATAAGAAGAGTTCTCTCATTCCTTATTGCTGGCAATATACATTTCAAAGTGCAAAGTAATTAGTATGGAGAAAATTAACATAAAGTTAGATTATATTTTTGAATACATTGCTTCTGCACGTCCTATAAAGGAAGGCGAAGTAATTTTTAAGGAAGGACATGTATTGCTTTGTGGAATAATAGTTTATGGATCAGGTACAATACTGGGATCTTGTTTAAAAAACAGTCATTTGTGTGGAGATTATCATATAATTGAAATTTTATTAAATGAGACTATAAATTACTGGAAAGCAAAATTTAGTTGTAGAGCAGGATTAGGAGGCAAATGTAAACATATTGTTGTAGTTTTGTTCCATATAAACAGGTTAGTAAAAATAAAAACTGTATTTATTGTTTTACAACAAAAGTTATTATTATTATGCTATTAATTTATTTGTTTATGGGTTTGTGTATTACAGAGTAGAAGAAATAGAAAAATTAAGTTGTACCGATTTGGAACAATTAAGGGGAAAACTTGTTAAAAAGAATGATAAACAGTGTGTTTGGCTATAAAACTAGAAGAATTTTACCATCCTGTTTTATAAAAGAAAAAAATTGAACCGATTGGAGACGTCAAAACTATATGGGAAGAAAATTTCAAGATTATATTTTGTCACTTGGGATATAATGTAAACTTACACTTTTTGACTTGTAATTACTGTATTGTGGCACTGAGCAGTGTCTATGACATTTACTGATCATTATTTAAATCTGAAAATGTAATATACACTATATATCTCACTTTCTTTTACAACAAATATAAATTAAACATGTTTAAAATTATATACGTTTCAATGTATGCTATCAACGTTTCCTTATTCCTCTAGTTCACAAATCTGCCGCCAGACGTCACCCACTTTGAATTTTTTCGCCAATACAAAAGATGAACACGAACATAATATTGCTTTTAATTTTTAGTGTAAATTTGAAATCCGATGATTTCGAAATATTGGCTCAAAAAATCTGTGACTTATTATTATCAATTATTAGTATTATTAAATTCAACTACTTTAAATCAAGGTTTGCGAATTAGTTCATAATATTATTTTTACTGTAAATGTTTTAATTATTGTATTAATTTTTAGACGGTATAAATGCAATTCAAATTATATTACTTGCGGCATTATTTCCACCCCGTGGTATTTCAAAAGTAAACAAGAAACACTGGAAGCTAAGTATTTCCGAATGTCAGGAAAGCATCATACATCATGTTCATGTTAGTGTTTTGTTATGACTCTGAATAAAGAATATTGATTTGTATTTTATTTTAAAATTTTAATATTAATTTTTTTCAGCTACCCGGAAGTATTGAGACTTATATTGAAGAGCGATTGAAGAAATTAAAAAAACTACAAGTTACATCTCAGCCGTTTATACTGGTAGTAGGACCTTCGTTAACAAATATCACTGATAATTATTTGATCATATGTGATATTTTACACAAGACAGATAGCGTATTGAGCTATTTGGATCTCGCTTTCACTGTCTGCAAGATATCCTATCGAAAGCGAGCATATCTGGCTATTATTGCACCACGCTCTATACAATATTACAACTAAGTGGGATAAACAAATTCCGTATGTAACTACCTTGTTAGATTCTATTAGAGATTCTTAAATTTTAATATGTTAGTTTGTCCACTTTGCGATTATAATTTTGTTAACATGGAAATATTTGTGCGGCACATTAAAACTCGACATAATTTTTCTACTAAAATATTATATTGTAAACAACTTAACTGTACTAGATCTTTTCAAAATTTGTACTCTTAAAAAAAATTTACTAAGAAAACATTCGCTAGAAATATGTTCTCAAACTTCGGATTATAAAACTGATACAACACCTGGAATAAGTTTTGACTTATCAAGTTCCATATTTGTTAAAGAAGTTAACAATAATCATTGTGCAACTATTCTACATCAAGAACCAAATTTAACATATGATGATTTTAAGAATTGTTTAACAACTGAAACTGAATATATTGTTTCCAAATTATACAGTAAATATACATTACCCAGAAATGCTGTTTTGGATGATATTGCAAATATGCTTCAGAAACCAGTTCATTTGATAGAAAGAATGATAGTACTGATAATAAAGAATCAGTAATTGAAATCAAAAATATGTTAGGTATAATTGCAAATCCCTTTAAGAATTTGAGGTCAGAATTTTTACGATTTAAATATTTTGAAAATTTAGATTGTTTTATAAAGCCGGTTCCACTAGTATACTAGGACAGTGTATAAATGATAAAAAAGTTAATAACACAGTTGTTTTAGAACAAACTAATTCTTATGGTCAATACATTCCTATAATAAAAACATTAAAAGCGTTTTTAGAAATTCCAAATGTATATCAAACAATATACAAATACGTAACAAATATAAAATCCGAGGAGTATTTGTGCAATATCATTCAAAGTGCGTTATGGATGAATATCCATAAAGAAAATAACAAAACTACATTTCCCCTTATGCTTTATAACGACGATTTTGAAATATGTAATCCATTAGGAAGTCATGCTAATATATACAAAATTTGTGCTACATACTTTTCAATTGCGTGTTTACCTTCTGAATTTGCAGCTCATTTGGAAATAAATAAACATTTTGTTCACTTGTTTCCGATATAAAAGAACTACAAACAAATGGACTGAAAATTTCTACTTTATCAGGAGAGAAACATATTTATTTTACTCTTATATTACTACATACATACATACATACATACATAAAATCACGCATTTCCCGCTTAGTGGGTTAACATAAACCCGAAAGAATAACAATAACATCATCCAAAAAATAATCAGTCTCTTTCAACAACATTCGTACTAGCCTGACATCATAGGTACCTACAACATATATTACTACTGAGTGATAATTTAGGTTTAAATTCGTTATTAGGATTTACAGAAAGTTTTTCGTCCAAGTATTTATGTAGAATATGCCGTTGTGATAAAGATCAAACTGCCACCCAAACAATAGAAAATACATCGATGTTGAGAAACATACAAAATTATGAATTAGATGCCACAAATAAAGAATTCGGTGTTGAAGAATTTTGCTTTTTAAACGAATTGGAAACATTCCATGTAACAAAAAACATAATTTGTGACATCATGCATGATATTCATGAGGTTATTAGCCGATATGAAATGGGTGAAATATTATATCAATTTATTTATGTGGACAATTTTTTTCCCTGGATATTTTAAATAGAAGACTTAGATTTTTTCATTTTCCGCCGTCAGAAAATAAACCTCCACTTATTTCACAACAGCATATATTAAAATTTAATTGTCGGTGATCTAACACCAGTAAACAACTCTGTGTGGAAACTTTATCTTTTATTAAATGAAATTATAGAATTAGTTTAAAATAAATGCATAATTAAAGAAGATTCCATTTTATTGCAGACTTTAATCAGCGAACATCATGAATTATTTATTGAACATTTTGGACATTTAAAGCCGAAACATCATTTTCTTGTTCATTACCCACAAATTATAGCTACTATTGGTTCTTTGTGTAATGTATCTTCAATAAGATTTGAAGGAAAGCATAAACAATTTAAATTAAACGCGAATGTAGTATGTTCTCGAAAAAATATTATTCACACATTAGCCATAAAAAATCAACTTGCGTTTGGCACAGAATTATAGCGAAAAAGGGATTGGAAAGTATAACTGAATTTGGTACTGAAGATATAAATTTTTCAAAAAATAGTAATGAAAATAACATATTTCTTAAATTTATACATTATTGTACACTCAATTATTTCGCACTTACTTGGATTAAGATTAAAGGAATTAAATATATGCCAGGTGCAGTATTAGAATTAAATAGTACAAAATTTATGTCGAGTTTCGCACAGATTCAATTTATAATTGTATTGGAGGAAAAAGTATATTTTATGTTTTAATCTTTAAATACTTTAGTATATGAAAAACATGTACAATCTTATAGAGTAGAGAAAACAAACAAATTATTTTGTATAAATTTTTCTAATCTATATAATTTACTGCCTACATGTATACATCAAGTTCCGAATGGGAACTTATATGTCAAAATGTGATTCATGTTTATATTTAATATTAATATTTATTTGACATGTACTTAAATGTAAATTATTTTTTCTACAGTCTACATACAAAGTAGCCATTTGCGCTCTCTTTTGTTAACGCAAAATGTCACAAAGTAGAAAAAACGCTCGCTGCCCAAATTTCTAACTTTACAATGTTGAGAAATATCACTTATCTAAATAGTCAGTCAGAAACTAATGGCATTGTAGTTACACATTTACCGCCTTCACAAGTCAATCTGGCATGTAACTGCTCTGTCGGTGTATTACATAACCAAACAAAATGCCGCAATGCTCTGAAAATAAAATAGGGCATTTGTTTACAAAAACGAAAGTATAAAATGCTTAGATTAGATTAAAGCAATAGCTCAAGGAGAATGGAAAATAACGATAACATAAAATTAAATATAAAATAAATTGTGTGCACAGTTGTGCTGACGCTTGCAAAAGTTTGTCGTGAACGCTCCCAATGGACATCCACTTTTCCACTGCAGTAGTTTAATGTACTTGAAACAAATAAATACAATAACTTATAATATTCAATACAAAATTGGTATTAATTTTTGTAAACACGAAAGCCTAAACAATATCTTGAAGTCATATTTGAACACGTTCCTATCTTTACTGCAAAACTATTGAATAGTACCGTAAGTACAAAGTGTACATTTTATTATTTTTTGTTGTGGTGGAGGACTGTAGAAAAAAATCTTGTGTGTGTTTCGAGCGCAAATGGACATTGTCGATTTCGAGAGAATGCCGCGCTCCTGCGTCGCGCGTCAACAACCTCTCAATCGACAATGTCCCATTTTGCGCTCTTAATACACAAATAGCTATTTTGTATACCTGAATATAACCTATAAATAAATATATGCAATTTATAAAAAAAACTGAGAACCTGTGCACCTATTATTTTATTAAAACTTAAAAGTTTTTCTTCAAAACAAGATTGTATTTCATTTAAAATATGGTGTGTTTGTTTTAAATTTTACATGAAAATGAACACAGTTTTCATTTAAAAGTATTATAATTTCTATGAAAAAATATTTAATTTATATGAAAACTAAATTCGTGTTTATTGAACATTAAAACTTTCAATACAAAACGCTTTGCTTCAATAAATATTTAATTTCAAATATGATGTATTTTGGATAAAGAACTTACTAATTTTCAAACAAATCTGTATACTTTTTAGTCAAATACATAAATTGCTTACATTAATAGTTATTTGTGTATCAAGGTTGTAAAAGTGATCTTTTTTGGCCGAATATGTAGATTGCAGCCGAGGCGACCACCGAGGCCAGCAAATCAGATGAGGCTAAAAAAGAACTTTTAACCGAGGTGCACACAACATTTTTTAGGCGACTATCACAAAAAGATATAAACTTTATTTTAAAATTCAATTTCACAATTTTGACAGTTATCTGACAATTACATATATTTGGTTATTCATGTCACTTGCAGAGTGCTTTGCTCTATCACCTGGACAACACAAAACAATCTGTTTTGTACTGTTGTGTTGTTTACTGTCAAAATATTTTAAATCGTGGTGAAAACGTGTGTATCTCGTGATAAAATATCTACAGTTATTAACTGAGAAGCAAGAAAATGAGCAGTTCAGATAGCGAAGATATCTCTAATATTCCGCCAAAAATACATGAAGCTGCAGGTAGGGCGACGTTAAATTTATTGCCCGAAAAGTCCCAGAAAATTTATCTTAAACAATTTGATATTTTTGAAGAATGGTGCAAGCTACATAAAATTAAAAATTTAACGGAAAATGTGTTTCTTGCGTTTTTTTCGGAGAAAGCTAAATCATTAAAAGCTTCGACGTTGTGGTCTTGCTATTCTATGATAAAATTAACCGTGATGGTAAAAAAGGATATCGATATCAGTAAATTTTCAAAACTCATTGCGTTTTTAAAGAAACAAAACGTGGGCTACAAAGCAAAAAAATCGGCGATATTTACAAGAAGTGAAATAATAAAATTCTTGCGAGAAGCGCCGAATGAAAATTATCTCATGTGGAAGGTAGGTATTCATTTTTTTATACATATGCACATAGTTTAAATGGTTTACTTTTTCATGAAGGTTTGCTTGATAATTGGATTAGCTGGAGCATGCAGGAGAGAGGAGTTACGAAAAATAGCGATGGATGACATTCAAGATAAAGGTGATATGCTGATAATTACAATCCCAGGACAAAAACAGGAAATAAAAGAATTTTCACCATAACCGATGAAATAATCGAAGAATTAAGTGCTTTAGAGTTATACAGGCAATATTTAGTCCTACGTCCTCCCCATACAAGCCACAAAACGTTTTTTGTTAACTATCGTCAAGGAAAGTGCAGCACTCAAGTTATAGGAGTGCATACATTTGGAAAAATTCCAAGTCTAATTGCAAAATATTTACAATTGCCGAACCCCAACAATTACACAGGCCACTGCTTCAGAAGAAGCTCAGCCTCACTCTTAGTAGAAGCAGGAGGCGATATTTTAATGCTAAAACGGCATGGCGATTGGAAATCTTCGACTGTGGCGGAGGGTTATGTGGAAGATTGCATAAACAGCAAAAAAGAAATTTCAAGCAGAATTCTTACAGGTAGAGATGGAGCTTCAACTTCCTTTGTTACCACCAACAATGTAATTGAGACTGAAAATTTGGTGGTTGATGTGAACAATTGCAAATCTGTAACAACTGGCAGTCAAGCATTGTCCACTACCTCTGCAAGTGGAATGAACTTTTCTAAATGCACTAATTGCACATTTCATATTAGTATTAATAATAAGTAAAATATAAATTAATTAGTATCATTTAAATATTTTCTATTCATGTTATAATTGTAAATTTAATATCTTGGCTATATTTTAAGTTAGTTTTGTTGTCTGTTCATTTAAAAGGTTTCAATTCATGTTCTAATTTTAAGTTTAATATCTTGTCTATATTTTAAGTTAGTTTTGTGTTTTTGTTCATTTAAATAGTTTCTATTCGTTGTAATTGTAAGTTAAATTGTAATTATTTCTAAATATATGTATTTGTCTATTAGGGAGTATTGAATTTACTATTTAAACAAACGAGTGATTGTAGCGGCCGTAAAGTAAATGCGGCCGTAAAGTAAAAGCGGCCGTAAAGTAAATGCGGCCGTAAAGTTGTTTTTGACAGATGTAAAAAAGTGACACTTTGCGGTTGTCAAACGATACGTAAAACAACTATTTATGTAATAGCCGCCTAAAAAATATTTTTCGTTTTCGTTGAAGTACATTACGGTTTCAACTAAAACACATTAAAATATATTTCGTTTTCGTTCAAGTACATTACGGTTTCAACTAAAACTTGGTGTTTAAAACTTTAAATTTCTTTACAGAAAACGGGATTGTTTTCGCCATATAGAAAACGGAAAATATTTTGAATCAATGTTATTCCTTTTGAATCAGAACTCTACTTCTCTCAGTGCAGAAAATGAAGACCGTGAATTAGAGCTGAAAATAATAGCTGCTTTATATGAAATAGAATAAAAAAATATATTCAATAATACCTATTAAACTAGTGTTTTGTTATCATAATTATTTTTATTTTTCGTGTAATAAAGTTTTGTTTATAGTCAGGGCCGGCTCAGACTATTTTTCAAATTTCCAAGAAAATTTGATAATAAAATTGTTTACAAATACTAACCCTATTCCGGGAATTGAATAGGTTAGGGATAACACTTCGTTTCCCTAACAACCGGGGAAGTTGTTTGGGAAATGAAAGTGAAACGTAAGGGATATTTTTCGCTACAACTTCATAGCATTGTCTTTGTATCCCATTCCTATACCAGTAGCTAATTGGCGCTCGTAGGGGTTGTGTGTACAATTTAAAACAAAGCGTGTTTCCAAGAAAATAAAAATTTATAATTATGAGAGTAATGATGAAACTGGAGACGATGCAGAACAATTATTTAAAGTAGAATATTTTTTGAATATAATTGATTGCGTTATTGTATCTTTTGAATGGAGGTTTGAACAGTACAAATATTATAATGACATTTTTGGTTTTCTGCACAAAGTAAATGATTTAAAAAATAAAAGTGATGATTTAAAAAAAGCTTGTACTGGTGTACATCTCTTTTTAAAATATGGCGAGAGTGCTGATATTGATGGTGTCAATCTGTTTTATGAGTTGAAGTTTTATTCTGGAATTATTCCAGAAGGCAGTATACCTTTTGACTGTTTGAAAAAAAAATTGCGAAGATCATTTAGAAGATGTATATCTTAATATATATACAGGGTGTAAATGAAATAAGTGCATTAAATTTGACCAGTAGTATAACTCATCGAGAGCAACAATATTTCTTAATAACTTTTTCTCGAAATCGCATATTTTTTTAGCATTTTTACCACCCCGTAAATTGACGAGTCGTTCCAAATATTTTTGTGATAATTGAATGCAGCAGCAATAGCTATGAAAAATTTTGTTTTAGCAATTGACAGTCCTGTCAATTGTTGCAATTAAATTTTGACAGTAATAAACTTGTTTATAAGGTAAAATTCTGTCAAAATGCGAGTACACAGACATTGTAATTACTTACCTATGGTTTATTTGTTTATTTTTTACTCGTATCTGTACTACATGTTACTTGACATCATGGTTCTCATAAAGACAGTGTCATGGAGTTGCCAACGCATTTACACGGAGCGTTTCCAAATCATCACCAAATCATTCTGTTCTTAATATTCGCACATTTGTTAATCTTGTACATCTGTATCCATACCATGTGCAAAAAGTTCAATGTTTTCAGCACATAACAGACTTCAATTTTGGGAATGGCTCATAATGTTCATTCATGAGACCGAATTTACTTGGGAAGGTGTATTTATTATGCACAATACACATCTTGACAGACGAAAATGCTGTAAAAATTTTCATTAAAAAATGTTTGGGGAACAATAAATGGACGACTAATTATTGGTACTCATGTACCTCTTTTAAATGGACAAAAGTTTGTACTTACATTTTTTGAATAACGTATTTAAACTATTATGATTTATCGACGATAAATAATCATCTCATAACCTAATAACTATGCTTTTTCTCTTCCTCTAGTTACCCCGTCACTCCTTGTCTTCCTCTATTCACACTATTCACAGGTAAAGATAAAAAGCCTGTTTCAATACACAACTTTATAATTTTGTTATCCAAAATTTAAGTTTATTTATTTTAAAAATTGTATTATTACGTATTAATTAATAATAATGTTATTTCCCTTGATTCGTTTATTAATTACTGTGACTGTAAGTGTAACCGATAACCGACAATTTTTGAGCTGCTTGTATCCCACTTGAATGGCAGCTGCTCATTTGTTCTCCATGAGCGGGTAACGAAATATGCAGCAAATCTTTAAAGAATTTTAACTCAAAATCTAAAAGACTTAGAAAAAAAAGTTATTAAGAAATATTGTTGCTCTCATCGAGTTACATTACTGGTTAAAATTAATGCACTTATTTCATTTACACCCTGTATATAGCGTTTAACATGGGAAAACTGATTTTTGTGAATAAAAAGTCTCCGGCATAAAATTAAGCCATGCTATTTAACATGATAATAGTACATTACCTCGTGTACCTTATTCAATATTAATTACCTTATCAGTGCGTAAATCAGAGAAAATTATAAATATCTGTGAATAAATATTTGTTTCAATATTTTATTTCGTAGTATCAAAATATATGCAATTGTCATAGTAGGTAAATGGTTAGCGTAGGTAACTGTGGAATGAGACGACGTTTAGAGGTTGGGGTTCGCATCTCCCTCGGAATCTCCGTCAAGACAGTTTTTGTATTATTATTTTTATTTATGAATTAATTACGAATTATATTAAAGATATTATGTATTATATTAATATGGATGAATAAGTTAAATAATTACAAATAAGTTTATATCATGATATAATACTCATTTCAATGGAAGTAGTAATTATCAGTATGACCCAAAAGCATAAGAATTTAAACTATAACACCTACTTTTACAGTAAAAACACAAAACATACACATATTCATTTTATCTCAATCATGTTTTATTAAGATTAAAAGAAAATATAATGCATTTTTATTATATCAATGTTTTCATTATTGTAATCAATTTTTGTCATTGTTTAAAACCAATTATTTTTATTTATAAAATATTGTTGTCCATTTAACTAATTCATCCATGTTAATATAATACATAATATCTTTAATATAATTCGTAATTAATTCATAAATAAAAAAAATAATAATAAAAAAACTGTCTTGACGGAGATTCGAACCCCAACTTCTAAACGTCCTCTCATTCCACAGTCACCTACGTTAACCATTTACCTACAATAACAATTACGTATATTTTGATACTACGTAATAAAATATTGAAACAAATATTTATTGACAGATATTTATAATTTTCTCTGATTTACGCAATGATAATGTAATTAATATTAAATAAGGTACACGAGGTAATGTACTATTATCATGTTAAATAGCATGGCTTTTATGCCGGACAATTTTTATTCACAAAAATCAGTTTTCCCATGTTAAACGCCTATGTCAAGGTTTGCTTGGGACACACGGTATATATATATATATATATATATATATATATATATATATATATATATATATATATATATATATATATATATATATATATTATGTATTGTTGTATTCCTATTCTACAATAATTATTACTATGTCAGCACTTCTTGCAGTACTTTTCCATTATAACATGCTTTGTAATAAAAGCCCCTGTAACTAAGATAAGTTGTTCATTCTTTCTGTATTCTCTTATCTCAACACATGTAGTCTTGTTGATAATAAAATTAATTTTTTTAAAATAATTTAATTAAAATTATTTAATTGGCGTAGTCACGGTAGGATCAGAGAAACACAAAAAGTAATTGTGTGGTGAATTTTAATTCTTTACTCTGATAAACCAATCAATCATTCGCAAACCAAGAAAAATTAAATTTCAATAAAATCGTCTACAACGATCTGTGGAAACTTAAGAAACGCAGATCTCACGAAGAAATATCTTTCCTTCGCAATCTCAATACCACGTGCAAATTAGACTAGGGGTGCTGCCCAGTCAAATACATCGTCAGAAGAAACGTCAATCCTGGACCCCCAGCGAAACTGATCTTCGCAGAACGATCTCATCAAGAGAAAGGAAGACTTGCTGTTCGACAACTCATCGATCACGTCTTCAGACACAGGAAGAATCAGCAACCCGGTGATGTCCGTAAAGCATCAAACAATCCTCGTACTATTTACAATAACTTTGTAAGTTAATATTGTAGTATTGTATTTAATTTTGTGTTACACAAAGGGATACCTCTAGCAAACGACTAGTAATAAAGGTATCGAGGGACCGGCACAGTCCCAAACACACACAATAAACTTATGTCCGATAGTAATAATACTTCAGAATCTGAAAATTCTGATACTGAAGTAGAAAACACTACACCTTTGAACAATACTGTTAAAACCCTAATTTTAAAACCGAGTAGATTAAACGTGGCAAATAGTTCAAACAGGCTACAACCACATTTTCGGAACTGAAAAACCTTACCGAAATTATTCCTCCATATAATGGAGATATTAAAATACTGAACAATTTCATCAGTGCCGTAGACGACGTAGAGTCTTCACTGAGAACCGTTGTACTAAGTCCCATTCAGAAAACATATCTTTTTGGACTTATAAAAACTAAATTAACACACAGAGCTGCCGAATTACTTTGCGAGAACAAATTCGAAGATTGGAAAGATTTAAAACTTTACCTTACTACAAATTTCTGTGATAAAAGCACAGCCGAAACAATATTACTGGATATTTTACAAATGAAAAATAAAACCAGCACAGACAAAACTCTAGAAGTTATTTCTCAAAAATTTTCACAATATAAATCAAAAATATTGTTAAAAGAATATAGTCAATTACAGGAGACTGCAATAATAGCAGAAAACCAAAAGTTAGTAGTTTCACATTTTATAACCCTCCTACCCTTATCAGTGAGAGGATCATTTATTGTCAAGCAACCAAGCACATTAGAAGAGTGTGAATGTTTAATAAGAAATGAATTTAATTATTCACATCAAAATCCACACCAATCACCAATGTTAAAAGATAAACAAAATTTTAGTTTCAATATACCACCCAAAAAATTCCCAGGCCAGCAATTCCCATCCAAACCAATTCAATTTAATAACAATCAAACACAACAAAAAGCCTTTGCCCCTCGTCAAAATCTAAAAAAAAATTACGAAACAAAACGAACATTTCAGCCCAAACCAATGACACAACAAACAAGGCTTACTACGCCTATGTCTACCCAAACAATTAAACAGAACTACAATCTGAACGAAAGCTCAGATGACCAAAATGAACAAACTGCTGACGAATACGAATACGTAGCACAAGACGATGACACTGAAAATGACTCTTTTTTAGAATTAGAGACAGTGATAGACGAACAAAACAAGTAATGTCTAGCCTAACATACAATTTACCGTCGTTACAAATACAAGATTATATAATTTTACTAGACACGGGTTCAAGTATTAACTTAATACATCCAGATTTAGTCAATTTCAAAAAAATTAAAACTTATGAAGAAAAATGTACGTTTACAACCGTAAATGGAAAATCTACTATTTCACATTTTGTGATACTCAAAATTAATAAAATTCCACTAAAATGTTACGTTTACAAATTTCATAAAGAATATAATTTATTATTAGGTATTGAAACATTTAAAAAATTAAATATTCAAATTGATTTCATAAAAAATTCGGTAAATATACAAGGAAAAGAAAAGAAATTACAAAATGACTTCAAAACTGGCAAACAAAATAATAATATTCAAATTAGATCAGAACATTTGAACCAAATTGAAAAATCAAAATTAAAAATACTTATAAACAATTTTGAAGACCTTTTTCCAAAACCAAACGAACCATTGTCTTGTACGAATTTATGCGAACATAAAATAATTCTTAATAACGAAACACCAATCTACACGAAAAATTACAAACTCCCGCAAGTATACGAAAACGACATTGAAGAACATATTGAAAAAATGTTAAGAGAAAAAGTTATACAGCCTTCTCATTCCCCATGGAATTCTCCCATTTGGATAGTTCCAAAAAAGTTAGACGCTTCCGGCAAACGTAAAACGAGACTAGTAATCGATTTTAGGAAAGTAAACACTCAAACAAAAGATGACAAATTCCCAATCCCCAATATTGACACTCTATTAGATCATATCGGTCATTCAAAATATTTCACAACCCTAGACTTACATTCAGGTTTTCATCAAATTCCCATGGACAAAAACGACATCGAAAAGACAGCATTTTCTACTCCATCTGGTCACTATGAATTTTTACGTATGCCTTTTGGTTTAAAAAATGCCCCCGCAACTTTCCAAAGAATGATGAACATCGCACTAGGGGAATTAGTAAACAAAATTTGTCTAGTCTACTTAGATGACGTAATTATTTTTGGCAAAACTCTCGAAGAACATCTAAACAATATCAAATTAGTTTTCGAAAAACTAAGAAAAGCAAACCTAAAAATCCAAATTGACAAATCAGAATTTCTGCAACCACAAACAAAATATTTAGGATATATTATTACACAAGACGGAATTAAAACAGACCCTTCCAAAACCGAAAAAATAAAAAACTTGAACATCCCCAAAACAAAAAAAGAAATTAAGCAATTTCTCGGTACAATAGGATGGTACCGCAAATTTATACCAAATTTCGCTAAACTCACTAAACCTCTTACCTTATGTTTAAAAAATGGTCGAAATATAGACATTTATAACGAATCTTATAGAAAATGTTTTAACGAATGCAAAGAAATCCTTACCTCATCTCCCATATTACAATTTCCAAATTTTCAAAAAGATTTTATACTGACCACGGACGCCTCTGATTACGCTATAGGATCAGTTCTACTTCAAAAAGACGAACACGGTAAAGAAATGCCAATAGCTTATTTTTCAAAAACGTTAGGTAATGCCGAACAAAATTATAGCACCGTTGAAAAGGAATTACTAGCAATAATAGAATCCGTAAAAAATTTCAGACACTATCTATTTGGTAGAAAATATCTTATAAAAACAGATCATAGATCTTTATGTTGGCTATTCAATATGAAAAACCCTAACCAGAAACTCATGCGGTGGAAAATAGAATTAAACGAGTACAATTTCGACATAGAATATCTACAAGGCAAAATGAATGTAATTGCAGACAATCTTTCTCGTCAACGAGATAAAACACAAATTCACAATAAAATCGGTGACGTAACAGAAACAAAAATATTCGCTCACTGTATTTCTGAAGATTTTGAAATGAGTCAAGGATTAGCGGATCAAGTTAATAGAAAATTTGATAGTAGGAATTTCTGTAAAAATACAAACGTAGTAAATAAACATATTATTATTCAAAATTTTAATAATCAAAGAATTATCCATTTAATTACTAAGAAACTATTTTATGAGAAACCCTCAATTAAAGACCTAGATAAACCATTAAAGGAACTCCGAGATTACCTCATTCTTAATGAAATTTTTGAAATCAATATACCCTTATTAGGATGTGGCAGAGATAAATTAGAGTGGAATCAAGTGTCTGCAAAAATATTAAAAATATTCGAAGATACGAATATACAAATTAACGTTTATTCCTTACCCACAATAAATTTACATAATAATGATAATGAATCAATTTCGTCAAATCAAAATACAGTCCATTCAGATCCAGAAAATTTAGTAAACGGAATTAAATACATAGAAAACAGAATAAACATAGCCGATAATCAACTAATATTCGAAAGTCATAATTTTGAAACTGAAATAGAAATTACAAAATTATTTGGTAACAGAAAACAACGAATTCATTGTAAATTTAACAAACAAAATCTCGACGACGAAATATTAAATTTTCTTAAACAATATATAATTCCAAAAATAAAATACCTAGCCATTTTTACGAAAAAAATCTAGACCTAAAATTTTCAAAAATAATCAAAGAAAACTTTGAATTTAATACCATTAACATAATTGCTTGTAATAAAATAGTTGAAGACATAGAAAACGAAGAGGAACAAATAGAAATAATTCGTGACTTCCATATGGGACTAACTAACCATAGAGGAATAATCGCAACCCTCAACGCATTAAAAGAAAAATATTTTTGGCCCAAAATGATTAGTAATATTACTGAATACATAAATAGATGCGAACTTTGTAAATTAAACAAATACAATAGAAAACGCAAATAAAAACTTCAGAACAAGTAATATACTTTAACTATAATACAACTCCGATTAACGATGAATTTATTAAAATAAAAACATTGAAAGAAATCCTTCTCTTCCAAATTAAAGATTCAAAAGAAATATTTCAAGATTATATTAATATTCTAATATACAATTTTAATGACTTAGAAAATCAAATTAATAAAATATTTCACAGAATTTCTAAACGCGGTTTAATTAACGGAATAGGAAGTATCATCAAATCAATTTCGGGAAATTTAGACGCCTCCGATGGAGAACGCTATGACAAAATTCTTGAAGAAATAAAAAATAATGAAAAATTATTACAGGATCAAACTAATCAAAATTTAAAAATTAGCAAAGAGATGATTAATAAATTTAATAATCAAATCGAAAATATCAAAAGCAATGAGAATAAGCTAAAAACGCAATTAGAAGATATTCAAGAAATTTTAAAGAAAAACTTTAATTGGCAAGGAAAAATCGACGTTGAAAATAAATTTCAAAAACTAATATTTATAATTCAAAATTTAAATGATCTCACCAAACAAATTGAAATCAGTTTAACTTTTTGCAATCTAAGGAAATTACACACAAGTATTATTGACCCAACTAATATTAGAAAAATCACACAAAACAAAGATATTTGGCAATTAAACGAAATTATTGAAACTTACTGCCAACACGACAACGAACAAATACACTTTCTTATTAATATCCCAATTTTTTCTTCCCAAACTTATGATTTATACCAATTTACACCCCTACCTTTTATTAAACATGATACAATTTTACAATTGAACGAAAAACAAACTATGTATTTTATAAATAATGACAATAATTTTAAGATAAATAATTGCATTTTAGTTAATAAGATATATTATTGTAAAACTGAGTATATCGTTTTAAATAAATGTATAGTTAATATTCTGAAGGCACAAACGAATGTTGATTGTAAATACCATACTCTGGAATTAGAAAATACTTGGGAGAAAATTCAAAACACAAATGAATTAATCATAATAAGCCCCAAGGAACAACAAATTCAAATTAATTGTGAAAGTAATATACTTAACAAAATAATCAAAGGCATATTTAAATTAAAACTCATTAATAATTTTAATTAAATTAATAGTATATAATTTCAAGTTCGATATAATTCAAGAAACTTATAAAGAAATAATATTCGAAAGCCTCAATTTTAATAGTACATTTCAACAATTAAATTCAATAAATTTAGATAAAATAAGTAAAGTAAATATAACTATTAAAGATTTACCACAAATAAAAGAGTTAAACTCGCAAAATCAGAACAATCATCATTTCTATATTATTTATACTATATTATTTTTAATAATTTGTATTGTATTATTATATAAGTTTAGAATTAAGTTTTTAACAATTTATAAAAGAATTAAAAATTCCAAAGATAATAAAGAACCAATTGTAGAATTAAGCTCTATTACATAATAATTATTGTAAAATCTCAGAAGGGAGATATTATGTATTGTTGTATTCCTATTCTACAATAATTATTACTATGTCAGCACTTCTTGCAGTACTTTTCCATTATAACATGCTTTGTAATAAAAGCCCCTGTAACTAAGATAAGTTGTTCATTCTTTCTGTATTCTCTTATCTAAACACATGTAGTCTTGTTGATAATAAAATTAATTTTTTAAAAATAATTTAAACGAAATTATTTAATTTATATATATATATATATATATATATATATATATATATATATATATATATATATATATATATATATATATATTCTAAGACTCAATTTTCTAAAACTTTGCCATATTATGTCTTTTGTCAAACCAATAGTGGTGGATTTGCTCCGTTCTCAACAAGGCAAAAGTAGCGATCTTAGAAAAATATTCAGGTTTTTCCCATTTTTCATAGCTATAAATATATCATTATCATAAAATTTCATTATGTAGGTTTAGTTGCTATACTCAGCTCTATCGTTACAAAATGTAGAAAATATAGAATACATAGATTACTGCGAAACATCCATTTTCATATTTTCTTTATGCATATTTTAACAACCGCAAATTGGCACTTTTTCCAGTTTTTCGTTTATAACTTCTTTTTGATGAATTTTAGCGCGAAAAACGTTATTTGTCGCTTGTAGAGGATAAAGTTTCCTGTAAATTTATGAAGCTCCCAAAAAAGGATAAAATTGTGTACTTAGCAAAATTTTTAATTTCTTTCCACTTTACATCTCAATAACTTCGTTACACTTTATTTTAGCGTAAAAGTCATTATAATCAATCTAGAGAATTTAATTACCTACAATATCCATGTGTCAATTTTTTATTATCAATGCAACATAAGTTTACCCCTACTCCGTTACAAACGAAAAACTGGAAAGAGTGCCAATTTGCGGTTGTTAAAATATGCATAAAGAAAATATGAAAATGGATGTTTCGCAGTAATCTATGTATTCTATATTTTCTCCATTTTGTAACGATAGAGCTGAGTATAGCAACTAAACCTACATAATGAAATTTTATGATAATGATATATTTATAGCTATGAAAAATGGGAAAAACCTCAATATTTTTCTAAGATCGCTACTTTTGCCTTGTTGAGAACGGAGCAAATCCATCACTATTGGTTTGACAAAAGACATAATATGGCAAAGTTTTAGAAAATTGAGTCTTAGAATATGTGTATATATATATAATATACGGCAAATGTCCCATGTCGAGTTAAGAGCACTAGAAAGATCTTGCAGGCAAATAAAAGAAGTAGGTGCTGTTTTATAACAGTTTTTTCTAGTAGTCCCACAAGACTTCACTAACGTTCACCAACACATAATTACGTTTATTTTGCATCAATATAGGATATTCTGTTTGAAATAACAGTTGTATAATTAGAAATAATGAGCCAAAGACTGTTGCTGCAATAAACTTGTAAAAAACACACTTTTTCGTTTTTTGTAAATTTACCCCTAGTCTGTTGCACTAGTCGTAAACAGGAATTAATAAATGGATTTTATAGGTATTTAAATTCTCTACAAGAGTCATTTTGAGAACTTTTACGCTAATATGAAGTGTTAAGGAGTTGTTGCGTTTGAAAATGGAAAGAAACTCAAAATTTTGCTAAGTGCGCAATTGTTGCCTTTTTGGGAGCTTCATAGCTCCGTTGCTATGAATCGTAAAAAAATCTTCTGTATCAGATTTTTAGAAAATTTCATCCTCTACATGTCGGCAAATAACTTTTTTTCGCTAAAATTCACCAGATAGAAGTTATAGGCGAAAAACTGAAAAAAGTGCCGATTTATGGTGGTTTTACAAGATGGCGGAGGGAGCGGAGGAAGGGGATTTGTGGAAATTTGGATTTTTCATTAACCAACCATCCTATACAACATATCAAAAATTCAGAACTACCCGACCTTTTGCAAGGTAACCTCCTTTTTCGACCTCAGTTTACTGGACTATATATACAGCCACTGCTTCTTCTGCTGGAATCGAAAGATTATTTTCAACTTTTGGGTTGGTGCACTCTAAATTACGCAACAGACTTGGCACTGAGAAAGCAGCAAGATTGGTTACCTTGGTCTAAATTAGGTCCTGGTCTTATCTCAAATTTGACAAATTTGCACTGAAGTTTCCTTCTTATCAGCCATATGTATAAAAAAAATTTTTGTGCAACCGGACGCGAAATAAGCATTTCGCAGCCGCAATACAGGCCGCGAAATTGGATTTCGCGACCGTTGTTATGGTAACGGCTGCGAAATTCATTTCGCGGCCGTTGTCATGGTAGCGGCCGCAAAATTAGGTAAACAATCACTTTGACACTTGAGAATTGCATGGTTTTGTTTATCAAATGTTAATCCCATAGCCACCTTGAAAGCTAATTTTCTATTTATAATGAAAATTTGTAATTACATATTTTTTACGGTTGCACAAAAAATATTGCGTACACCTTGTCCGCGAAATCCTTTAGCGTCCTCGAGATTGCCTTGCCTCGGCCGCAAGCGGCCTCGGCGACAATTTTTCTCTCGGTACGCTAAAAAGAGTGATTTCGCGGCCTTGATATACAAATAACTATTATTGTGCTACATTGCCAAGAAATCCTGAAGTTTCTCTTGAAACAGCACTTTAATTTTCACGAATTATTTTCAATAATTTTCTTGACTCTAGATACTTCATACCTTTCCACTAATTTTTTACCTTTCCTTTTACTTTTATTTCGAAAAACAGTCAAGTTTACAGCTTTAAAACCGCAATTGTAGCTGACATTTTCCGCGCTTTGACAATGATCAGCTCTAAGATGCTTATCGATTCCAGTAGTCGGTGCTGCCATCGCTCAAAAAGGAACGGTACAAGCGGATACCACTTTAACGATTTTCGTTATTTTAACGACATACCGATTCGTTATGTCATAACAAACGCTTACAGAATAGGCCTATTATTCGTGTTAAGGCTGATTATACAAATAAGTATAGATATCGTGCATGGTACTTTTTTCGTCAAATTTCCTGTGTCCAGCATTGAATTCGATATCGGGGGGCAATTCTGGAAAAATGAGATGACAGTGAGATTTGACAGAAGTGAGAAAAAATGTCACGTGACTTAAATCTCATGTAGTGGGAATTTTTCTTTAATTCTTGAAATAATTTTCACTTCTCACTACCTCACATTACATCTCACTAGGTGAAAATTATCTCCCCAACTTTTTGGTGGTGAGAATCAATGACATACAAATGTCATACAATATTTGAATTCATCAAAATAATATATTAATTAATTTTTAAATTAAAAAAAACCATGGTCGACGAAGCAGAAATAGCTGCTGCATTTAGAAAACATAGAAATAGCCAATAATAGACAGAGGAGAAAATTTAATGTTAGTCAAAATCCTTTTGAGCTCTCAGATAGAAGTTTTGTAAGATTATTTCGGCTTAAGAATTTAGTAGATCATTTAGTTAATAGTTTGGCTCCAAATTTATCCCATCCCAGTCGTAGTGCATCACTAGACATTCAAACAAAAATTTTAATCACTTTATGTTTTTTGGGTTGTGCGGGGTATCAACTTGGTGTGGGAAATGATATAAATTTAACTACAGTCAGTCATCCGTAAGTAGATGTATCGACGAAGTTTGTTTGGCTATTAATAATAATGTTTGACGAACGTGTACGGTTTCCACAAAATTTAGAAGAGCTTAATGATACAAGAGCCCTATTTTATCAGAAATATAGATTTCCCGGAATTGTCGGCCTTAGATTGTACACATGTGGCAATATATCCCCCAAACGTAGACGAACACATTTATGTGAATAGAAAAGGCTACCACTCCATTAATGTACAATTGGTGTGCGACAGCAGTTTAAAAATGTTAATGCATGATATCCTGGAAGCACACATGACGCATTTATATGGAGAAATTCTAATTTAAGAAATTCTTTAGAAATTTTAAATCGCAACAACAATGTTGTTACTTGGGTATTCAGGATATCCTCTTACTCCTTATTTAATGACTCCAGTAACAAATGCTCAGCCCAATACCCCAGAAGATCGGTACAACACTGCTCATAGACTGGCAAGAAATTCAATAGAAAGATGTAGTTTAGTACTAAAATGCCGTTTTGGTTGTTTGTTAAAACATCGAGTACTACATTACAAGCCGGAGAAGGCATCACTTATAATTAATGCATGCTGTGTTCTTCATAACATGTGTGTTGACGCAAATATTCAAGATCCAGACTTAGAGGAGGAATTTGATAATTTAGATTTTGGAAACTTTAATGTAGTGGGACAAAATTTATATAATAATTTAAATATGCTAAATGCTGGAAGAAGAATAAGACAACAAATTGTAAACACATATTTTAACTAGTTAAATTATATTTCTACTTTATTAATTTAACTAATTAATTATTTGAATAAAAAAATAGACACTAATATAAATTAATTGAATATAAAATGAACCAAGCAACTAATATTTAATATTTCTTTTTCAAAATTTGTGCAATTTGTTCTTGCAGTGTGGCTTGTTTTTCTAATGCATCAGCTTGCCGATTTAAGGCATAAGTTTGTTTTTCCAATATTTCTAATTTTTTTTTCATTATACCATCTCTTCAGTTCTAATTTCTTTTCTGTTACATTTTTCAATTCTTCTACAGCTGTAAATGATCTATCAATTTTCGATTTTTTTTGTTTTGGTGCAAGTGTAGACAGGGATAATATTTTTCCTTGTTCTAGTTGTTCTGTTAATGTTAAATGGGATGTAGACGTGGAAGGCATTTCAACTAAATTGGTTTCATTTAAGGATATCATATCTAAATTAATTTGAACAGCAGATTCTTCAATACTCTCGTGACCGTTAATAATAGTAGTGCCAATTAAATTTACGACTGATTCTTGTATGTCTGACATATCCTCATTCAATATAGCCCCCCCCCCCCATCAGTTCCTCGTTTATCAGATTGAATTTTTGCGGCTTTTTCTTTACTATTTCGGCTTAAATCTTGCCAGCACTAAATCGTGAAAAATACAATTCATTAATTGTTATGCAATTACAAATCGAGAAGCAAGTGATTTAGCAAGGGACAGGAAAAAATGGAAGACGTTTTTAGAAGAACTCTAAGAATATGAATAAACAACTTCAACTTACTCTACGGGTAGATATATATATATATATATATATATATATATATATATATATATATATATATATATATATATATATATATATATATACATTTTTCCACTCTTTAGAACTTTTGTTTGCCCCACACATACTATTTAGGATAGTGCTAATTTCATTCTATAAATTTTTACTAGCTTGATAAGTAAATGAAGAATCGAATTTATTTTTTAATAATTTCGGATGGTCTTTTATTCAATTTAAAAATGCCTGTTTATGTTCTAAAGTTACATACTTTTTTTTCATTTTTAGTTAAATATGACAGTAAAGGTAATTGAAGATGAATGCAATGTCGTACTATTAACGTCAAAAATACAAATATATCCATAGAAACAATAATTTCTATTTCAAATTTCTCACTTGCTAAATAATCATGGCCATTTAGATAGATGAAATATATCTCACTTTGTTTCGGGAATTACGAGTAAAAAAGTGAGAAAATATGAAATGAGATGAAATTTTATGTCACCTTGTGAGAAAATTCTCATATTTGAAGAATCGGTATCCTGGTCACTTTACACAAGTATGTTTTTCTACAAATCTATTAAAAGTGTGGGCTTTTTAATATTTGTTTTTAGCGTTAAAAATGTCATTTTATGACACCAGTATTAATGGTGACAGATCATAAAATAATGTTTGTAGAAAAAATAGTGTCTGATATATATGTTAAAAGTGATTTTATTTTGTTCGAAGGTTTGGATCACTCCAAACTTCCTTCTCACAAAATAAAATGTCACTTTTAACACATATCATAAATAATTATTTCTCATAGTAATATTATTTATTTATTTATTTATTTTATTCAATCCAACAGGACTAATGCCCCAATTACAGGATGAATGTTATACATAAATATTTCATTCCAAATACATATATACAAAAATACACAAAAAAAAAACACAAAAACAATACTTAAAGTGTAGAGAGAAGTAGTAATAAACAAAAGATATCAAACTGTCAAATAGTAGGAAATTAAATTACGTTTAAACACTAAGAGAGAATCATTACATCAAGGTATGATGGAATTGAGTTGAAAATGTTACACATTTGCCTGATCGGTGACTTAGTTTCATAATTCGTCCTAGCTTTATTAACCTTAAAAATAATTTGGTAACGTGACGTTGTACGGGGTACATGAAATGGAAGTTGCTGCAAAATACATGGATCATTTGTTACATTATTGATTATTTTATAAACAAAAAGATAAGTCTGAAGCCTTCTACGATTAACTAATGATAAAATATTACCTTCAGACAACAAGGAATCATAAGTCATATCATAACTAGGGTACTGTTTGTATTTTTTATAATAATAGTATTTAATAAACCTTTTTTGTACAGATTCAAGTCTAGATATTTGTTTGCCATAAATAGGGTTCCAAACTAAAGCACAATATTCTAATTTTGACATGACCAATGACTGATACAAACATTTCACAGATAATATATTGTTAAAGGATTTAGCTGAACGAATTATGAACCCTAGTATTTTGAGAGATGCAGAGGTTATGCAGTCAATGTGTAATTGAAAAGATAATTTGTCATCAAATAACACGCCAAGGTCTTTAAATTTAGAAACTCGATCAAGACACGTAAGTTGCATATAATATGAATAGGTATAAACGTATTTTTTTACAAAGTAAGACATTATTTTGCATTTGCTGTAGTTAAAAAATAATTTAGAACTTTCTGACCATTTTAGAATACCTTCAATGTCATTCTGTAATAATTTACAATCCTCAACTGAATTTATTTTACGAAAGATTTTTAAATCATCAGCATACAACAGTAATTCAGAGTTATTTACCACATTAACTATATCATTGGTAAACAAAATAAAGAGCAATGGACCAAGTTAGATCCTTGAGGAACACCAGAGGTAGGAGTAAAAGATGATGAACTAAAATTATTGAGCTGAACTGTCATAGTACGAGAACATAAATAAGAATTTATAAATGAAACAAGACTGGAAGAAAAATTGAAATTAAAATATAATTTGTGAAGAAGAATAGAATGGTCAACTGTATCGAATGCTTTTTTAAAATCGGTATAAATTACATCAACTTGTGAATTATCATGAAGTGAGTTCAGAGTATAATCTGTGAAATTTATTAAATTTGTGGTAGTTGACTTACCCTTAACAAATCCATGTTGGTGGATACTAATATAATGCTCAATTGAATTGTAAATGTACTTGTACAGTATAGATTCAAATTTTTTTGAAATGTTAGAGAGTATAACGATTGGTCGGTAATTGGAAATGTCACTTATATCGCCTAATTTATAGATGGGATACACAAGTGAAGATTTGAGGGAAGTAGGGAAATAATTATTTTTGAGCGCAAGATTGAAAAGAAATTTAAGAGGTTCAACAAATATATTGCTGCATGCTTTAAGAATATAGGATGGTAAATTATCAGGACCAAGATTCCGGGTAGGTTTCAGTCGCTTAATTGCATATAAAATGTCATCATCCGTAACAGAATTAATAAAAACAGTGTTACAATTAGTATCAGATGAATAAGAAGTATCTGTGAAATAAGGTGAGTTTGAGCTGACGTAAACACTTGAGAAAAAAGCAACGAATCCTTGTAAAATATCTTGCGTATTATCAAATGTCTTATTTTCAAAATGCATAGATCCAGGAATACGAGTAGATCTCTTTTTATTGTTAACGTATTGCCAAAATAAATTTGGGTTACTTTGAAATGAATTTTCAATTTTTTTAGTGTAATCTGAATGCGCTAGTTTTATACTTTTCTTAACAAGGGAACGCAGACGTTGAAATTCTAAATAATATGTTTCATTGTGATGTGTTTTATACAAATTGTGATATTTATTTTTCAGTTTAATAAGTTTAATTATATTACTGTTGTACCAGGGTGGATAATTAGATGGACGTTTTTTAGTACGAGGAATACATTTATCAAATATGCTGTAAATTATGTCATAAAATTTACTAAATGCGGCATCAACATCTTCATGTACGAATAATGAGTTCCAATTAACATGTAAAAGTGAGTTATAGAGTAAGACATAATCAGATTTTTGAAAATTATAACATAGAAAGTTAGGATTGAAGGAAGAAGAAGAATGATTGATATTTATGTGAATGGAAAATGATAATGACATTAAACACAATGCTCACATTTTTAGTAATTTTATAGAAAAGTACAAATATAATTCAACTAAATAATAATGTTCCTGGCTGAAATACATATTCTAGATTATTAGTTTACAAAATTTTCGTTTTTTCATGTTTTGCTATTTTGTAAAAATATTTGTAAAACATAAGTTTCACAAACACATCTGTATGTGTTTATAAAAATCCGAACCTTGGAACGTACGTCTATATGTACAAGAAGTTTCAAATCGTTCATCTACCGGGCATGCTCTTAATATAAAATAGGATACACCTAATACACCACCACATGATAAGTTCTTAGGGTAGCGTAAACCTGAGGTGTTTTAATACAAAGCACCAAGCTGAATGACGTATACGCACAGTGTACGGCGCCACGTAACGACTAAAGTCGCAACTTAAAATGTCGACAAAAACTTGAAAATGAAATATTTTTTAAGGTTATTAGAATGAAATGATAAAATCTAATGACAATGTGTCATAGGAGGAAGGAAATACTTTGGAAAACACGAGGGACGCCAAGAACGAAGAATGTAGGTAAAACACAAATTGAATAAAAATGAAATAGGTTAATAAAAGCGGATTTTCAGAGGACGTTTGAAAAGAGTGATGTGAAAGAATGTATTAGGAAGATGTGGGAAGGTGGAAAATGACAAGGTGGGGGAAATAAGCGTTACAGAATTCAACTCACAATCTGAGACGCAACAATAATAGGGTAATTCAGTAATTACGTCATATTCGGCGCGCTTCATTTAAATTACTGTCCTTACCGGTAAACACATCTTTCAAAGTGAAACTTATAGCTAGGGAGCTGGTGGCAATTTCGGTATATGATTTGATCGTCGTTAGGAATGACAGGTAATAGAGTTTTGAAATTGCAAAATATATAACCTCTCCTAAATTATTTGATCGTGTCTGCCATTTAGTTATTATATTAAATTGACTGTATAGATACTAAAAAAACATATGCCAGACAAATAGAACGCTCCTTTTTTTTAAAAAAATGCCAATTTGTAAAAACAGCTACATTAAATTATTTGATTGCCTTTCACTTTTTTTAAAGTTCGTTTTTGTCTCCAGAACAAGAAAAAAAAATATGTCAGACATGTATGTCACTGCTTTTAGAAAATATTCATAAAAATCTCATACAAAAATGACAATATACAAAAATTAAATATTATTAAATTTATTCAATTTCACTTTCCCCAGATACACTTTCTTCATCATCTCCATCAATAACGCCACTAAAATCCGCCTTTTCATTCATTAAAATACTATCGTCCTCTGAAATGAATAACAAATTGCAATTTATTTTTCATTTAATTTAATTAATAAAACAAAAGAAATAAATTGTTTGTTCATCTTGTGGTAGTTCCATTAAAAAATCCTTGTACGACAGAGGTACTTGGTCCCCTTCAAACCATTTAAAATTTATTGTGTTTTCATTTTGGAGCCACCGTAATCTGTAACTTCCAAATGTTCCAAAGGATTTTTCAAGTCGCAATTTTTCCATAATTTTTTAATATATAACGTTCTGAGTATATGTTGTGTCATTTCCGTTTGGCATGGAGGTAATGATGAAGCATCAAAGTTGGTAAGACAATATTTGAATGAACTATTTATATTTTCAACGTTATGTGCTTTAAAAAATAATTCATAACGCGCATCATTGACAGTATTTATTTTTTTATACCATAAATACGACAAACAAATTCTTCCAAAATCTTAAAAGTGACGGTACAATTAGTAATTATTTTTGTCCAGTTCAGAAAAAGCTTTCTGATATCTGTTAGAACTCATTAATTTTTGGAAGGTTTTTTTTTACCTATTCTAAAAAAAGATGGATTATAATCACAACCCGTTAAGGCGTGAAAGCCAGGTAATGAATTGCTTAGTGGAGATCTAATAGTGTCATAAATTTTGGAATCATCAATATAACGACGTGAATTTCCGGTTCCAAAATCAAGCCAAATTTTAAGTGAACTCTTCAAAGCATCCATTTTTCCTAGCATTATTATCAATATTTCGGTGTCGCAGCAACGTATAACAACATTCGAATCTTCAGAAATATTGCAAATATGAAAAATAATCTTTGTATCGGCTTCCTCGTGGCCATAACAAGAGAGGTCATCGTTTACCGTTTTGATAACTTGGTCTTCTGATACTTCAAATTGATAACAAAGGTCATAATTAACGTTAATCAATTTATTACCAAACAATTGTACCATCTCAGGATCAGTCCAATGTTTTATAAAAAACTTCACCAGCGCTTTCTTAAATTTTACATTTTTCATTTCTTTTAAGAAATCTGAAAGCCTTATTTGCTGTGGTCCGGAAATAAAAAAAATCACGTTCAACCTTTCCTCGGCGATTTCTTTCTATATCTTTTATTGATGACACAAAATATCTATCAAAAACAATATCAACTTTTTTCGCATTAATATGGTATAAGTACGCTAATACTTTTTAGATAAATCTCCGAAAGTGTGGGGTACTTCTTTCAGTAAATTTAATAAAAAAAATCCGTCCAGTATACAAACGTCAATGTCTGAAGGTTTTTCTGATGTTATTTTTGCTTCTAAAAGATTCAATAAAGTAGATTTGTCGGTTTTGCAAATGGATCCATCTATATGAGCGAGTGATAAGGGTAACGGAGTTAACGGAAAACAACACCTTTTGAATTTGAACGTTAATATTATGACTAAATGATAAAGCTAGCAGTTGACCAAATAAGTCACGTTGAAGACGAACCTCTGCATACCTGAATTTATATATTTTTTTCTTGACTAAAGCAAAAGTATGTACTGGTTGTTTTTTTTATCGGTAAAGTATATCTGTCAGGGTTTTCAATGCATTCAGCAATAAAATTTTCGCGAGCGCGATTTCCATTATGTTCGACATTCAGAAGAAATTCTTTAATTTGTGATGAAGCAGCTTCTCCAGTATTGATATTAAATAATTTGTCCTTATCGACTGTTAAATCAAAGGGATTGATATATAGCTCTTAGGTCATTTATAACTTCATTTTTTTTCTTTAATCCTATTTCAGGTAATAAATGAGTTATAATTGTTGTTCTTAGTCCGTGACTACTAGCCCATCTTTGGCGTGCCGAAATCGAATTTGTCATGCTCTTTATGCTTCTAGGAGCATCTGCATTGATGGTCTGCTCCAAAGTCAAGTCAATTGGAATTCTGTTGAAAGAACTTTTTGTTCTTCTCCCACCTATGGAACCTCTTTGCAAATCTATAATTAACCCAGGATGTGTATTGTTTATATTTAAAAGTTTATGATATAAGACCATTGCCCGAGAGTAATTAGGTTGGTTGAAGATAAAATATAAGTTTGTTAGCTTTGGAAGAATAAACTTAAAGACTTCAAAATTGCTCGTACGAATACTTCGTTCCAAAATTAAGTAATAATCGATTAAATTAATATAAATCATGTAGAATTGAGCTGTTTGTCCGTGGTGACCTAGCAAGGTTTCTTCTTTAAAATTCTCGTAACCGTTTAACAATTGTCGTAATTTTTCTGATTGTACTCTAGGATCACTACTTTTTATTAGAGTTGTTTTATTAATATCTCTGATTAATGAGTCGCTTATTATTTTTTTTCTCTATAAAATTTTGGAAATGGATTGTTTGTAAAGCTAATGAGACAGTGGGATGAAGTTTTCTGCATCGATTGAAGTGGGTTCCTGTTAAAAAACCTTTCGTAGATCCACTAGCTAACATGCCACAACCTTCCATAATATTTGTCAAACCAGAATTCTCGATAATTTTCCTACAGTTTTGAAGTATGCCATTATGACGTGAAACATTCCTAGATGTATAAAAACACGATCAAATCGAGGTTGTTCAGAACATTGTAAAGCATAAGCTTCATTTGCAATTTGCAAATCATATGAAACATGAACATATTTAGCATTACATTCCTCTGCAACGTTGTTGCTCATTACCAATGTTTCCAATACTACACTCTTATTAGTTGGAGATGTGTTGATGGGTGTTAAGTACGAAACTTTTTGAATAGGATGTGGGTCATCGAATATTAAGCTATTGAATCCAATCCACATTAATTTTTTAGTATTTCCATATAGATGCAAAAGAATCCAAACCAGATCTAAATATTTAAATTTTATAACATCTCCAGGTTCTATATGACGTGCTTCAGCTTCCAAAGGTTCAAACACCTCAACAATTTTTTCTTTTTTACTGTAATGAATTAATTCTAGCAATATTTCATTAAAAGCTCTCCTCATTTTTTTATGACCTGTATTAGATGTACTAGCTTCATTAACAACACTCTCAGCATTATAATTTTGAAAATTAAAGCTTTCCAATTCTGGGATGTTTTCTTCAATTGTTGATGTAGTCATAACGGTTGGATTTTGTTGTTGGGTTCCAATTTCAGTTTCATTTTGATAAATGATGCCAACAGTATCGTGGAGGGTATCTTTTCCTGTTAATGTATCGACGAATCTGTCGAAATTATCAAATGCCAGGCCAGTACTCAAGTTTGGTAATTTTTATATGTCGGAAGGACAAACTTTTTTTTCATTTGTCAAAGATAATGTTGCTTCAGTTTCTAACTCCATTAGTTGAGTATAATTTAAACAATGGCCAAGTTTATTCATTAAATTAATAGTTTTTTTACTGTTCGTTAAACTTTTGACAGCTATACCGAGACATATATGTTTAGAAGTTCTTAAATTACGGTCTCTTGTTGCGTATATGATATCTTGTATAATTGAATATAAAATATTTTTTTTTGGCTTGCGATCTCTTATTTCGAATAGTATCACCGCTCAAAATTGTTTTCAATTATAAAATGAGGGACTCGGGAAGAGTATCGCATTCACCATCAATAAAATTTTGAGCTGACATTGTGTCAGGAAATTCATATTTTTTATTAATAAAATATCTGACATCACATTCATCCCAATGATATAATTGACTGCTTTTCTTCCATTTCTTTAATACTGTCAACATTATTTAAAATTGTATGAGCAAATGGTGCAATAACTTTCTTATTTTGTATCGTGACAATTTCAATTTTTCCCTTAAAACAGTTAAGTAGTTTTTCTTGTAAATGTTGAGTCGAAAAGAAATTTGGTCCATCATCTTCAATAACAGAATATTCGTCATTTAAATATTCGATATATTTTGATCAAACAAAATTATAAAACAGACATTCTTTGTTTTTGATAATATTTGTCGAAACATATTTACACAAATTTTCGAATGCAATGGAATGGTAGTCTCGTTTTGAATGCCATACTGTTGGCGACTTTCGTTGCGTAGAAAATTGCCTACAGATTTAAATATGACAATTTACATGCATGATGATATTTATAATTGTTAGAAGCAAGCGCTATTTTTTCTAAAGATTTTATATCATTAATTTCTGTTACTTTATTTTTAATTTTTTCTAACCACGTCTTTTTTTTGCGGAAAAGTAAGATTCTGTATACGGCCTTTAACTGTTTTTCTATTGTTGTTGCAAAAAAAACATGTCGCAGCATCATCCGTTAAAACATTTTCATTTGATTTATCTTTGACATTATGTTCGTCGGGTTGTTCAACATTTTCATCCACGCAAAACCTTCCTTCTGTCACAGGGCTACAAAATGTTTCAAAATTTGTAAATAGCATCAGAAAACAGTTGTTTACATAAGTCAGGAAAATGGTATACTACTATAAATGTTAATATTCAGTAAAATTTTAAATAATACGTTTAAATGTTTTCTTTACTAGTCAGGGAAATGCAACTTTCGCGCCGCATGTTTGGCGCGAAAATGGGTTCAGAAAAAATATTGTCTAAATTTAAAAATATATTTTGTCATGAATTTTTTTCTTAAATGAATAAATACGCACCTTATCTCTTCCGGCATCATGTGTGAATGTGATGATATATCTTCAAAATTATCAAATAGTATCGTTAAAGTGGAGTCGTCAAATGAATCTTTTTTCGACGCAGAAGGCTGTATTGTTAAATTAGCGTTGCCTAATGAACATTCTTTCGATGTAGAAGGCTGTTCTGATGTTTGGCATACTATAATAGCTATTTATGTAATAAGTTGCGAAAGAAATGTTTTAAGCACGCGACGTGAAAAACACGTCTAGTGCTTAAAACACGATTTCGCAACGTATTCCATACAACATTTTTTATACTAGCGTTTTAAAACAGATTATTTATATTTATTCACAAATGTCAACATTTTGAATTTTTCAAAATTTAAAAGTAGGCAGGCATCAGTTTCATCTTTTTGTTGCTATGGGATTCAATATTTTGTTTAAGAAACATTGATGTCAACGTGCTCGGTGTATAATTTTTATTGACAATTTTTGGTAATAAATTTATTTAAAATGAGTGACTCAGATATTGACTCTGATATTGAAAATGGTGCAGAGGCTGCATTGGCTACACTGGTTCCAGGAAAATCAAAAAAAATTGTATGAAGAAACTTATAAAAAATTTGACAGTTGATGTGCGGAGAAAAACGTTGGGCACATTACAGAAAAGGTAGTTTTAGCCTATTTTTCGAAATTATCATCCATTTATAAGCCATCTACTTTATGGAGTAATTACTCTATGCTCCGAACTATGATATACCTTAATAAGAATGTGGATATAAGTAAATTTACCAATCTTATTGCATTCTTAAAAAGAAAAGCTAGTGGATATAAGACTAAAAAATCAAAAATATTTACTAAGCAAGAGATACTTCGTTTCAAGAAGGAAGCTGATGACAAGGATTATTTATTGGCAAAGGTTGTGTTAATTGTTGGAATCTATGGGGCATGTCGCCGGGAGGAACTTACGTTTTTATGTGTAAGAGATATTGAAGATTCTACTTCTTTCATAAAAATTAATATTCCAAATACTAAAACGAATATTTCACGATTTTTTATGATAACTGAAGGGTTTATCGATGGAATCAACTGTTTAGCAATGTTTCGCAAGTACTCACAACTTCGACCTACTCATACTGAACATCAACGGTTTTTTCTAACCTACAGAAATTTTAAGTGTTGCACGCTTCCTGTAGGTATAAATACCATAGGTGGTATATCTAAAAAAATTGCAGAGTTCCTCGGCCTCCCAAATGCTAAAGAATATACCGGGCATTGCGTTCGGCGGTGTTCTGCAACAGTTTTGGCTGATTCGGGAGCAGACATTACAGTGCTCAAGCGACATGGAGGGTAGCGTTCAAGTTCTGTTGCTGAAGGCTACGTTGAAAATTCTTTGGAAAATAAAAAAGAAATTTCACAAAGAATTTTGGGAGAAAAAGAAACAGCAATTAAAAAAATAAAAATTGTCGACAAAGAATCAGAATCCAGCAGCACATTTACTTCAGTTTCTACCCACATTGAAGTTAACCAAGAAGAAGTATTAAGAACGATATTAAATGTTAAATTTAGTAATTTAAGTAATTGCGTTGTAAATATTTATCATAAATAAACAGTTATAATAGGTATTTAGTACTTTTACTTTTACGCATGAAACTGTCATTTTTAAGCACTAGTGCTTAAAAGTACTTCATTTAACAACGGAAATGACAATCGAAAAGTTGTTGGTATAATACGCTGGTATAAAAATTATTTTTTATATTTTTCTTGCATTGCTGTAAAGTTTTTATAGCAATGGCTATGATAACCTTTATTGTTTATGTCAGAAGGAAATACTATGTCACGAAATTTAACACAATTTTTTTTCTCACAAGTAATAGTTCTTTGCATTTCTCTAATGTATTTTTAGAAAATCAAATAACTCTATTACCAGTATTCTTCTTGCAAATAATACACTTAAGTTTTTCCATTTTTTAAGATAATTCTTTCACTACACGACGCACAATATGTTCTAAACAAAACATAGCTCACTACACGTATAATCAGCGTCTTCTAGATATTATAGTCCAGTCAAGTTATACAAAGATCATTGCAAAAGGTCGAGTGTAATTTTTGGATATGTTGTAAGAACCAAGGCTAGTAACAAGAAACCAATTTTGCAGAAACGAAAGTCCTGTGCTACCAGAGTTATAAGGCAGTGGCGGTGCGTGAATTTATAGTGAGGTGAGGCCAGATTTATAATATCACAATACGGGACATATCGATGGATTTAAAATTTGTGAGAAAAAAATGTGCCGCAGGCGATTTTTTAAAAATTTTCAAGGTCAAACGTGTTTTAATGCAAAGTAAGATAATATATAGTTCTTTACAATAAAACAAGTTTAACAAATTCTTAAAAAATAAAATCGGTTAAAAGTCAAAAACTAATAATTTATTTTATTGTAAGAAAACAGTTACATAAATAATTCATTTAAATAAAATATTAACATAAAATTAAGAAAAATTCTATAACAAAAGTAACATTGTCAGTCTTAAATATTAAAAATATTTTTAAATTTATATTTCCTTTGCGATTTTAAAGCTACTAATAAATTTTTATTTGCATCTTTATTTTTTCCAATAAAATTTACGAATTCATTAGAAGACATTTAGTAATTGAATTATAATTATGATGCGAGATGTGAGCATATAAGCAATAACTACAGAAACAGAAAATCTAAAAATACAATATTGCATTAAATTAAATAAATATATGATATTACTGAGTAATATTAGCTGGCTAGCTGTGCGGCGTAAGCGTATAGCGGTTAGCGTAAAGCCCAAGCAGAAGCTAGTGGGTTCTCCCCACCATTCAACCGAGGCCAAGAATTCTCAACCTCACCTGTTATTCCGAAGCTTTTATCTTGCTATTTTGTGCTTGAAAGATTATATTTTTTATATTTATATAATTTAAAAGAACTAATACTGAAAATATTAGATGCAAAAGTAATCATTGTAATGATTTATTTATTTATTTATTTAACTTTTTTCTTAACAGTTCAATTAGATTATTCCCATTGTTGTAAGTAGTTCGAACTGTTGTTTTGTCTCTTGGTTGTTGGTATTTGTTTATTTCTACAATACATGAATTATTATTGTTCAATTCTGTATAAATGTTTAATTTAAATAACTGTGACAAGTAACAGTAGGTACAATTAAAATAGAAATAAATAATAGTTTCATATTTATGAAAACATAAAGAAATAACAACAGTAACAATAAATTATTATTAAACCGTTTTTACAAAAACTAATTGAAAATAATACAAATATACTTGTTTGAAACAAGCATTTTCTGTTGTGCTCACTGCTCGGAACGAGAAAGGCCAACTCATCGCTTGGCTCATCTGCAGTAGTGTAGATGTAGAGCGTAGAGGGTAAAATCGTTCCGTCTCACTCGCACTTATGTATTGCGCTACTATTGTCCATGAGGAGAGTATAATTTGGCCTCTATGTGTAAATTCGCGTGAAAATAACACTATTTGCATGGTTATTTGGCATATTATAGTAACAATGACTGTTTATAAGTTCAAATATTGTAGATTTGTATTACATCAATACATTTTAAATGTAAAAAAATATTATAAAATTTTACATATGTTTTGAATTTAAGAGGTGAGGCCTGGCCTCACCTGCCTCATCTGATGCACCGCCACTGTTATAAGGAAAAAAGTTCGAAATTTTCGGTATTTTTTTCGGTTTTTCCTCAATTTCTCTGTTTGATAATGCAGTGCAAAAAAGAAGTTGGGCTACATATGACATACCCATTTTCTTCTTGAACATAGCACTTGTGGTTTTTTTGGAGAAAATTTTGGCTTCCCTGGCCAATATCGCGAGAACGCTACGTTATACCGGAAAATAACCCCAATAAAAATTGTAGTACGTTCAAAGAACTATCGATATAGCGCTCACCGGCTAATCTGTGGCTATTAGGGGCCCTTCGACACGGAAGTTTCTAAAGGGACGCATAAGTGTGCCGAGCCGCCCTGCGCGTGGTAGTCCATTGTTACGTCAATTGGAGCTAGCCTTTAATTGTATGTTAGTGGAACAATAAGAAAACCGCGCCAATGAGGTATACAACCCACAATAAGTCGTGCCTCCGAGGCATTTCCTGGTGGCTACATCTCTTAATCGTTAGAGCATGGTCCTAGTAACCAAACGGCTTGCTTGCATCACAAAATGTAGGGTGGAGGCAAATTTTCGCTTACATCAATATTTCTGCGATATGTGCGTGTTTTGTCATTTCCCAAATATTATGATATTTTCACTGCTCTGTAGTTCAATAAGTATAGCCCATAAAAAAATCGTAAATATAAAAGTTGTAGCGAATTTTGTCTTCTATAATATTGATAAAAACAACTTTTACTCTCTGATGTATAGAAACAGAAGAATTGCGGAAAAACCGAAAAAAGATCGAAAATTTCGTACTTTTTTCCCTATAACTCTGATAACACAGGGTTTTCGTTTCTGCAAAATTGGTTTCATATCACTGGCATTGGTCGTTACAATATATCCAAAAATTATAGGTCCCGACCTTTTGCAAGGAAAGCAGGTTCTCTTGTACATATTGACTGGATTATTACAGTAGCTACAAAAAAATCTTCTGGCTTTGGAAAATCAGTGATACTAATGTCTGGCATAGCAATATTCATATTTTTAACATACAATAGAACAATTTAGCCCAGAGCCAGACACGATCAAATAATTTAATGCGCCGTTTTTTTTTTGAAATTTTGGGAATTCGCCTCATTGTCGCAGTAAAAGTAAAATGGCAGACTATTGTTTTCTTGTTGTTTATGACCTAATTAACATTTCGTGTAAATTTTATTGACGATCAAATCATTTAAATTTTAATACATCAAAAAGTTAAAATAAAAAATGAATTACTCATAATGCAGGGACATACACGTCTGGCGATGAGATTTATCTGAAGGCCTTCTTAAGGACCATAAGTTATAAGAAGTGCCAGACGCGATCAAATGATTTAAAGACTCTTTATTTTTACATGTTTAATTACTTATTAATTAATAATGCAGCAATAATGGTTTTGCAGAAGTTGTTATTAGTGGTTCTTATAATCAAAACTTCACTATTTTTAACTTCTGCAACACGAGCACATGACTTAAAAATTTCTGCCACCACCTCCTTAACTATTATTGCAACAGAAAATAAGATCTATAATTTTAAGCAGTTCATTTCGTCGCCAATATCTTAATTAAGAAAAGTTAGCTGTTTAAGTTATCATTCAGATAAGTTTGAATATTACTCTGTCTATTAAACAAAACATATTATCCTAATAAGTAATAATAATAATTCTATTTAAGTTTTAAAATACCATTTACAGTACCCTAAGAACACGATATATTATTAATATATTAATGTGGATAGACAGGGTTACGTACATTAAACTTAAAAAGAAAAATCTACAGTTTTGAAAAGAACTGATTAGAAATTGCTCAAAAACGCCAACAAACAAAATCTCAGTCGGTATGTCGGTAAACTCTCGGATATGTTTGAAGCTGTGCAAACCTGTTACTCTGTAGTTCAGAATGTGCAGAGTTGATTTCAATTTGAAATAAAACCTTTGTTATTTATTAATGCGTGTATATTGCATCACGAAGTAATAGAAATATGTTTACAATTTGATGTTATTAATATCTCAAAATTAACTTCTTCATAATAAATAAATAAATAAATAAATATATCATCACGGCATATTACCCATTGCTGGGTGTGCCAATCTGCTTTATACGCAGATATTGGTAATGATGATGACATATTTGTAATAATAATAATAATAATAATAATAATAATAATAATAATAATAATAATAATAATAATAATAATAATAATAATAATAATAATAATAATAATAATAATAATAATAATAATAATAATAATAATAATAATAATAATAATAATAATAATAATAATAATAATAATAATAATAATAATAATAATAATAATAATAATAATAATAATAATAATAATAATAATAATAATAATAATAATAATAATAATAATAATAATAATAATAATAATAATAATAATAATAATAATAATAATAATAATAATAATAATAATAATAATAATAATAATAATAATAATAATAATAATAATAATAATAATAATAATAATAATAATAATAATAATAATAATAATAATAATAATAATAATAATAATAATAATAATAATAATAATAATAATAATAATAATAATAATAATAATAATAATAATAATAATAATAATAATAATAATAATAATAATAATAATAATAATAATAATAATAATAATAATAATAATAATAATAATAATAATAATAATAATAATAATAATAATAATAATAATAATAATAATAATAATAATAATAATAATAATAATAATAATAATAATAATAATAATAATAATAATAATAATAATAATAATAATAATAATAATAATAATAATAATAATAATAATAATAATAATAATAATAATAATAATAATAATAATAATAATAATAATAATAATAATAATAATAATAATAATAATAATAATAATAATAATAATAATAATAATAATAATAATAATAATAATAATAATAATAATAATAATAATAATAATAATAATAATAATAATAATAATAATAATAATAATAATAATAATAATAATAATAATAATAATAATAATAATAATAATAATAATAATAATAATAATAATAATAATAATAATAATAATAATAATAATAATAATAATAATAATAATAATAATAATAATAATAATAATAATAATAATAATAATAATAATAATAATAATAATAATAATAATAATAATAATAATAATAATAATAATAATAATAATTATTATAATAATAATAATTATTATAATAATAATAATAATAATAATAATAATAATAATAATAATAATAATAATAATAATAATAATAATAATAATAATAATAATAATAATAATAATAATAATAATAATAATAATAATAATAATAATAATAATAATAATAATAATAATAATAATAATAATAATAATAATAATAATAATAATAATAATAATAATAATAATAATAATAATAATAATAATAATAATAATAATAATAATAATAATAATAATAATAATAATAATAATAATAATAATAATAATAATAATAATAATAATAATAATAATAATAATAATAATAATAATAATAATAATAATAATAATAATAATAATAATAATAATAATAATAATAATAATAATAATAATAATAATAATAATAATAATAATAATAATAATAATAATAATAATAATAATAATAATAATAATAATAATAATAATAATAATAATAATAATAATAATAATAATAATAATAATAATAATAATAATAATAATAATAATAATAATAATAATAATAATAATAATAATAATAATAATAATAATAATAATAATAATAATAATAATAATAATAATAATAATAATAATAATAATAATAATAATAATAATAATATCAGCATCAAATTACAAGCCTTTAAAGTATGACCCTTATGTGTTCTGTCAATAAAGTCTACTTTGAAAGTATCGTTTTGCAAAACAGTACGTCATATTTCGCGCTATACTCTGACGTCACACTATTCTGCCCCATTGTAATGTAACGTGTAAGCACCGCGCGCTGAGAAGGTGTCTATGTTAGTTAATGACGTAATCGTCGCGAGCAAGTTGCGAAGTAAATAAACGAGTCTCGACTTGTTTAATTACTTCCAATCACATGAAGCTTTTGTATTCGATATTATCTTATGGAATGTTTTAGAGTTCTCTAAAAGGTAATGGCAGCTATATAAAAGAGACGCAGCTATGCCCGAGAGTCAGTTACATAGGGGGTAAGGCAGTTAGTGAGTTAGGAGCATAGTAGTGTCGTGGTGAGCGGATGCAGTATAGTGTCGAGTGGAGGACTCGGGATGTTACTGCTATACTGTAGTGACAGCACGCACTTTAGAATCCTATCAAATGAGGCATTTGTTTTCGCTTTTCGCCACGAAGCGAAAATTTGGTAGCATGCGTGTCTCAAAATATTCGCTTGCAAGCGTACGACTCGAGACGAAAGTATTAATCTAACGTCATTATTTTGCCACAATTCAATTCAAAGCCAATTTATATATTTATCATATACAACTGTCATAATATTTCCTATTTTAATAGTATAAAACCCGAAAATTCCCATAATAAAAAACGAATATAGAATTCTAAAGTGCATGCTACCAAGATTCGTAAACGTAAAATCGCATTGGCCTGTTTTCTATGATAGAATTCTAAAGTGCGTGCTGTCACCACTGGTATAGCTGTGGAAGCGAATACTAGGTAGTTTTCAGGAGTATTGGGAAACTAGAGAATACGGGGACAGTAACGGCGAGTGGAAGTGGATACTCGGCACTTATGTTAAAAAGTTGTGGCAGTGATACTGGATCGGACAGTGCAATATAACATAAATAAACAATGACACAAATACGTAATGACATAAATAGCGTGAAAATAAATAGTTGTGTTAATTGTTTAAATAAATAATCTTAGCCGTATTCATAGTAACTGAGATAGATCTGGTTTAAACTAGGTCTACGTAGACTAGGTATAACTTAGACCACCCTGGACCTATTCATAGTAAATTTTAGTTTCAGTTTAAAACTAGTCTACGTAGACCGAGTTTAGTCATTGTATCCATCTGAACACAGTGGCGGATTTGACACTTCTGAGGCCCCAAGCGCAATTCAATTTTTAGCACGATCCCTATACCTTCCTTACCAAGGGTAGCGAGAGGTAAAAATACTAAATTCCACAAAAACTAGAACGAAAAGCAAAATTTAAAGTGATTTTGGCATCTTTTAAAAAGTAGGGTTAAACTTCTTTAAAATGAATGTACTTAACATTAAAGTATTTTTGAAAATTTGCAAGCAAAAATGTCGCATTTTTCACGAATACGGCCTAAAAATCTAATAATCATTTTATCGCGAAATACAGAGATAACATATCTATTTGCATTACATTATGTACCCGAATTTCAACAAATTGAGTTCTGTGCGTTAGGATACGATTACATTATAGTTATTTGCATACTAAGTGCGTGAACGCTTGGTTCCCGGTTGGGTGTCTGGCGTTGCGAGCTTGCGAGCGTTGCCATAGAACGATTCCGGGAACCAAGTTCATGCACGTGGTTTGTACAATATTTTTTGTACGAATAGGGGGTATAAAATTAATAATTAGTAATTTGTGTACAAATAATTTTATTTAATAAAACTTTATTACATAATACTTCTTTGTAGCTATTTCAGAGTGATGTGTCAAATTTAAATTCCAATTATTTGAATGTTTTTTTTATGTAATGTATTGTTAATAATCATCTAAATAACTATTTATTACTTAGCAAGTATTTCACTTGTAGTATAGGCGATGTGCACATTTTGAGCGTCAGCGCCTCTAACGGCTACTTTGGCGTTTTTGGGTACCTATTAAATTTTGACATTTCAAGAAAGTGATACAATTTACAATTTTATTTTGAGTTTTTGTTGTTGTATATGAATATTATACGTCATAGCGTATTGAAATGAATAAAGAAATTATTTAAAAAGTTCTATGTGAATCAAAAAAGTAATAATACCAGCGAAGGTACTGTGACAGAAAATATAATTTTTCTCATAATATGTGATTTCTGTAAACCATTTTATCATACTTAGATTTACATTATAATTTATAATATTAGTTAAATATTATAAGATGCAGAATATATGGAAATTGCGATTAAAGAGATGGAAAACTTGGATGATTGGAAAGAAGAAAATTTCTGCATATCACGATATCAGTGGATGATGTTAGCATATTTGTTTTATATTAGCATAATTAACGAATATTCTTCATTAAAAATATACCAGGCTCTAAGTGGAATCAGTTGCACAAGCTCGGAATAGAGAATACACGAAAAACACGAACCATGTGAATTTTTACTTTTAACATTAATATTACATTATATAATAAATCGACTAATTATGTCACAAATATACCTTCTATATGACACAACTGCAAGTATTATACAAATTTAAGATAGTTTTCTGCTTCTTTTATTATATTTTGTTCAAATTTAACTTAAGAAACACATTTTTATATAATTCATTGTTTCAATCATATGACCATTGTTTGAATTTTATTCATAAGTATCTTTTACATTGAGAAAATATGTAAACCAAAAGAATTTTTCATGTTAGTAGAAGATATCTGTTGAAAAGTTATTTTCTTACGCATATATTCCTCATATAATATTCTAAGAAATTTATGAAATTTGATATTTCAATCGGTAATTTTGTCAGAATTATTACATCTCCCACTACATCACATAATATTTGACGTCCTATCATTCGCATTCATTGCACATGACATAAAACATAACCTTGTTATTTTTCAATGAGTAACCACTTTTGTCATTTTTGTCTGCTGTCGCCGCTGACTACTTTTGTGCACACCGCCCATATAGCAAATTTAAACTTAATAACTTGTTAAATTTCTTATTGTTTTGCTATAATTTACATTACGTTTACTGGTTATGTTTTACCGACTTCCCAACAAAAGTGAACTGAAGGACATAAAAGATATCCGAGTGAGACGAGGATATGAAATAGGTAGCGATCATTACCTAGTAGTGCTCGATATGAAAACAAAATTAGAACCGAGCGTGTCCAAAGACCAAGCAAAAACCAGGAAAGTGGAATATGAGAACATTAGAGCCTACAAGCTTCAAGAAGAAAATATACGAGCGAGGTACCAAGAAAAAACAGATACTGAAATCGAGAAAAACAAAGAAAATTTACTAAATCGGGATTTAGAAAACCAATGGAACGAGTTTAAGAACATAATAAAAAGAGCTGCTGCAGACGTCTGTGGAAAAACTAGAGTAACAAACAAAAAGAAACAAACAGCATGGTGGACCAATGAAATAAAGACTGAAGTAAAACAGAAAAAAAAATTATAGAAAAAATATTTGGGAAACAATAAAAACACGGAATACTATCAGGAATATAAACAACAACGAGATAAGGTTAAAAAGTTAGTACAAGATGCAAAAGCGAATTCATGGAAAGAATTTGGGGAAAGAATGGAAAAAGAAGCTACAGGAAACGCCAAAATGTTATATAATACATTGAGAGGACTAAGAAATGGAAAGAAAAACCCACTAAAAAATGTGAAGGACAACAAAGGAGAAGCAATTACTGAAGAATTTAAAATAATGGAAAGGTGGAAGGAGTACTTTGAAAAACTCCTTGAAGCTGGTACATCGACAAATACATCAGACAATAGAGGATCAGAAAAAACACAAGAGGACGAACATCAGGAGCAAGATATTGAGATACAAGAAGTATACGACGCAATACAAAAACTCAATCCAGGAAAAGCACCAGGCATTGATGGTATACGCCCAGAGTTAATCAAATATCTAGGAGAGCAAGGTATTACATTGTTGCACAGGATTATCTCATTAGCATGGAAAACAAACAGGATACCAGATGACTGGAGAACAGCTTTGATAGTACCTATCCATAAAAAAGGAGATTCTACTAACTGTAACAACTATAGAGGCATATCCTTATTATGTGTGGCATACAAGATATATGAACGAGTTATTGAAAATCGACTTAGACCACAAATAGAAAATAAACTTAAAGACACGCAGGCTGGCTTCAGAGCTGGGAGATCAACGCAGGACTGGATCTTTGTGATCAGGCAGATAGCGGAACGAGTGATAACAGCAGACCAAGGTCTATACCTTTGCGCAATAGATTTAGAAAAGGCCTTTGATAGCGTCCAAAGAGAAGAAATATGGAAAATTATGGCAAAAAGAGGAGTTGATACAAAACTGATCCAAGTAGCTAAAAGCCTTTATCTGAAAACGGAAAACACAGTACAGGTAGGAGGCATTAGATCAGAAAAATTTGTCACTACTAGAGGAGTGAGACAGGGTAGTATCTTAAGCCCACTTCTTTTCATAATGGTAATGGATGAAATAGCATGGAAAGCTAATAAAGGAATAAAAGGCCCCAACTTGGGATACAGGAAACTGAAACCAGTCCAAATAAGGGAACTACTATACGCCGACGACCTCATCCTCTTCTCTAGCGAAAAAATGAACTAAAAACTAGAATTGAAAAATGGAGAGACGCATTATACGGATATGACTTAAAAATAAACACAAAAAAGACAGAGATAATAAAGATAAGCAATAAGCACGAAGAGATAGAGATAGACTTCCAAGGAGAAAAGATACCTCAAGCCAACAAGTTAAAATATCTAGGAGCTATGATTCATGAAAATGGTAAATTAGATAATGAAGTGACAAACAGGGTAGGTAAAGTAGCGAGCCTATATGGAGCACTACACAAAGCATTCTTCCAAAAAAAAGAGATTTCAAAAGAAACAAAGGTTCGTATATACGAATCAGTTTTAGTACCAATGCTCATCTACGGCAGTGAATCATGGGTAATTACGGATGGAATAAGAAGTAAAATAGAAGCATGTGAGATGAAAATTTTAAGGAAAATTGAAGGAGTGACGAAAATGGACAAAATTAGAAGTGAAGAAATTCGAAGACGGCTAAAAGTGAAAAGTGTGATGGACAAAATCGAAACTCAACAATTGAGATGGTTCGGCCACGTTGTGCGAATGGAAGATGACAGATTATGTAGAACGATATGGGAAATGGGAACAGACAAAAGAAAAAAGCGCGGTAGGCCACGAATAACTTGGAATAGTGAAATAAATAAAGTGCTCGAAAAGAAAGGTATCGGTTGGGCACAAGCGAAAAATGACGCCAAAGACCGCAAAAAATGGAGAAAATTTATCACCTCTACACCTATGGTAGAAGAGGTTTCCGGATAAGTAAGTAAATTTCTTATTGTTTTGTTATAATTTACATTACGTTTATTGGTTATGTTTTACCGACTTCCCGAGTGCTCTGTCTTGCCGACTCCCGCCAAGCAGAAATTGTTGCCAATAATGTAAACCAAATGCACTAACTTTTGAAATTTCATTGAATATTCCACCATTTTCTTTTATTATTAAGCGAAAGGATGATTGACAAACTATACTTTTTTATTATAAATATATTTCTTTAATATTTTATTGTCCTAAAGCACGAACAAATATCTTGACCAAATCTCCAGTGTACGTGATGTGTACATATGCAAATATTTATATAAATGAATTTGATATTTTTACGACACCGCCAAATAAAATATATTCAGTTTTTAAAACATTATAATTATGTCAATAAATTATAATGTACCTTTTTATATATGTATATTGCATGATTATTTTCTATTATTATGATTATTAATTCATTTGTTTGTACTATTACTGTTACTTTGTCATTGTTTTTTGTTTTTGTCATGTAATTGGTGTAAAACTGTTGGGCAAATAAACTTATTATTATTATATTATTATATTTAAGAAATACTTTAGAAATAGGAGAGTATTTTTCCAAAATTTCCTGATCGCTTATCTGGTGGAGACCTGGAAAATTAACGTTTCGGACGTTGCTTAGGCGACGCGAAACAACACATTTCAATGCATGAATACGAAAAAAGTATTTTTTGAAAATTTACAAGAGAAGAAGTCATAATTTCCACAAATATGCGTATAGAAAAGACTCCGAAAGTGATGACGTTAAAATCGAGCAGGAACTACTAAAGTTGAAAGTAGGCTTCCGGTTTCTTAACTACATTTTGAAAGAGTTGTGAACGAACCGTACTAGCACCAAATTTAAGTAAAGATATTCTATCTTTATCTCGTCAGTAGAGAGCAAACTTGCATATATTTTGAAATATGACCGCTAGGCCGCCACAAAACATATGGCATAGTGTTAGCGATAAAGTAGAGAAGAACCAAAAAAATACCTCAAAAACAGCACCAAACACACAGCACTGTACAAAACCAACACAATTCAACACTGTCCTGAAATAGAACGGTAAAGGCGTAAACACATACTTTCTTGAACACTTTTAACAACTTTTATTTCAGCCCGCCAGAAAGGAGACACAGCACCACAAAATAATCAGCGGCCATTCACTACAAGCGTCAAGTGAATACTAAATCTACCACTTCACTACTGCTGGCGGCTAATAACAAATTACATAAAACTAAGAATTGAATAACACTTCCGACCAATTAAATCAAAAATTAAATTATCATAAAATATAAAAATTGAATACTACTTCCAACTAATTAAATCAAAAATTAACTGTTTCCTGTTCGAACACGATGGTTACATCATGAAATCCCATGTGGCGAATTTGGCTGCTAACAATAGATATGTTATTCAATTTAAATTAGAGAATACTATTAAATTATTAATTATATAATAATAAAAAGAATAATAATAATAATAAAATGAAGAAAAATAAGAGCATGTATGAATGCAATTATGTAAATGGCCGAGGCGAAAGAAATGTGCTTAGACAGGAATGTGTGGCGAAGGATAATTATTTCGTAACTATTATTGTGGTCCGGATGAGGTATTTCGCTACAGGAAATCAGTCACTTTAATATGATTGAGGAATTTTTGTTGTAAGATGTTCGGTTAGTAAGAATGTTGTTGAAAGAGTGAATAATTTTTTTTATTATTGTTTCGGGTTTGTGTTAACCCATTAAGTGGAACATGCGTGATTTTATGTCTGTATGTAAATGAAACATTTTTTAATTTTGAGACCTGAAATTTGAGGCCCCCTCGATTTAAGAGGCCCCAAGTGCGCGCTTCCTGCACCTGTGCGGAAATCTGCGATGAATACGAAGTAAGCTACAAACATAAATATTCGAATATTTTCAAATGTCATTTAGTTGTCAATGTAAAAATTAATACATAAAATTATGTAAAATAGTTACTTTTTTAATGTATTATGCATAACTTTAATACATAATGCTAATGCGTAACGTTAAGAAAAACATTGCATTTTCTGCACCAAAATTTAATTGATAGTGTCTATGGGAATTGTATACTAGTATTCACGAAAGATGACTATGCAAGGTCATTTGTTCGATGAAAGAATACACATCACTTTATAGCAGTAGCTTAGCAACATTTTGTATTAGAAAGAGAAAGATTATTTGACCTATGTCTATTTAATTTATGTGGTGTGACAGATATACGTAAATAGGGGCATTACTTTCTATCACACTGTAAATAATAATGATATATATCGTAGAATTACAGATACCTAATTATCTACTATACTACCCAGTAGCGTTGACGTTTAAATCAAATTATTGTTCCTTGGTTTATAAGTTAAGTCTATGTTTTTGTATTTTGCAAAAACATAAGTGAAGAACATACATCTTTCAGAAAGGCATTATTTAGAAGAAACATAATTTTCAAATGAATTACTCTTAGTTTTTCTGTTAAAATGTGTCCATAAATATTTCATGTTGCACGCCTATGCATACGAAATACACTGAAGTTATCTGCAAGTAATATTATATCAGAAGGCTCACAAATGACCTTGAATAATCATCTTTCGTGAATAATAGTTTACATGATTTTGCTTGCTTATTTAGCGAACTATCAAACACTGTCAAAGTTGACGTTGCATTTTCATTTCATCCTTGGTCTATATACTCGTAGTTCTTGATTCCATTCTAAATAAAATGAATGGAGAAATATTTATAACATTAATATCACAAAATAGTTTATTATGGGATAAAAAATCGAAAGACTTTAAAGATGCTGATAAGAAAAAGTACGTATGGGATACGATTGGAAATAAATTTAATATATCAGGGAAAGATACTGACAGTGACGTAGTGAGGGGGGGGGCAAAGGGGGCTATTGTGCCCCAGGCGCCACTCGCAGGGGCACCAAACTGTCCTCAGGACAAACAAATTTTAATATTTGAGTTTCGGGAACGACACTGCCTTCCTCCAACTGTAAACAGCTGGCCATTCCAGAGCGGTTGCTATGAGAATGGCGAAAATACGTTACTGCGCATGTGACGTCAGTCTAGGAGCTAAAAGTTGGCTATCTAGCTATATCTGCTGTTCCGCTGCGGCAACAACCAGGCAACTACTTCCAACTATAAATTGACACATTGCATTCAGTGTGCTGGAGTAGGGTGACCAGACGTCCCGGTTTTGAGTTGTATGTCCCGGTGTCCCGATTTTCATACCCGACTCCAAATTTATTACTTATATCATCTATCGACTGATATTTTTATTTCATTAATAAATTTTTAATTGTTTTATAATAATAATAATGTAGCGCTACAGGCCAAGTTGGCCCATGGCTTCTTGAATAATATTTCGCCACTGCATCCTGTTCTGAGCTTTCACTTCCCAGTTTTTGATTTTTAACTGTTTGATGTCACTTAACACTTCGGTTTTCCACGTTTTTCTTGGTCTACCTCTTCCTCTACCCGCACAGACTCCACTTTCAAAAACAGTTTTTACCGCCCTGTCTCTCGTCAGTCTCGTTACATGTCCTAACCACCGTAATCTTTGTGCTTTTATCACCTCTATTATACCCGGTTCACCAAATAAGTCCATAACTTCCTTATTAATTCTTCTAAACCACCTGCCTTCAACTTTTATTCTTCCCAGTATTTACCTCAAAATTTTTCTCTCCCACACCTCAAGTTTGTTTTTGACACAGTTATTTAAAACCCACAGCTCACAACCATACATGACTGTTGGCCTGATGATTGTTTTGTAAATCTTCAATTTTGCTCCACGGGATAAATTTTTATCTTTTATTTATTTTGCAGTTTCCCTACACATCTAGATCCTTTTGCTAGCCGCGCATCTATTTCTTCTTCTTCTTTATTAGTGCCGGTTAGCAGCACGCCTAGATAAATAAATTTCTCCACTCTTTCAAATTTATATCGTTTGTTTTGCTCTGCAACAATTTCTAAAAAGGATTCTCTACTGTTATTCCTACCTCTCAATACCAAATATTTAGTTTTCTCTTCATTAGTTATCAACCCCACTGTTCTGGCAACTTTCTCTAATTTTTTAAAAACTTCTTTCAATTCCTTTTTTGTTCTGGTAATGATTGCAATGTCGTCGGCGTATGCCAAGGCTTGGTATCTATGGTGATATATTGTTCCTCTAGTATGCACTCCACTTTTTCTCATAACCCACTATAAAACCAGATTAAACAAAATTGGTGACATTGGATCTCCCTGTCGTAATCCTCTCGTTACTGTAAAACTGTCTGATATCGATCCATCTACTAATACTTTGCATTTTGTATTTGATTGCGTCATTTTAACTAATTTTATTAACTTTTCCGGCAATTTAAAAGCTTCCATTATTGTATATAATTTTTCTTTGTTTACAGTATCATATGCCTGCTTAAAATCGATGAAAAGTATGTGTACAGCCAAATTATGCTCGTAACTATTTTCCGTAACTTGTTTTAAAGTGAATACTTGGTCCATCGTGGACCTGTTTTTTCTAAACCCGGCCTGGTAATCTCCTAAATTTTCTTCTATTACCTCTTTTAATCTGTTTCTTAAACAAGTTGCAAGTACTTTATATATTACATCCAACAGAGCTATACCTCTATAATTATTGCAGAGGGATTTGTCACCCTTCTTAAGTAGGCATTTCCTCATTTTCCCATACTTCTTTTATTATTTCATATATTTGTTGTTGCAAGGCTTCACCTCCTAATTTATATATCTCGGCTGTCACTCTGTTTTCTCCAGGACATTTTCCGTTCTTCAAATTTTTTATTATTTCTTCACTTGTTGGAGTTTCTTCGTTTGTTTTCGTATTTTGAGTTCCTCCTACTCCTGCAATCTCTACTATTTGCTGATTATGTTCTTCTTCCCACTCCATACTTTCTTCATTTAACACCTCTTCGAAGTATTCTGCCCACCTCTTTATCTTTTCTTTTCCTGTTACTAGCTGACCTTCTTTGTTTTTACAGTATATTTGCTTTTTACTACTATCACTATGGCTTTTTTTAATTTCCTGGTAAAAATTTCGTATCTCTTTATTCCTATAATTTTGTTCTAGAGCTAACAATTTTTCCTGAATTACATCTCTCTTCTTCTCCCTACATAGTGACTTTGTTTTTTTCTTTTCGTTTAAATAGTTAAGTTTATTTTGCTCATTAGGGTTCTTAAGGAAACACAATCTCGCTTCATTTCTTCTTTCTATAGCATCTTTGCACTCTTCATCGAACCATTTATTTTTGCATGGTTTTCTTGTTGCACATAACATTTTCTTACAAACTGATTGTATTTTTTCTTCCGTGTTTTTCCACTTATCGTTTATATTTCGTAGACTTTTTACTACCTCTAACTCTTTCTCTATCTGGTTTCTATATCGTTCTAAAACTTCTTCATTTTGCAGAGCCTCTATATTAATTTTGTTCCTTCTTAGTACTGTATTTTCCTTGTGTCTGGTCACTTCTAGTTGGATTCTAACTTCTACCATGAAATGATCAGAGTTAGCATCTGCTCCTCTTCGAGATTTTATATTCTTTATTATTCTGCTATGTTTAGTTTCAATTAATATGTGATCAATTTGATTGCAAACCTTTCCGTTAGGTGCTAGCCAAGTTCCTTTATAAATATCCTTTCTTTGGAAGTATGTGCTCATAATTTTCATTTGATGTTCTATCGCAAATTGTATTAGCATTATTCCATTTTCATTGGATTCATGATGTTTACTAAATCCACCTGTCACATATTTATAAAGTGCTTCATTTCCTACCTTTGCATTTAAGTCGCCGATAATTATTTTTATATGATATTTGGGGATCACACTTAATAATTCTGAGAGCTCTTCATAGAATTTATTTTTTTGCTCCACATCCTTATCATTTGAGTGGGCATGTACATTAATAATGCTGATTTTTCTATTTATACCTCTAATTCTTATTTGGGATAGTCTTTCCGAAATCGTAGTAAAATTTATTACGGATTCCTTCAACCTCTTATGTACCATAAAACTTGTTCCGAAATACTTCGTTTCCCAACCACTGTTGAACACAACGTATTCTCCTATTTCAATTATACTGTTTTCTTTTTGTTTAGTTTCTTGCAGTACAGCTATATCTACCTCGTATCTTTTAAATACCGATACCAGATTCATGTATGCTCCTTCTTCATTCGTACCTTGGAGATTCCATGTTATCATTTTCAACTTTTTGTTTCTATTATAATTATACCTTACTCGTTGTCCAATATTGCGCCTTTTCGTCACCTTATTCTCCGTTCTTTGTATTTGCACTCTTAGTTTTTGGAGATTGTGCTTCTTCGAGAGTTTCAAGGTCCTCATTCCATATAAACTCTTTTTCATCCACCCTTAATCCATTACGGAGAAACTTAACTTCTTTTCCTTTTGTTTTTTCTTCTCTTGCTTTTTCTCTAATTGAGGCCTGCATTTTTCTTTGGCTTTGTGTGTAGTCATTATCAATGTATATTTTCTTTCCTTTCAATTTACTTTTATTTTTCATTATTTCGATTTTGTCATCATAATCTTCAATTTCCGCTAATATTGTTGGTTTCGACTCACTTTTTCAACCTATTATAGTAGCAGATTTCACCTTGCATGCAACTTTTAATTCGTTTTTTAGTAATGTGTCAATCGCTTCTTTCGGCTTTCTTCCTTCCATTTCCAACCCATGAATAATTATATTTTTCTTTCTACTTTTTATATCATTACCTTCAACCTCTTTACTTAACTTTTGAATTTGTTCCCTTAGTGCTTCTCTTTCCTCTTGCCACTTAGCCTCCTTTGTTTCAAGTTCTCTTTTTAAATTTTCAATTGTTTCGTTGTTTTTATTTATACCATCTTTGAGTTCTTTATGGTTTTTATCCATTTTCTCTTCCATCTGGCCAAGTGTTCCGGTTAATGCTAAAATCATCTCCTTTAGTTCCTTTAGCTCGTCCATTTCTCCTACGTTTATTTTATCCGCCTGTCGCGTTACTGGAGATCTATGTGTTTTACGGCTTTTCCTAAATAATTTCTCACTATCCTCTTCTTTTTTTCTTTTTTCTATAGAAACGCTTCGACCTCTAAAATCTTTACTCATACCTTTTGGTGAATACGGTCCTGTCCTGTCGTTCAGTTATTCACAAACATGCGCTGCGCCGCCGAGCTGACCGCTGTCCGTTGACTGGGCAAGGTTACTTGTGTCACTTCTCACTTTATTTTATAATTATCTTAAAATTTTAAACAGTTTTTAATGTCCTAATAGTAAATTTTACCAAATTTTATCAATGGAACTTCGCATGGGCTCTTTCTACCACTATACTTAAAACTTGTGTTTAAATTCACTCAGTAATGCCTTCAGATTTCGGGTTTTTTACTGGAGCTCACTTTAACACGTATCTATGCACGCCACTTAGAACTCTCAATTGTTTTATATATTCTAATTTTAATTCTTAAATCTTGCATTTTAAAGTAAGTGCGTTTCTGCGCAAATTGTAAATTAAGGTAGTTTGCAATGTGTACGTGCGGCATGCGTATTCACAATTGTGTGTAAGTCTGTGGTACTAGTACTGTGCTTACGAAACTTATGGGTTTTGGGATGTTTTTACTTTAATTTATGAGTAAGAACCTATTAAATTATATGTATAAGTATTATTTTTATTTAAGCCAACAATCCGTTAAATATATTCTCTTTTCTAAAATGTTCTGTGACCTGGCAATTTATTTTTGTACATGGAAGGGGAAAAACATGCAGCTTCACATCCCGTGAAAAAAAGTAACTTTCAATTATAAGGCATTTGACCTTGAATAAAAAAAAATTTCGCCTGCGCCGCTTTTTTTGAATATATTATCTAATCAAAATTTTGGTGAACGCGATGCCACTGGTTTTACAATTCTCTGAAAAATGTCCCGGTTTTGCAATTTATAAATCTGGTCATCCTATGCTGAAATATAATAGTGTATTATATGTAATAAAATAATTGGAGAAAGATCACAGAAGACATACAGAATATTGCAATTTTATTAATATATTACTTGCATTTGCTATAAAGTAAGTTATCGTTTTTTTATTTTATTTACTCTTATTTAAAAGTACTATCTATCTAAAGATAACATTAAATTAATATTATTTCTTCTCATTCATTTATATTACCATATATTTTTAAATTTCTTAATAATCTCATTATTTCTTTGTTCAGCTTCTTTATTTTTTAACGCGATTTTTTTTTCTCAAATTAAAAGTCTAGCTTGAACTTGTGTCCCTATTTGTCCTGAAAAATAGTATGTATAGTGTCTTGTAGACGCGCACTTAGGTAGTGACTATTCATAATGTATCATACAGTATTTTAGGTAGGTACTGCACTCTGTTATCGAAATAAAATTAATAAAACTAAAAACTTTTTTCTAAATGTTGGAGTAAGAAATTAAAATGTCTATAAAATATATTTGTATTTATATACCCGTTTTTTGGTCAAATATCTGTAGTAAAATGCCCTAAAATGACATTTAAAGATTATTTTATGAAAAAAATTCTTGCGGGAAAGGTATTATACCCCAGGCGCTAATTATGCTCGCTACGCCACTGGATGCTGAAGTACTCTTTCGTGCTACAAGAGCAAAATATCAGCGTGAGAAAAAGAAGTGGATCTGCTGCTGGTAGCAAAAAACCATGGCATCTTCGGGAGCAATTGCTCTCTCTAGATGATGTAATAATACCCAGAAGAACGTTTTGTTCTCTAAAAAACAAAATAGAAGAAAACCCTGGTTCGTTCGATATTCTTCCAGTAACGTCTTCATGTGGTGCTAAAACTTTGGAGAGATATACGACAGAGAAAGAACAAAATGTAGCAGAGGAACTGATTGAATTGGAAGATGATTCCCAGTTTAACTTATTATTGGACGTGGAAAGTTCCTATTTGGAAGATTTTGATTGTGACATTATCAGAAACATTATTATCGTTGTACCAAAATCAGATTCCATTGCGATAATATCATAACCCCATCCATCAACATCACAACCCATCACATCAACTCCAACGCTTGCTGTTTCCACTCCCTCTCCCATCCCTATTGCTACATTTCAACAGAAAAAGAAACGAGGAAAGAATTCAGACATTTTAAAAATGGAATGCGAGCAACTGTCCGAAATTGCATCAGCAATGATATCGCCTTTAATTACAACAGCACCACATGAAGACTGGAATATAAAGCCTAGTATTAAATATTTTTGCAAGTTCTTGGGTGAGCGCTTGAATGCATTACCAGAAAATGAAAAACGTGAATTAGAGCTGAAAATAATAGCCGCCTTATATGAAATAGAATTTAAAAAAATATATTTTGCCATCATAATTATTTTTATTTTTCGTGTAATAAAGTTTTGTTTATAGTTGTGTAAAAATTGTCTATATTATATTAGCTTGCCGGGCCTGGCTAAGTGTTGAAAAGTGTGAATGATTTGTGCTCCGTAATAAATTACAAATTGCTGAGAAACTATCAAAATATAATCCAAAAGTGTGAGATGAAAGTATGAATTAAAGATACCAAGTGCATCTAAGAACAACCTGCATCTATTAGAGTAAGTTTGAACTAGTATTTTAAATAAAATAACAACGAAATTGAATAAACTGCACGGAACGATAAAGAATTAAGGTCCGACGGGGCGACTGGCCTTGGCTCTTTTGCGCGTTTTAACAACGTTCGAACACCGATACAGCAAATAAAGAAATAAATATTGATAGATAAAAAACCTCGATACACAAATACAAAAGACAAGGACGGCTCTTAAATAATTAGAATCTAACAAAATGGATTCAGATGCTGATTAATCCACAGATGAGAAAAAACGGAAAGCAATAAGAGAACCTCAAAATGTATTTTCTATGAGCAAAAAGACATTAAGAACTCCTAATAAAACACCAAAACAAGATGGAGATAAGTTATACTATTAAGCATGGTGGCATAGAGAAATAAATGGAAGAGTGATATATTTAATAGTTATTGCGGAACCATATAATATATAAATTTTAAATACATACGCCCCAACAGAAATATCACAATCCGAAGAAAAAGACAAATTCTATGACGGAGTAGAAGAAGACCTAGAAAAATTACCGAAGGAAGATCTATTTCTCTTAATGGGAGATTTTAATGCACAAATCGGGAAGGAAGATTATCTGCAAGACGTAACTGGAAAATACACAATACACGACATCACAAATGATAATGGAGCTAGCAGCAAGTTATAATATGGTAATAAGTAGTACTAAATTCAAGCACCCTAAAAGACACAAAATAACATGGACGTCACCCGATCAGAAATCAGAGTCGCAGATAGACCACATACTAGTTATGAAGAGACGACAAACATCAATTCTCGATATCAGAACATACTGGGGGGCATGTGCCGACTCAGTCATGGTAGGAGCAAAAGTACGGCTAAAACAGAAAACAATTCCTAAAGAAAATAAGACGAACAAATGGAATATTGAAGCGTTAAAAGAAGAAAAAATAAGGAATCAATACACAGAGAAAATAGAAGAACAATTAAATAGTCACAGAAATGAAGAAAATAGCTTAGAAGATAACTGGATGCATATAAAAACAGCTATTAATCAAGCAGCAGAAGAATGCATCGGAAAAAGTAAAAATATGAAAAGAAAACGATGCTATAATTATAAATGCAAAGTAGCCCCAGAAGAAAAAGTTAAAGCAAGAATAAAGTGGATGGGAACAGGAAAAGAAAAAGATAGAAGATATACATAGAGAAAAGAAAAGAATGTAACAAAACTATACGAAATAGTAAAATATCATGGATAGAAGCAGAATTAATGGAAATAGAAAATGAAGGACAAAACAAAAATACCAAAAAATTCTACCAGAAAATTAATTACCAAAATAAACCATACATATCAAAGACATTTTAACTTTGAATTTATAAGATAATGTATCGTTATTAAATAAAACTGATTTTTGGACTTCCATTATCTTTATTTAAAAACACGAATTTTCTCACAACGTTTCGGTAGCTAATATCTGCTTCCGTCATCAGGTATTATCAGTACACCTGATGACGGAAGCAGATATTAGCTACCGAAACGTTGTGAGAAAATTTGTATTTTTAAATAAAGATAATGGAAGTCCAAAAATCAGTTTTATTTAATATCAAAGACAACTGGAATAAAGAAGGTGAAATAGTTATGGAGGAAGAACAAGTTAAGGATATTTGGATGAAATACTTCGCAGAATTATTAAATGAGGACTTAGAACAAACAAAGAATGTAGTTGGAGACGAAGACGGAATTATAGTCAAAGACCTTACTTTAGAAGAGTAAGAGAAATTCTAAAAAATACTCGTAACTCTAAAACACCAGGAAAAGATGGGTTAAACAATGAATTATTAAATATGGAGGGGAAGCCCTTACAGAACACATACCGTGTGTCTATTTTAAAGGTGTACATAGGAGATTAATATGGGGAATCAGTTTTTTGCAATTTCCTGCTCGCCTCATTATTTTAAGCAAAAATGCGTCAAATAAAAGTTTTAGGGTATAAAATTCTACATCTAAAATAATAAACAGAATTACCTTTACATGCATTATAACGACATAAATTAAATATGAAAATGTCGAAAATTACGTTAAAAATATCGACAGCCATGGAATTGAACAAAAAATAAATAAATGCTTGACGTTTTATCTGTCACAACGTAAGTTAACTTGTTAACTTATTTGACGTTTGTGACAATTTGATTTGAACAAATATTTTATTTTAATTTATTTTTTTATTTTAAGTACATCTACCCAACAGACTTAGTCTAAAATAGGTCAGGAATATAAATATAATAAACAAAATTAACTGTAACATAGTATGCAAAAATACAAAATATAGTAAACAAGACAATACTGTAAGTGAAATGGTAAATAATGTAGCATTATACAATAGTTAGCTATAAGAAGTATTAACTGTAAGTGCATTAGCAAAGAAAGTAAGTATAAGTCGCAAATGTCTATAAGAAAATATCTATATCTATATTTAACTCGGCGTTATCAAAGTAAGTGTACATTCGATGAAGTGGTGATTTAAAGAAAAGGTTAGTGCGAGCAGAAGGCAAATAAAATAAACGATGGTTTCTATTAAATTTGGAAGGAATATGGAAGTTTAGACAAGAAAGTGAAATCGGATCATCAATATGCCCAGAAATAAGATTTCGTAAATGATTTAAAGAACATAAAATTCGTCTTTCCTCAAGTGACTGACACTGAAATATTTCACAAAGAGTTGCGCATGGTAAGTGTTGTGGTGGGTAGGAGGACATGATTTTATAGTAAATATATTTTAAGAATTTTCTTTGAATTGAATCGATTATTTTACTTTGATTTTGATATATAGGATTCCATACAACAGAACAGTATTCTAGCTTGGATCTAATAAATGAGTAATAAAGCGTAAATATTGCGGCTATATTTGTAAAAGATTTTGTATTACGAATAATGAATCCAAGCATTTTATAACTGGCTGACGCAATATCTTCGACATGATAAATAAAACTTAGGTCCTTGTCAAATACAACACCGAGATCTTTAATTTAATTACAAGTGAGAGGGAGGAATTGTTTAACGTTTAATTTCGTAATTGAAAGAAATCGGTTCCTGTTTTCTAGTAAAAGATAAAACCTTACATTTTGAAAAATTTAGTTGTAATTATTTTCATTACACCATTAATTGATTTTATTGCGATCAGACTGGAGTAGGGTACAATCATTTATGTTTGTTATTGTTCGGAAAATTTTAAGGTCATCTGCAAATAATAATCGTTCACTACTAATGACTCCGTTAATATCATCTATAAATAAAAGAAATAAAAGAGGACCGAGGTTAGAACATTGCGGAACACCAGAGATTGCATAAAACGGTGGAGATTGAGAATTTTGGTAAGAGACGAAGAGTTGACGTGCTTCTCGATAAGATGAAAGTAAAGAAATTAAAGCGATAGATAACCCGAAAGTATGTAACTTCTGAATGAGTATGTTATGGTCTATTTTGTCGAAGGCTTTCGAGAAATCAGTGTAAATAGTATCTATTTGACCTTTTTTATCTAGTATAGAGGAGATATAGTGTGTAAAATAAGAGAGGTTCGTTGACGTAGACCTCTTACGCAAGAAGCCATGTTGCGAGAAAGAAAGCATGTTATGGATATTAGGATAAATTGAATTATAAATAATACTTTCGTAAATTTTACTAAGATTAGATAAAATAGTAATCGGTCTGTAATTTTTAATGTTGTTTTTGTCTCCTGATTTGAATATTGGAATAATTTTTCCTAGTTTCCAAGACGTGGGAAATTTACAAGTAGTAATAGATAAATTAAGTATAACGTATAAAGCATTTGTGAATGAATAATAACAATCTTTACTTATAAAGTTAGGAATTAAATCGGGACCGTGAGATAAATTATTTTTTAATTTTTTGATAGCTGTTTCGATATCTTTCTTTGTTATATGATTACAAGAAATTACGTTATTAGATACTGATTGGATGGTTGATACAGATTTACTACTGGGTGGTATGTATACGCTTTGAAAATAATTTGAAAATTCATGTGCAACCTCATCAGAAGTTTCAATAGTTCTATTGTTGTAAGTCATGGTATTCGGATAACAATTGCACTTTTAATGTTTATAAAATTCCAAAATTGTTTCGGATTAGCTATAATAGAGGTTTCACAAGATTTTATGTAATTAGAGTATGATATTTTTATACTAGTTTTAATTTTGCTTCTAAAATAATTGAATTTTTCATAATAAAATATATTATTTGGAAACCTTTTACGCATTTTAAAATAATGATTTTTCCTCTTTATATCGCCAATAGTTTGTTTCGTAAACCAGACGGGATAGTGTAATTTAGTACTAGTTTGTTGTGGTACACATTCATCGAATATACTGTACAAAACTGAATAAAAATAAGACAGAGCGGAATCAACGTCAAAGAAATTTTCAAGTGCACTCCAGTTAACATTTCCTATTAACTCATATAATTTAGGATAATTCGCTTTCTTGAAATTATACTTTTTGGAAATCGATGTAGGAATTTCGTAGTTGAAACCAGACTGGTTAATATCAAGTGAAATGTTGAGCGTGGGATGGTGAGAGTACTCCATATCAAAAATTGAATTATCCTTAATTACAGTACAGGTATTATTAGAAATTACTAGATCTAGTAAGCGGTTTTCAGTGTTCTTAATATTATTAAATTGTATTAATTCAAAATAATTTAAAAATTTTTTAAATAGTTTTACTACCGTTGAATTCGGATTTGTTACTAGAGCAGGTATATTAAAATCTCCCAGTATAACAATATAAAAAAAAGTGACAAAAAATTCAAAAATATTTCCATAAGAATCCGAGTTCAAAGCAGGAGGTATATAAACATTGAATATATAAATAGAATTTTGATCAACAACAATTTTTGTACAAATAATATCTACAATAACAGGTAATAAACTTATATAATTATCTAACGGAACATGGTACGAGTTGTATTTATTAGAAATTAGGGCAGCAACACCGCCACCACGAGAAACACCACATGCAGAAAAATTGCGATCATTTCTATAAACAGAAAATGAATTGTCACTCAGTTCGGAATTTAGAACACTCTCGGTTAACCAGGTTTCTGTGAAACACAGGATGTCAAAATTTAGAGCACTGATAGTAGAGTATAATAACTGTAAATTGTTATTTAAACCTTGAGTGTTTTGATAATATAAATTAAGGGAATTGGTAGAGCTATTAACTGAATGTTTTTTTTAGTTTTTTGCACTGATAATTTTAGGGGTACCAGAATAAAACTTCAGCAAGATGTCTTCTCCTTTGGCTTTACGATTAAGAAACTCGGCTTTCACGTTTTATAAGTGACGTTGCTGAATCGGGGTTCTGTCCTGATTTATATAAATATTATTTAATTCAGGAAATGTGCGAACTTTGGTTGCTTGTTTGAGGATATGAGCAGAATCGTTGTTGTTATTAAACGTGATCTTCAATAGACGGGGTTTAGAGTTAGAATCGGAGGAGCGTTTGCCTAATCTAAATATTTTACTGGATTCAAGTGATATGTTTGGAGCAATTTTTCTCAAAATTTTGGTAACTTGAGTTTTGTCATCAGTTTGATCAGATTCGGAGACACCACTGATAATTATATTATTCTCTCGTTTTCGTCTTTCGTTTAGTTCTTCTACGACAGATTCAACAATGCAATCTGGTTCTTTATTAATAATATTATGCGTGCTGAGTTTTTCATTAATATTTTTGATTTCTGCTTGAAGGTTATTAATTAGATCTTTAAGAGCAGTAAGAGTATCACTTGATGTAAAACAAATTTTACAAAATATTTTTACTGATCTAACAGAGGATCGAGTAAGTCTGCTAACATCATCGGTGGTAAGATTTACGCAAGAGAGATGCATTGTTGATTGACAACCATCGCAGGCTATGCTTTTATGCTGAGTAGAGACATCTTTCTTGCAATTTGGATAGTTGGACATACCTGGCATGTTAATAAAGTCAGATGTACGATCAGTGTTTGTTTCTTCGATTAATTATTCTTAATTAATATGTACTTGACCACTTGACCAGGTACGTTGAATAAAAAATAAGCGAAAATGAGCCTTATAATTCGCACTTCGCACGTGGAACAAATAAATGAAAAAAAAAATAATACTATCACAGATCACTAGGTGAACCACTATCACTACACTGTACTATTGGATGTAATAACTTTCGTGTCCGTTTACACAAATAAATTAAATTACAAAGAATACTACGATTTGGAGAAGAATTGTAAGAGCAAAACAACAGCATGTACTGTCGATAGTGCGGATGTTATTATCTTTTGATCGTTAATTATGGCAATAATAGAAATATAAAATTAATAAAGTTAAGAAAATACAGTTTTGTTTAAATAATATGAATATATTAAAAATTCAACATTGCGTAACAAAATAATGTATGATGCTGTTATGTACTCTCAACTCATTTCCAATCTGCCTTAGTACTAGAGAAGAGGTCTACACTCATCATTCCTAACACTCTTTCTTGGAGTAACGCATGTTCTGCTCGTCCTACATTCTGATTACGCGGCTCACGTGTATTTTTTGAAGACACATTAGCAGTCTTCAAATTAATCATTTCAAACAATAAAACTAGAGACAAAATCAAATTGTCAGAAACGTCAAATAAGTTAACTTACGTTGTGACAGATAAAACGTCAAGCATTTATTTATTTTTTGTTCAATTCCATGGCTGTCGATATTTTCAACATAATTTTCGATATTTTCATATTTAATTTCTGTCGTTATAATGCATGGAAAGGTAATTCTCTTTATTGATTTAAATGCAGAATTTTATGCTCTAAAACTTTTATTTGACGCATTTTTGCTTAAAATAATTAGGCGAGCAGGAAATTGCAAAAAACTGATTTCCCAAGTTATTCTCCTATGTACACCTTTAAGACAGACACACGGTATATGTTCTAATGAAGAAAATATGGAAAGAAGAACAAATACCAAAGGAATGGGAGATAGGACAAATAATAACGATTTATAAAAGGAGATAGACACGAATGTAAAAATTATAGAGGAATTACTCTGCTGAACACAACATATAAAATTCTAACAACTATAATACAGAAAAGGTTACATGAGATATCCAAAAGCATTATAGGAAAGTAGCAATTTGGATTCACTAAAGGAAAATCGACAAATGATGCGATCCATGTCATAAAACAAATAATAGAAAAAGCATATAACTACAATATGAAAATCGAATTGATGTTTATTGATTTCCAGTAAGCTTTCGACTCTGTAAAAAGAGACAAACAAATGTCGGCCATGAGGAAACTGGCAGTACCAACAAAACTGAGGAAGCTAATTTACGCCACAATGAAAGAAACACGAGTCACTGTAAAAACGCAAACAAAAGAAACAGAAGAATTCGTAACAAACAAAGGTGTTAAGCAAGGGGACTCATTGTTTGCAACACTCTTCAATATGGCATTAGAACACATAACAAGAAAAATAAACAAGAACTCAGTAAAAACAGGAGGGGGACAAATGGTCGCATATGCGGATGATGTAGTATTGATAACTAAAATAAGAGAGATATGCACAAGGTGTTGGAAGAACTAATTGAAGAAGGAAATAAGCTAGGATTAAAAATAAATAATAAAACTGAAATAATGAAATTAGAACAAGAATTCGAAAATGGAAAAATTAAAATAGAAAACTACGACTTTGAAGAGGTAAATAAATTTAGATATTTAGGAGTTATGCTGTCTAGTACTGGGAAGAATTCAGAAGAAATTAATGAAAAAATTAAATCAGCAAATAGAGCATTCCAAGCTAACAAAAAGGTACTGATAAACAAGATCCTATCAAGAAAAACAAAGATGAAAATTTATAAGACCTTAATAAGACCAATATTATGTAATCCTAGGACCTATCCGTTTGGCAGAAGGTGTGTTCCGAAGAAGAGCGAATAGAGAAATAATGCGAGAACTCAAAGAGGACATAGTCAGCAAAATAAAAGAATAAAGTACTTAGGGCATATATGGAGGGCCAAAGAGGATGAATTAATAAACATTTTTATAAAATGGCAACCATCAAGCAAGAAAAGGAGAGGAAGATCAAGGTCAACGTGGATCCAAGAAGTGAAAGAAGACCTGAGAGTACTAGGAAGAAAGAATCCAGAAGATAAAGCAAAGGACCGGAAACTATGGAATAGAATAAGCAAACAGATAGGAGAATTAAATGATGGAGCCTGATCAGCTCCGAGAAGACAGATCTTGTAAGCTTCAATAGAAGCGGCGCAACTCCACTAGGAGTGTTAAGCCACACATACACACATATTAGCTTGCCAGGGTACTTCACCAACACTGTTAACATACGATGCAATTCTGCAATTCTTGTTGCATTTCGAGTTCCCAGTCATAAAGCAAGAGGTTAAAATAGAGTATCAAGTATATACGAAATGTTGGCAACACGTTAGATTGGCTTTGAAATTAGTTCGGCCATACCTTACTGTAGCGGAATAATCGGAATTTTTAAATGTAAACGGTTTATGATTGTCAGTATGATTGCAGATGATAAGACGACAAAAATGTAAAATAATGTGTATTTTTTGAAAATTAAAAATCTAAGTATGAAAAATGTATTTTTCAAAATACAAACATATTTTAAAGAATGATTTACTTACAGAATTCTAACGAAATAATTTTAAGGACATTTGAATCATTGGAAGCTGCACGATGTAAATGTGAGTGAACGAAATTTATTCATAAATATGTAAGTATAATTAGAGAATAGTATTCTACAGAAATCTTCGTAAGAAGAATTAAAACTTGACTAGGTTGTAGGATATTCAAACATTCAAAGCATTCGAAGCAGCATAATGTAACTGTGAGTACATGAGAAGTACTCTTAAAAACAGAAATTCATAAAAAAATATATTTGTTTACAGAAATCTGTTGAAGAAGATTGCCATTGGTGTATATATGTTGTTGTGATCCCTGATGAAACAAAATATTTATTACGAGAATAAAAATACAAGTCTGTGCTCTTGTTTGTGATGGATCAATTTCGTAAAATTAAATATTCATGTAAAGCACCTTTATGTAACAATAAGTATTATATGTGTTGGAGGTAAGCCTGATCCAAATAATTTGAGTTTTTTTCATTTTCCTACGAAAGATTTAGCGCGGTGTTTATTGTGGGTAAATATATCTAATTTGAATAACACATGGGATGACAGAACTGAAAAATATAAAAGTGTTTACTTATGCGCAAATCATTTTGAGTTAAAATATTGTAGAAGCACATTAAGAAACAGTTTATTACCTAATGCAATTCCAAGTACAACACAGCAAACATCTATTGATTCTGGAAGTCAAGCATTATTACTAAATGTTAGTTAATATACATCTCCTTCAACACCATCACTATCAGCCAGTGATTCAGTTAATGCACCGTCAACTAGTTGAACACCAATATTAAAATTTAGAAATACAAAAAAACTAAAATCAGAAGAAATTTGGTAATTCAACGTTTTCTTTAAACTAGGGTGACCAGACGTCCGGATAAAGCCGGACTTGTCCGGCTTTTTAACAAAAATATGAATGTCCGGCCGGCTTTCATTTACGTCCGGCTTTTTCACGAAATAATGAAAAAAATCGTTTTTACCTCCCAGTACTAGAACACAACTTTTTTCCGCACTCGCACGTGCTGAATTCGTCGCACGCATTCATTTTTGTTAATTAAAATTGATCTTAGATCATATTTAAAATATAAATGGAAAAATATTTAATCAATTTCAAATTTTAAATATATATATATATATATATATATATATATATATATATATATATATATATATATATATATATATAGAATATATAGAAATAATTGTTGTTAAGTTCAAATAAATGTTATTTTTTATTTCTGTTCAAGTGTTGAATAATATATATGTACGTTTTTTGCTATTATTATTTTGTCATCCTTTTCTACTAAAAATCATCCTTTTTGTCTGCTGTGTCCTCCTTTCGTGATCTAAGATCTGGTCACCCTATTTAAACCCATCCTTTTCTATAGAAACCGGTAAATCTGATGAAAGTAAGAAACGAAAAACATTGTTACAAAAACTTAATGTTACAAAAAAATCAAAACTAACCCTACGGAAACAAAAAATATACAAAGAATATCGTATTTTGCAATCTAGAACATGTAAATTAAAAAAATTGTTACACAATATAAAGGAAACATAAAAAAACATAAAAGAAGGCTTAGATTCAGAATTATTTAATAAGATGAGAATAATATTGGTCAGATTGGTGCACGCTTTTTAAAAAGCCAAATAAAAAATTCAACCCAATCTAAATATTTCCATCATTTTACGGTTGATGATAATGTATTAGCCTTGGCTATTTTTAAAAGGGGGCCTAGATGTTATAGATTAATGAGAAAATTTTTGCCATTACCTTCCCCAACAACTTTGCATGTTATTTTTAAAAAAATACTCCATTTAGACTTGGCATAAATGATCATACATTTGAAAAATTATGTGAACGAGGAAAAAAATGTTCCACCTAGATAAATTTTGCAGCTTAATTTTTGATGAAATGTCAATATCTGAACAGTTAATTTATAGTGAATATTCTGATGAAATTATCGGGTATGTTGATATGGGCCATTTTGGTAGGGAAAATAAAGTTGCAAATCATGTGTTAGTTTTTGCCCTTCGTGACGTAAGAAAAAAATTTAAACAACCCATAGCCTATTTTTTGTGAAGGGTACTATTAATTCTTATATTTAAAAAAATATTATTTCAGAACTAATAATAAAATTAAGAAGTATAGATTTTAATATTGTGTGCACTGTCTGCGACCAAGGAGCAACCAATGTTAAAGCAATTCGTCTTCAGGAGCAAACTAATAGCCAAGAAAGAATTTTTTTCCTTGTAGGGCAAAATAAATTTTTTGTTTTATATGATCCTCCTCATCTTTTCAATTTAGAAAAATATACTATTATTTTTGAGAAAAATAAAGTAGCCAAATGGGAACACATTAAACAATTGTATGAAATAGATTCTCAAAAAGACAATCGATTTAGAATGGCTCCTCGTCTGAATGATGATTGCTTTGATTTGGACAGCTCCAATATGATGAAAGTCAAAATAGCCGCAAAAACACTTAGCAGAACTATTGCAATGGCTATCTACACATTATGTGTGGACTGTGAAAAAATGCCCAGTGAAGCCATTCATACTGCTGAATTTATAAGTACAATTGACTTATTATATGACAGTGTGAATGGCAGCGCATTGTTTAGTTTAGATGCTGCATATCAGAAAAAACTCATATTAAATTTTGGGAAAATATGATATGCGCTATATCTAAATGGAAATTTGTAAAAAAAAAAACGATCTAACGAATACACCACGAACAGCACCTCCTTTTAGAAATGGGTGGGTTATTACTTTAAAATCATTATGTGATGTATAGACAATGTGTAAAAGTGCCGGTTTTTCACATATGGCTACTAGGTCCCTTAATCAGGACCCTTTAGAGAACATAATAATAATAATAATAATAATAATAATAATAATAATAATAATAATAATAATAATATCTTTATTATTCAACAGGCAATTGCCCAATTACAGAATAATATCAAACAAAAATACGAGTAGAAAAACACATATACAAAATATAAAGAGTAAAATTAAATTACAGTAAATTATTGAGAGTAGATTTGAAAACATTTAATCTTTGTGCAAAATCCAAATCTGAACAAAATAAATTATAGCTACGGCATATTGAAATAAATGGTGAATTGAAATGATAAGAGGTTCGGGAGGTATTACACAAGAAAGTATTAGAACATCTAGTATTATATGTATTGACATAAAAATTTAACCTACCAAGTAGTTCACTATCTTGAATATAATTGTTTACAATTTTATATAAAAATAATAATTGATGTTTAACGCGCCTAGATTCTAAAGATTGAAGATCAAATTGCAACAATAACAAATTATAATGAAACTCAGGCCAGGAATTGAATAATCTAAAATAAACTGTTTTACAAAACTTTTTTTGTTGAATGAAAATGTAAGTGAATCAGAAGATGACAACGACGAAATGAATGATATGCAATTTGATATAGATCTCCTAAGTTTTGCGGAAACAAATTTAGAAGCACGTGAAAGCACCGAAGCTGAAAAGAAACCAGAAAATACAAATGAAGCGTTAGATGATATCCCAAAAACTAAAAAGAAACGTGAGTTAATTCCATGGACAGATGAACAAAAAAATATTGTAAATTCTTCTTTTAAAAACCACATTATAAACAAGAAAGCTCCTAAAAGAAGTGAATGTGAAAGTTTAATTGAAAGATACCCTGACATTCTAAGTAACAAATCATGGTTGAAAATTAAAGTATATATTCAAAATAAATACACTAAAAAGTGCAAATAATTGATTTATAATATTCAATCTTGTTTGTAGCATTGGTTAATTCAATGGCATTTTTTAAGTGCCTTTTTAAAATAAATTTTCATTTCTTTCTTTTGGAGTTTTCTTTTGTTTTTGTAAAAAAATATTGTTTTGTATCCTTCTGGGCTGCTAATATACAAACTTATTGATATGAATTGTCTTTTGTTTATTTCAACCTGTTTAATATCCTGATTCATATACAGCAGAAACGTGAACATCTGTACTATAAAAACATTATTAAGATTTTGTTATTGTTTACTTGTATAACGGGTGTCTACTTTCTTTTTGTTATATAGGATATACAATGGTAAAATTTTAGAAAAACGTGTTCAGAATTAAAAATGGCATTAAATGAACTCAAATTAATTGATACAGAACATTTCTGTCACGAAATAAACACAAATTAAAATTCCATTCTCAAGTTGCTTACAGATTGCCATAAGAAAAAACCGTTACCAAACATTGTAAAATTCTATGTTCGCAGGTAAGTATGCATATTGTTGTAAAATACTGCGCTTTGGTTTCTGCATCAGAATATATTTAATATTGGCAACGTTGCTGGACGTCATTGTGATATTAATATGGATAAAAATATACAAATTGGACGTCACAAGTACTGGATATGCATGAAGTATATACTGTGGACGTCAGATCCACTCAGTGTGGAGGAGCTCATAATGTCGTCCAATATACGCAGACGTATATCGTTGTAAATCAACTTTATTAAAATTTGAACCGATTTTCACAATCAGGAGGGAAAATTATTTGATATACTTTATAAAATCGAAGCCAAACTTTATTCCTTTAGGAGGATGCCAGAATGTCCTAGCCACGAAAGGACGCAGCAATGATAGTGGGATGTAAATATATATATATATATATATATATATATATATATATATATATATATATATATACTAAATGATTTTTTATAATTTAAAAACTAGGAACCTGAATTGTTAAGGGCTTTTGTCGTGACATACTTTCCGCCTATTGCCCCAAGCCCCAAGATAATGTGGCAAATTCGACTTATTGTTAAATTATATATTACTTAATATTAATATTACTTGCCATAAAACTTCACAGGTTTCTCTAATGATATTACAAGCTGTGAATTTTCCTGCTCTGAAAGCATATGCCAAGTATGGTATGGAATCTCCAGTTGCAAGGTGACTAAAATAAATAATTATGAAAATAATTTTATATACATGTTCAATAATTTACCGTTAAGTTAATGCCAATCTTCCTCCGGGTGAAATAGTTAATCGAATTTTGTCAGTTTTTTAATTTTTGGTCCCACCAACGAAAGAAGGAAATCAAATTGCTTTATTGTCAAACGAGTATAATTAAAAAATAGATTTGCGTCTCACAATCTCATTTCTTGAATTAAATTTTCCCAATCTCCTTGTTGCGACCGAAGCTGATTAACAGGATGAACTCTCCAGCGGCGTTATCCTCTTTTTTTGATTTAATTTAATTTGTGCACATTTTATTATAAATATTTCACTAGCTGCAGCTATTTGTCTTCTTAGATGTTGAAGATGCAATATTTGTCGATCATTCATTTTTGACAGTTATTTTGTCACTTGTCAAAAATTTACTTAATGCATAAAGTATTATTCACAACAAAAAAATTAAGGTAGCGCTAGAATTAGTGGCAGTGGTAGTGGCTTGGGTAAAAGATTGAATGCGTTATAGCAAACGTATTCGTTCACCTCCAAAAATAAGAAAATTAGTAGTAGTGCAGTGGCAACAGCAGCGGAAGTAGTTTGCAACCTCCAAACTTCTACGTTGCCACTACGCTACCGCTTAATTTTTTTGACAGTTTTGACGTTTATTGACATCTGATTTCTGATTTCATCAGATAAAATGAGCAATAGAAAAAGGATCATTTTGTGGTGTGCCTTAGATATTGCGCTATATAAACAAACAGACTTATTAATAAACTTTGCAAAATGAAAAATGAACACATAACTTCCCATTTTCGCTTATTTCAAAGGCAATTTGTGCCCACGCATTAACTTTTTTTGATTAATTTTAAATTCCCTTAATCTCTTCGCTTATCACACAATGGAGTGTTTCGTAATTCTATGTCAGTGAATAATTTTATTTATTTTTTTAATTAGGGAATATTTTATCTTTTATTATTAATTTTAATGAATTCTTTCTAAAAAATAAGTGCCCTGGTTGCCCGAGTCTAACTGCGGTGCTGGTTTTGTCAATATATCAGAACTTTTATTTTGGTATAAAACTGGCTGCATTTGCAGGAAACAAATTATTTATTTATACTAAAAATTTGTCGAACACATTAATTTTTATATAAAATATTTGACAGCTACAAGTGTTCTCGTTGCCGTGCTTATTGCGATTTTGTCTAAACAAATTCCCTGCTTCGTTTCGTCTAGCATTATTTAATTCAGCATTATCTTCATCATCTTTATCTCTGACTCTTATTATATTTTCTAAAATCAAATACACATTTCAATTATATAAAATTTACAGATATTATAAGTAAAAGAACCTTCAACATTGATATCTGATCTTTTCTTCATCTTCTACATCATTCATTGTTGAAATAAGCAACCTGTGAAATTTACTAGCATCCTCACACGAGGTGGTATTGCTTCACGAAAGTTGGTATCAGATTTCTTTATAGTAGGTGAGACTTTCCCAGGCAAGTACTCAAAATCTTCTCTGCTCATTCGTGTGAAATTTCGAAATAAAGCTTCATCATCACTAACCAATTTTTTGTAAAAATCTTTTTGAGCTTCTTGACCATCAACATATAATTCTCTTCTCCACCACCGTGGCTTTCTTCTTTTTTTTTCTACGATTCAAAATTACCAAATATGCAGCCGCCGCGACTGTTTGTAAAGACATGATGCACCAAATTAAAGTTGCCTCCATGGAATCGTTCAGACGCGTGCTACAAGCAAAGATGACAAAGCGCATGCGATGCGAGGAGACGAATTCCGCATGCGATATTATTAAAATTTGTGGCACATAGTAGCACACCTAGAAACAGGCAACACTAGGAAACTTGTAGCATGCCTCTTGTCGTTCAGAGTTGCCTCAATGGAATTGCGCCTTAACATTGAGATATTTGGCTACGGGTGATAGCTATCCATCACTTATGTATCTGTTTCGGATATCTGAGCCAAGCATTTCTCGAATTATTCCAGAGGTGTGCAGAGCTTTGATCGACGATCTACATGAATTCGTCCAGGAAAGTAAAAATATTATTATATTAAACTTTTTATTTATTTATTTATTTATTATCATACAAAAATATATTATTACAAGATTTCAAGTCAAATCGGCATAGAGTTACTAGTTAGGTATTCAGAAAGTACTTGAAAATCCAAAAGGTTTTCCGAGCGGTTGGATTCCGGAAATGTCGGTGCAGATGCCTCAGAGGATAGAACATTGCAAGTAGTTTCATAGTTGTTGTGAAGAGGTGTACTAGTATGAGTAGGCACATTCTGGGCATCGTATTTGCCCATATTTGCTTCAAATAACGTATTATTAATTATATGCTTCACCACTGTTCGTGCTTTAGAGCTTAAATTTCGCAGCTCATTACCCACATGGTCTCCATATGTTGAGCAATCATCTCTTTAACATGCATTTTTTAGAATGCTATACGCCTCCTCTTCACGATCCGACGGAAATAAACGCTTCCGTGTCTTTTTAGGGGCAATGATTTTTTTACGTTTCTCTTCACAGCTTTTCCTTTCACGTTTATTAGACATTTCATGTTGTTTTCGAGGCTCATTGTCTTCTGCTTGAGTATCTTGAGTTTGTTGGCTGCCTTTTTCTTTTTCTTCATCATCTTCTTCCTGCAATTACAAAAATGCAATTAGTAGATAACTAAATTTGTTTTGAATTTTCTAGATGCCGAGTACTGAAGATGGGTGGAAAAAGATAGCAAAAGAATTTGAAATTTCCTGAAGTTACCTGCATTGTGTTGGAGCTTGTGACGGAAAACACATAGTCATGCAAAACCCAAAAAACAGTGGCAGCATGTTTTTCAACTACAAAGGGACTTTCAGCATTGTTTTGATGGCCATTGCTGACGCAAACTATAATTTCATATACGCTAATATTGGCTGTCAAGGCAGGATTTCTGACGGAGGTGTTTTCCGAAAAACTTCATTTTATAAGAAATTGGCCAAAGTAGACCTACAATTACCTCACCCACAACCGCTTCCTGGCAGCAATAAGTTATCGCCTTATGTAATATTGAAACCCTTTAGCGGCTACCACGACAAAGGCTCTTGTGAGAGACTATACAATTATAGACATTCACGCGCTCGCAGAGTAGTGGAAAATACTTTTGGGTTGCTGGCATCTGTGTTTCGTGTATTTAGAAAGCCACTAATGACTAATGTGGAAAACGCTGAAATAATCACAACAACATGCATTTATCTTCATAACTTTTTGAGAAGGAGTAAAACATCGCGATCATTACAATCACCTCCGGGAACTTTTGACATTGAAACAGAAGATGGAAATATTATTCCAGGATCATGGAGGGCAGTTATTCAAGGCGATACGGGTCTGCAGGATTTGCAAAATAGAGCACGGAAGTCAACTTCTGAAGCTAAAGAAGTGAGAAACGAATTTATGAGATATTTTCAATCAGATAAAGGACGTGCGCCTTGGCAAGACCTTCATGCCTAACTTTTATATGTACTATTCAAATATATAAATATTAAAATTAGGGCAATTAAGTTTTATATGTACTTATTTAAAAACAACTCACCTCAAGTCCTCGTCATCACTGACAGCAGTTGGCAATGTTGATCTAGGCAGATCGACGTCCATTAAAAAACTTAAAAGCTCGAATGCAAACCATTTCACTTTTTTTGGGAGGAGATGAACCACTCTTCTTTGATTGTAGCTTTTTTCGCTCACGATGGAAAGCTGAGTGCAAATTCTTAATTTTCTTTTTCAGATCAATTACAGTACAATCGTATTTACTCGCTAATTGCATCAGCTTATCATTTTTTAGCCTATTGTCTTTGTAATCACTAATTTTATTATTCCATAACTCCCGTGAATTATGATAATCTTCAATAAAGAAGGTAGTTTTTTCATTATTTCACTCCATGTCGCATGATACACGCCGCACCGATCCGCTGACTGTTGGATAATGACGACATTATTCGACACGTTGAAATATGTCGACATGTGCCGCATGCGTCCCTGCAGCAACGATCCACATGTAGCATGCGACAAAAATACTTGTTTCTTGTCGCATCCTGTTCCTTCGATTGAAAGACTGTATGTAGCATACGTCAATGCCGCATGCTACATGTTGCCTCAGTGGAATTGCGCCTTAAGTTTACACATCCAGTCTTTTGCTAGGTAATGTTCATAATAAAATACATATAATATAAATAACCAACTTTGTTATTACAGCTGTGCTGCACTCCGAATCTCACTTCTTCATTTATGCATGCATGCAAAAATATCTTGAATTTTATTCATTCAATTTCAAAATTGTTAATTTGACAATTAATAAAAAATTTCATTTTTCTCACGAATTAAATTTTCTCAAAGCACATTATACACAATGACAGAACTTACACTTTGTTTAAATTAGGAGTACGCCTGGTCTAAATTTTAGACTAGGTTTAAACTAGGTCTAAGTCACGAAGGTGTAAGTCAACTGTTACTATAAATAACGAAAAACTTTGGTCCTTAGACCTGGTTTAAACCACGTCACTATGAATACGGCTGTTAATGTTCAACTAGTTAATTATATTCTTAGTCTTAAATTAGTATTTAATATTTGTTGAACTATAGTAATCGCCGTTGTTATTATGTTTTAATAGTTATTTATCGTTTTAATAAACTTCTATAGTAATAAATAATATATCGTTGAATTTTTACACTTCACCCAAATAAATAAAAAAGTTACAGCAACCAGGCGTAATTTAAAAAAATCGCATTTCACAAGAGAATCACAACAAACCCTAAGTTTGAGGTTAACTGAAAGTGATACAAGAATTTTTTTAATATTACATAATATTACTTAATTAATAAAACGTGAAATTAACGTTGAATATGCTAAATATGTTCGCAACGTTGAAAATTCAATTTGTACAAGAATCCCTGGTACAATGAAGTTAGGCGATGGCGTGCACACTACTACTGAAAGTATAGTACATGGATTTGCTAACTATTTTTCCAGTGTCTACTCTCAAGACTCTATTTCTTTATCCTCCTATCTTGATTCCAGTACCAATAAAGTGAGTGATATTGTAAATATTTCATATATATCTGAAGATGAAATTTTAGTAGCCATTAACAATCTTAAACCTTCAAGAAATCCAGGTCCAGATAATTTACCAGCATATATTATAAAAGGTTGTAGTACCTAATTTCTCAAGCCTTTAGATATCCTTTTCAATCTTTCTCTTAGTAAAAGTACTTTTCCTTCTTCTTTAAAAATGTCTCATATCTGTCCTATTTTCAAATCTGGAGACAAATCGCTTTAACCTAACTATAGACATATTGCTATACTTTCAAATATTTCTAAAATTTTGAGTCAATCTATAATAACATTTACAAGGCAACAAAAAATAAAATTACAGATAAACAACATGGTTTCGTTAAGGGTAGATACACAACTATAAATTTGATAAATTTTTTTGTGTATACAATTAACGCCTTACATGACAATAATCAAGCAGATATACTTTATACCGACTTCTCCAAGGCATTAAACAAAGTAGATCACAGTATTCTCCTCCAGGAACTCGACCATAATTTAAATTTTTCTCCCTGTCTCATTACTTTTCTTGGTTCCTATCTTCATAATCGTAAATTGACTGTGATCCTGAATAATTATTTGTCAAATCCCTATTTCGCTACTTCGGGTATCCCTCAAGGATCTAATCTTGGTCCATTACTGTTCATCGTGTTTATAAATGACATTATCGATTCGAATAAGTTCTGTGAAATATTATTGTAGGCCGATGATGTCAAGTTATTTAAAACAATTAATACTACTCAAGACGCAATAGATTTTCAATCTGATTCTAGCTTGGTCTCATTCCTCCAATTTATTCTTTAATTTTAGTAAATGTAAAATTCAGAGCTGTTTTGTAAAAAAAACATTTACTTTCATACCTACATTATGGGTAATACTACTCTCCACAGAATCAACTTATATAAGGATCTTGGAGTACTATTTGATGAAAAATTCACATATAACACTTACATTGAAACTATTATCAAAGCATCATATAGAAATCTTGGTTTTATCATTAGAAATGCTCAATCTTTGAGAAATGTATTGTCGTTAAAAATGTTGTATTTTGCGTTCGTTAGATCCAAACTAGAATATTGTTCCCCTGCATGGAACCCTACCTATGACAAATAGTCTAATGCTATTGAGTCATTGAACAAAAAGTTTCAAAATTTTTGTCATTATAAAGTTACCGGCCAGTATTCTAGTTTCGATTGCGATTATAATATGTTACTTCATTATTTTAATATAAATTCTTTATCGATAAGGAGGAAAATACATTCCATTACTTTTTTATATAAATTGTTAAATGGTCAAGTTAACGATAGTGCTATTTTATCGCGTATCTCTTTCAACGTACCTAGATTAAATTCACGAACCAAGTTGACTTTCAATATAAGAACAGTGCGGGCAAATTATGAATTAAAATGTCCTATTCGACAAATTTGCAACTTATTTAATAATGTCGACCTTCAGTCCGATATTTATGCTGATTCATTACGTAAATTTAAAATATCATTTCTGCAATTTTTCCATATTTAACTTGATTGTTTATTATACTATTTGCTATGTTCATCATCGTATTTTTTTATTGTATTCTAATATGTATTTATATGTATGCCAACGCATTGTACTGTATTTTGTATCTATTTATAATCGTCCTGTAACTGGGATTTTTATCCTGTAGGATTGATTTTCAATAAATAAATAAATAAATAAATAAATAAATAAATAATGGCAAAAGACGATTGTAAAACATGAAATAGAACTTGTGTAGCAACTCAAAATTTTATACTTTTGCTTGAACTATTATCAAAAATTACCTACCTTGGTAGCACGCCAGCACGAGTAGGACTTTATCTTTCAACTAAAAATGTACTTCTTTCCAATTCTTACCGAGCGAGGAAATTAAATTAAATACGAATTTTAACTTTAATAAAATATAATTAAAACTTTAGAAAAGTATATAAACAATATTAGAATCAAATAGTAGAAAGATGTTTAACTTTTACATAAATTTTGAATGGTTACGTAGATATTCCAATTGTTGTAACTATTATTGTTACAATGCTACAAAATTATTACGAATTCTACAAAACTATTATAAATTCTTCAAAATTATTATAAATTCTTCAAAATTATTATAAATTTTCAAAATTATTATAAATTCTTCAAAATTATTATAAATTGTACAAAAATTTTATAACTGTTACAATTATGACGCAATAATGCAATAAGAAATAGTAAATAAATATACAAAAAACCTACCTTGAGTAGTTTCTAGAAGTGAAAGGAGTCTACCTGGGGCACAGGGATTCGGTTTCACTTTAATATAATTTCTTCTTATAAAACTTTAACTTTTGAAGACTCTTATTAAATTTAGCCATATCCCTACCAAATGAGTCTTGAAGACTAACCGCGCCCGGTGATCACATGAGATGCGTCGCGCTTTTGTTTAGATTAGTACAATCGTACGATTAAATATTAAATAATTCATCATTTACATTCATTACAATTGCATGAATTCATTTCGGTTGTACTTCCAAGCATATGATTTGTACAATATGAGCATGCGTATTGGGAAAATAATATGGTATGTATACGCAGTGGAAAAGTGAAAGGAAAATTATGTTGTACAGTCCAAAGCATGAAGAAAAAATAAGGACAAATATTTATATTATTTATTATCAATTTTAGAATTATCGATTAAATTAGAAAGTTGCGCGCGTAGTTACTTGTCACTTTTTAATGTGAAAAGATGCGGAATTTTACTTTCGGTTTCGCAGGAAGCGAAAATATCGTTGATTTTTAAAATAAAATGTTATATATTCTTTAAATTTTCGGAAAGTACTACAAATTAGCCTTACAGTGATACTACGAGTACATAATATATAATTTTTAAAAATTAATAACTTGGTTATGTATTAATTAAAATACAAATATGTATTTAGCATCACTGGAAAGCTTATTTAAAATACTTTTGGAAAAAATATTAATGATAATGTCGCTTTAGGCGAAAAAGAAGTGACAATTAACTTGGATTTATTTTCTACTACAGATCTAAAACTAATAATAAAAAATAGCTATTTGTCCCTCTTTTTTAATCAACCTGTATACAGGCTGTTTCTCGGATACGGGAAACCTCGATTATTTTCTTTATTATTGAAAATAGAAGTTGTAGTAGAAAGCGAGGGACATTCACTAGTTGAGGAAAAAAAATTTAACCAGTGGTTCTCAAATTAAAACATAAAGTTATATATATTTTTTAAATAGGATGCTATATATATTTTTTAAGCTTATTCGATACAGTATTTTTGTCTCAATTCAACCATGTACTCATTTTATAGCCTAACATAATAAAAATAATGAGACAAATGCAATTTAAATTTAAATAACTTTTATTTTTATAGTTTAATTTAAATTAAAACGATGTAAATATTTGTTAATATCTTTAAAAATAGCAAGAATAGTAATTATGCACTAAATAATTCAAATTGACAGATAACAGTTTTTTGTTTTTCGTACATAGCCAACTGAAAAATAAATATAAACCGAAAATTAATTTAAATTGCATTTTTCTTTCTCAATATTTTTGTTATGTAAAGATATAAAATGATTACATGGTTGTATTCAGAAAAAATAATGTATCGAATAGGCCTAAATATATATATATATATATATATATATATATATATATATATATATATATATATATATATATATATATATTATATTATCCCTTTTTAAAAAATAAAACTTTATGATATAGTTTGAGAACCATTGCTCAAAAAATTCCTTCAATACGTGTATGTCCCCCTTACTCTGCTATAACTTTTATTTGAATGATTTTCTTCTATTTCCAATAATAAAGAAAATAATGGGGGTGTCCCGTATCCGAGAAACGCCCTGTATACCTGAAACAATAAACATACAATACAACAATATTTACTTTTAGGTATATAACAAAACACTTTTATATAACAAAATATTTATTATCCCCAAAATAACACCATCAAAAAAGATGAAACAGAATTGTTATATGTTCTATTTAAACTTGTGCATTATTGATGAAATTTAACAAAAGTTCAGCTACTTTCTCATTTATCTCTTTTTCGTATTTTTTCAAGGCAACAGGGACGTAACTTTTTACCAATTCACTCAGGATTTCACTACGTACATCATCGTTTAACCATCCAGTTATTTCAAACTGAAAATAAAACCAAAGAATTAATACTTTATAAAATTCAATAGATAATTACAATTCTCTGTATGTGTATAATGCAGAGAATGGGGTCCTCCACTATTATTTTTTAATTTTTTTCTTTATGAAACCACCTAAACCTAAACTAAACGCGATTTATACTTTTAGAAAATCTTTATTCGTTAAGTTGTAATAATGTTTTAAAATTACTCTGTGACCGATATAGAAATAATTTTGTTCTCAAACAGTGGACTTCGCTAATATAGTATAATCAAGAAGTGGTTTCTAGACAGACTTTTGTGCGTACTTTTTTGATTTTTGACCTGCCTTCGGAGGTGTTTGGAGATGAATATACCAAAAGTCCTGGGGTCTCCGAGTGGAGCTAACTTCAGGGCAAAGCAAAATGCGTCCCTTTTTAGTTTTTTCGCTTATATCTCGATAATGATTGGTCCTAGCGAAAATGTCTTCATACACTAAATTATAGCAGACAAAATTCGGCATAAAATAGTTCATATACATTTTTTTCTTATCCCTAACCGTTTTCTAGTTATTAAAAATCGTGATTTTTTTCCAAAAATAATTTTCACCTTTTCTTTTTTTTTATTTATGTAATGATAATTTCCGATAAATTTACATATTTTCCCTATTCTTAATATAAAATCTCTTTTTCTCTCATAACTGTGAAATTCCTACGACAACTGAAAGGTGGCCACCTACCGGTAATTGTTGCATTTAATCGGAATTGTTATGAATTTTTAAATGATAATTATATCCTCTACAATTGTGTTTCTGATCACTTTTGCTGTAAGTATAACGGTTTGAAGGTAAAAGACATTATTTATATATATATATATATATATATATATATATATATATATATATATATATATATATATATATATACAGATGTTAATTGAAAAGCGGGCCATAGGCGTTTAACAATTTCAAACAAAAATGTTTCAAATAAATGTTGTAGAGAATTAAATTCTACACCAGCATCCAATTTGAAATTTTATAAATATTACTCATTTGTAGTGATAGCCATGAAATTTAAACAAAATTGCAAAGAAATGCATATCGTTTGAATTGTCAGAATTTCGATTTTGCAGGTTACAAAATAAAAATAAATAAAATCTAAGCAATAATTTAGATGTAATTAGAAAAACAAAATATTTTTAAGGATTTACGATAGAATATAATTATCAGTAATTTTTATTTGAAAATCGAATTTCTGACAGTTCAAACGATATACATTTCTTTGTAATTTTATTTAAAATTCCATGGTTATCACTACAAATGAGCAATATTTATAGAATTTCAATTTGGATTTTACAGGTTACTAAACATGCAAAATAAAATCTGTTTAGAGATGCTGGTGTATAATTTAAGTATCTGCAACTTTTATTTGAAACACTTTTGTCTAAAATTAATTGGGAACTTTTGCGCAAGGAAAAACTGATTTCCCATGTTAAACACCTATGGCCCGCTTTTTAATGAACACCCTGTGTATATATATATATATATATATATATATATATATATATATATATATATATATATATATATATATATATATATAGAGGGTATTAATACTAAGTTGTAACACCCGAAAAAGGCAGTTAGAACTCATTGAAACAAACAACTTTTCTTAGTTCAATTTTTTAATTTGGAGCCCCAGTTATTGGCGTTCTTTTGCTTTTCGAAAAATCGTCTTTACTCCCTTATTTAAAAAATACAAAAACTTTCTGCATTTGCTTTTGGTTCTCTAAAACATTTACAATTATTTTCTATTTTATCAAATAACAAAATGGCGACCGATCAAAAATTTCAAAACAAGATATTTTGAAAACCACTCTCTATCGATTTTTGAAATTAAAACATTTTTAAAATCCTTAAACTATCTATTATAAGATTTGTCTGAAACATCTTTTTCGATCTGTCCAAAAAAAGTTTTTATTCAAATTGAATTACAAGATAAATTTTAACAAACTGCAACAATAATTTAAAACAAAGTAGGCTTGCTGCCATTATACAAGAAAAACAAGAAACAAACAAAGAAACAAGAAAAATAAAACAATGAATAATGAAACAACAAGGGAGGGACTAAATTTGGTTTTCAAAATGGCCACCATTCGCAGCAACGCAAGCCCGACAGCGTGTTTTAATATTAGAAGAGACACTTGCAAGAGTTGCCTGCTTGTCTTTTATATCTTTTGCTGCAGCTACTATTCTAGCCACCAGTTCTAATTCGGTGTTTACTGGTCTCTCATATATAGAGGTCTTCATCTGACCCTAGAAAAAGAAATCTAGGAGAGTTAGGTCGACGTTCCGGGCTGGCCATGCAACAGCACCTTCTCTCCCAATCTACTTATTCGGATATTCTCTATTTAGTAGTACTATGACTTCTCGGGTTGTGTAAACCGGTGCTCCATCATGTTGAAACCAAAGTCTTCGTCTGATGTTTAGCGGTAAGTCATCAGGAAGCTCTGGCAGAACGTTATTTAATTGAGTAAAATAATTTTCATCATTCAATTGGTTGTTGTTTCATTGTTTTATTTTTCTTGTTTGTTTGTTTCTTATTTTTCTTGTTTAATGACAGCAAGCCTACTTTGTTTTAAATGATTATTGCAGTTTGTTAAGATTTATCTTGTAATTCAATATGAATAAAAAAAATCTCGGACATATCGGAAAAAATGTTTCAGGCAAATGTTACAGTAGATAGTTTAAGGATTTTATAAATGTTTTATTTTCAAAAATCGATCGAGTGGTTTTCAAAAAAAATTGTTTTGAAATTTTTGATCGGTTGCCATTTTGTTATTTAATAAAATAGAAAATACTTGTAAATACAAATGTTTTTGAGAACCGACAGTAAATGCAGAAAGTTTTTGTATTTGTTAAATATTCCTAAAAATAAGGGAGTAATGACGATTTTTCGAAAAACAAAAGAACGCCAATAACTGGGGCTCCAAATTAAAAAATTGAACTAAGAAAAGTTGTTTGTTTCAATGAGTTCTTACTGCCGTTTTCGGGTGTTACAACTTAGTATTAACACCCTGTATGTTCAAACACGTGTATATGAACTATTTTATGACGAATTTTGTCGCTAGGAGCAGTCATTATCGGGCACATTTTGCTATGCCCTGAAGTTAACTCCCTTCGGAGACACCAGGATTTTAAAAATAATCATCTCCAAACACCTCCCAACACAGCCCAAAAGTCAAGAAAAGTGCGCACTAAACTCTGACTACAATCAATTTTTAAGCATTCGTTGACTGGACTAATAATTGGAGTCACATAAATTGATCTTTTTCAGCACTTATAAAAATTTATAAATACAGGCTGATTCATGAAGAATAAAACCATATATTGGGGGAGTCATTTTGAGTAAAAAATGTTATAGAGTTTCAGCCCTTTGAAAGTGCACCTCATCAGACACATTTTTAGCAATAACTCTGGTACTAAATGCACTACAATTTTGATACATGATATGAGGATACTATATTATTTTGGCATAGTCTTCATGAATCTCCCTGTATATTAAAATAACTCTTGTGGTTGAAAATCTGCGTGAATAATTAGCAATTTAATATAATAATTCATAAAAAACTAGGTATATTATAGCATAGCCTGTATAGTATGTGGTGTACTTACATCTAAATTATTGTTTAATTTGATGTTCGTCGTTATGTTCTTAACTTTAGCGCCATTTGTATACAATTTACCACTGACGCTTAAGTTTTCAATACGTAACCTACAAAAGAAATGTAAATTTATATTCGTATAGTCATATACGAGTATAATACCACACGTGTGTTTAGGTATTATCGAATATATTGTGTTGCCACGAAACCTATTATTTTGAAATATCACAATTCCGAAGGAGGAGTGGTATTCTAAAATAATACGTTGAGTGTATCAACACAATATATTCTGATAATACTAAACACATAAGTAGTATTTGCTGGATTGTACAATGTATAAATCTGACAAAAATATTTTTTGACGTTTGTTGATAAATAAAACAACGTGTTACTGTGGCGATATTACATTTGCGACCAGCGAATATACAAAAACGGTTATACTACGTTGTCAAGGTTATATTCGCTTATCAATACATGGCATCTAAGTAAAATTCTCAAATGCCATTGGTTGAATTAATTATGAATTGTATAATCATTTTTATCTGTTCGTCCATGCAGGATGATTCGAAAAAATAGACAATTAGCAATTTTTTTATTGTTAATTTTAGAATTATAGCTCGTTATATATATATATATATATATATATATATATATATATATATATATATATATATATATATATATATATATATATATACAGGGTGTTAATGCTAAGTTGTAACACCCGAAAACGGTAGTTAGAACTCATTGAAGCAAACAACTTTTCTTAGTTCAATTTTTTGATGTGGAGCCCCAGTTCCTAGTTATTGGCATTCTTTCGCTTTTCGAAAAATCGTCATTACATATTTGGCTGAAACATTTTTTTCGATCTGTCCAAAAAAAGTTTTTATTTAAATTGAATTACAAGATTAATTTTAACAAACTGCAACAATCATTTAAAACAAAGTAGGCTTGTTGCCATTAAACAAGAAAATTAAGCAAGAAAAATAAGAAACAAATAAAACAATTTTGTTTTGTTGTTTGTTTCTTATTTTTCTTGCTCAATTTTCTTGTTTAATGGCAGCAAGCCTTCTTTGTTTTAAATGATTGTTGCAGTTTGTTAAAATTTATCTTGTAATTGAATTTGAATAAAAACTTTTTTTGGACAGATCGAAACAAATGTTTCAGAGATAGTTTAAAGATTTTATAAATATTTTATTTACAAAAGTCGATCGAGTAGTTTTCAAAATATCTTGTTTTTTAAATTTTTGATCGGTCGCCATTTTGTTATTTGATAAATTAGAAAATAATTGTAAATAAAAATGTTTTAGAGAACCCAATGCAAATGCTGAAAGTTTTTGTATTTTTTAAATATGCCTTAAAATGAGGGAGTAATGACTATTTTTCGAAAAACAAAAGAATGCAAATAACTATGAACTGGGCCTCCAAATCAAAAAATTTAACAAAGAAAAGGTGTTTGTTTTCGAGTGTTACAACTTAGTATTAACACCCTACGTAGGCGTATGACTGACATCTGTCAGATACTTTTGATATTATACTTTGAAATTTTACTATTTATACAAGATTTATATACATTTAATATAATTATACAATATTACAAAGTACCATTACGCCTCATTGAGATAGATGCATAGTAGAGTAGCCTCCATAGGTGCATCACGGGCAACGTGACTTGTCACGGCTAAATAGTCTACAAAATTTGGCTGCTGGACCTTGTACGGATCTCCCAGCAAAGAAAGTTAACAAGAATATGAATAACACAAAAAGAAACACCGGTTCATCTCAGAACCAGCTTACAAAAGACTTAGGTGATGTTTTAAAAATTATACAACTTAATGTAGAAGGAATAAGCAGATCTAAATCCGACTATTTGCTTAAAATATTAAATGAACATTCAGTAGATGTTATTTTACTACAAGAAACCCATTGTGCCGACGAATATCAACTTAGATGTAGATGTAACCTACCAGGATACTCTCTGATTGTAGCCACCTACCATGCAGCGTATGGTACTGCTACCTATGTGAAAAACAATATCGTTCAAGTTCATGATCCAAAAAGCTTTAGCGAATCAAACGTATATACCACTCGAGTAAAAATCTCTAATATTGAAATTATTAATCTCTATAAACCTCCAGCTCAGCCTTGGACTGATAGTACTGTAAGCAATATACAACATCCTGCAATAATAATGGGAGATTTTAATAGTAGAAACACATTATGGGGATACAACGACATTAATGAAGATGGTGAGAAGTTAGCAGAGTGGGCAGATTTCGAAAATGAGTTCTTGGTCTTTGACGCGAAAGATAAGGGCACGTTTCACTCAGCGAGATGGAAAGAAGATTACAATCCTGATCTATGCTTTGTCTCCAGAGATGCTAACTATAAACCTCTACATTGTAACAAAAGGGTACTCTCAGATTTTCCACGAAGCCAACATCGACCTGTACTGTTAAACGTTGGAATACAAATCCCAATTGTAAGATCAACTCCTAAGCCAAGATGGAATTTTCAGAAAGCTAAATGGAAGGAGTTCGCTACTGAACTAGACCATAATGTCCAATGGATTCCACCAAAAACAGATAATTATACTCGATTTGTGGGTTTGCTATTAGCTGTTGCAAGGAAGCATATCCCAAAGGGCTACAGAAAAACATATATTCCTGGCTGGAGCCAAGAATGCACAGAGTTATTTGAGGAATAAGAACAAAATCATAATTCTGAAGTAGCTGACGAACTCATACATTGTTTAGATATCACCAGACGAGATAAATGGCATTCTCTTATGGAACAAATGAGTTTTCAATATTCAAGTAAAAAGGCCTGGTCCTTGCTTGAAAAATTGGGAAATAGCCCCAACAAAACAAATCAAAACACCGGGAACATCGGTCCAAATGATGTGGCAAACAGGATTTTAAATCTAACAAGAAAATCAACAGAATTAGACAAAATAAGAACGAGAGAGATCAGAAGAGAGAAAAAAGCTTTAATTAAAAATTTAACAACTGAAAACATCTCAAAAGAATTTTTGACGATAGAAGTCGTCGAGGCTCTGAAAAAAATTAAATCAGGAAAATCAGCCGGTCTGGATGAAGTATATCCTGAAGCACTGCGGCTCACGAACTATACTCTGGCTCACAAATTTTTATAACGATATTCTACTGACAGGAAGACTACCAACTATATTCAAAAGAACAAAGATCGTGGCTATCATAAAACCCGGGAAAGATGGAAAATCCGCTGAAGATTTTAGACCTATTGCACTCTTAAGCATTTGCTATAAACTCTTGGAAAGACTTATTTTAAACAGAATACAACCTCTGGTGGAAGAGCATTTACTTATAGAACAGGCTGGATTTAGAACTAAAAGAAACTGTTGCGAGCAGGTATTGTCATTAACCTCCCATTTAGAAAATGGCTTTCAAAAAATAAAAAAATCTATCGCCGTGTTTATCGATCTATCATCAGCCTATGACACAGTTTGGAGACAAGGGATGATTTTAAAATTCTTGCGAATAGTTCCCTGTAAAAAAAAATAACTAGCCTACTGAACAACATGCTTTCAAATCGTTACATCGAAGTACACCTAGACGGACGAATCAGCCGCAAGTATAGGATAAATGATGGTTTACCACAAGGTTCCGTTCTAGCCCCTCTTCTATTTAATATATATTTATCGGATTTTCCAGACACTACTTCAAAGAAATTTATATACGCCGATTATATAAGTTTGGTTCTCCAAACTAAGGACTTTAACACTGCCGAAAGAGCTCTCGAACAGGACTTGAATAAATTGGACCAGTTTTTTAAAATGTGGAGGCTAAAACCCAATATAAATAAAACTGAAGTAGCTTGCTTTCATTTAAATAATAAACAAGCAAACTATGTACCAAATATTCAATTCAGGAATCAACCACTGAAGTACAATCCCTACCCAAAATATCTAGGAGTAACTCTTGATCGGTCACTAACATACAGACAACATTTTAAAAAAACTGCAAGCAAGATGAAAACTAAAAATCTCTGGCAGCAGTTGGGGAGCAAATGCTTCAGTTCTTAGAACTACAGGACTAGCCTTAGTATATTCGGTGGCTGAGTACTGCAGTCCGGTCTGGTTAAACAGCGCACATGTAAGAATAGTCGACTCTGAGCTAAACCACGCCATGCGGCTAATTTCAGGGACCATTAAATCTACTCCTTCCCAATGGCTCCCTGTATTAACTAACATTCCTCCTCCACACCTAAGAAGACAACTAGCCTTAAAAAGAGAATGGCAAAAATGCGAGGAAAACAGAGAGCTACCAATACTTGAGGATTGCAACAACAATACATCCAGATTAAAATTCCGCAAACCGCCGTGGAAGCTGGGGCGGAAATTAATTGAACAAAATTTTGTTGTTGAGACAGCTTGGTGTGATGAGTGGGAAATATCCAATCCAGACAAACAAAATCTAATTTCTAATCCAGCAGAACGTTTATGTGGCTTTGATATACCTAGAAAGACCTGGACAACGCTCAATCGGATTCGGACTGATCATGGTAGATGTCAGTATTGGAAACAAAAATGGGGACTAGTTGATAATACGAACTGTGACTGTGGGAATGCTCCTTAAACGTTACACCATATTGCGACAGAATGTCCACTAAGACGGTTCCCAGGAACATTTCAAGAACTACATTGCCTCGAGGGCACTGCTATCCAATGGTTGAACAACCTAGATATCAGACCATAAGTCAAAACTCATAGACATTTATGATAGTTAATTCTTGTTCTTGTTATTTTTAATATTGTTTTATTTTTGTTTTGCCATACGACATATATATATATATATATATATATATATATATATATATATATATATATATATATATATATATATATATAAACACCCTGTATATATATATATATATAAACACCCTGTATATATATATATATATATATATATATTTATATTTATGGAATGAAATTAGCACTATCCTAAATAGTATGTGTGGGGCAAACAAAAGTTCTAAAGAGTGGAAAAATGTATATATATATATATATATTTATGGAATGAAATTAGCACTATCCTAAATAGTATGTGTGGGGCAAACAAAAGTTCTAAAGAGTGGAAAAATGTATATATATATATATATATATATATATATATATATATATATATATATATATATATATATATATATAAAGTAAAATTATTGAAAGATATCCGATCAAGGTCGTCTGTATCATGAAGGAATTAACAAATTGGCACACATTTATCTCTCTCATTACATGCGTGTGAGATAAAGATGGATATAACACGCCTTCAAAAATTCTTAATGTTTCGACTAAGTTATGTCATTTCATTTTAAACCGATGCTCGTTGTGGACAATACTTTCTCTGTAACGTAAGTTTATTTATTAATTCAGATATATTACCTTGAATCATAGCCGTACGAATAACTTTATTTTCTATCAGTGTCACTTACACTGACACTGTGTCAGTATCTTCTTTACATATTTGGTTTTACATTTGCTAATAAACTTACCAGTTCACTTAGTTTTGAATTTTGAATGTCTTTACTGTAACATGTATTTTTATAATAATAAAATAACAGTAGTATCTTATGTACCCTCATAAAAACTAAATAAAAGACACTACTGAATTTAACAGAGATAAAAGCTTGTTTCATACAATCGTGGATGACCTTGATCGGACATCTTTAAAAAAATTACAGTATCCTATTTAAAAAAATATATAACATTGTTATAGTTTGAGAACCACTGGTTAAAAATTCGTTTCTTCAATATGTGAATGTTCCCCTTCATCTATAATAACTTTTATTTGAATGATTTTCTTCTATTTCTATCCGAGAAACACCTTGCATATATAGCAATGGAATATTAAAAGTAAATATATCATCACGGCGTATTACCCATTGCTGGTTGTGCCAACCTGCTTTTTATCCAGAAATAATAATAATAATAATAATAATAATAATAATAATAATAATAATAATAATTGTAGTATTATCAACAACAAACAATAATTGTAATTATGTTTTGAATCTGTATTTTGTATTTGAAAAATAAGTTACAAAATTACACCGCTAGAGCGCAGCATCACACAGGATGCCGAGTTGGGTGTCAAGGCACACACCCGTGTACAAGCGTGTGTGTAACAGTTTTACAAACTACGTAATAAATAACTTTGGACATAAAATGTGTATTTATTAACATTTTGAACTTATAATACAACATTTTAACTGGCGACGAGGCAGTTGAAAAAAAGAAAATAACTCTGCGTGTGCAAAAACAACAATTGTTTTGTACGGGGAGAAAAAGAGGTTAAGTTCAACACGAACAAAGGCAACGACAACGAACAAACATGCCAGACAATGCGAACACAACGACAACGACTACAGAAACAAATAGTTATTTAAGGAATTTCCAATTTGAGAGGTTTTGCCCAGAAAAGGAACCATGGGAGTACTACATTCAACGATTTAAAATGGAGCTACAAATCCATGAGCTCGTGGGCACAGATGAGAATACACTCAACAAGAGGCGAAATCTTCTATTAAGCAAGGTAGGACCCGATGCTTTTAGAGTCCTAGTTGACCATTTCAAACCCACAGATGTAACTACACAAACCTTTGACAATATTGTACAAGTTTTAGACAAATACTACGGAAAGAAAACATACATATTATCCGAAAGAGTAGCCTTTGCCATGAGATACAGAAAAGACGATGAAACTGTGACGCAGTACATAAATGCTCTTCGTGGATTAGCAGGAAACTGTGATTTTGGCACCAGCTTAAATGAAAGGTTACGTGATCAGTTTGTCATTGGAATAAAAAACCCTGGTTGGCAACAAGAGTTTATACGATTACACCCTGATAATACCTCAAAATTAGAAGATATTGAAGCTTCAGCGCTTATCTTGGAACAAGCTACCTTACAGACAAAACGTTTGTCGATGTTGTCATGTGACCAAGTAGATAAACATACAAACAGGGTAAAATTCGACGGAAACAGAAGAAACCCAAACAAAAACAAACAACATGGTTTTAGACGACAACATAAAACACAAAACAAGCAACAAGTGCTCATTTTGGATCCTAAGAAGGACTGCTTGATGTGTGGCAACAGAAAACATAAGGAAAAAACAGAATGCCCCGCAAGAGGACAAAAATGTATCCTTTGTAACGCTGAAAATCATTTTGCGAAAGTATGTATTGCAAATGGTAAAGCTCAAGTGAAGCCACGTGACAGAGGAGGTACACGACATGTACGCGAAAATGAAGAAACAAGTAGTTCAGACAGTGAAAAACACAGTTGCTCATCAGCCGACACCATGAACGTGAGACAGTTACAGTCGTCAAGTAAGGTTATGCTGCCTGTAGTTATTGAAGACCAGGAACTCGAGATGTTATACGATCCGGGTGCAGCACACTCGGTAGTTGGCGCGAAGTTATGGCAACGTCTTGGAAGCCCAGTTCTGCATAAAACTACCAGCTTAATTGGGTATACAGACGCAAAGATCGAAACACTAGGTAAAACCGAAGTCAAGGTTAAAGCATTTAATTCCGAGAAGACACTACCACTTTATGTGACAACCGCTGATGATATACCACCTTTTGGGCTAGATTGGTGTCTTGCTTACAACCTAAACTTTCCACCAGGTGCACGGATTTGTCAAATCAAGAATAGTAACTCGCCGAGTCAACAACAAGCTACAAAATATTTAACAAACACCAACAACCAGGAAATAACGAAGCAAAAGTCAAGTAACAGCAACAACACAACTTCAACACAGTTAGAGGCCCTACTTGAAGAACACAGTAACTTATTTAACGGACATATTGGAGCAATAAAGGGACATATGGTAAAAATACATTTAAAAGAAAATGCAACACCTAAAACATTCCGACCACGTCCAGTACCAATCGCTTTACAAGAAAACGTCACGGCAGAACTTGAAAGGTTGGTTAAGGAAGATGTTTTAGAACCTGTCAATATGAACAATGAACCAATTGAGTGGGCTACACCAATTGTCAGCTGTGAAGTCAAACGGGAGTATCAGAATTTGCGGAGATTTCTCAGTCTCTATCAATCCGTATGTACTTAAAGACGATTATCCACTTCCGCGTTTCGAAGATCTCGTGTCAAAACTTAACGGAGGCAAGTATTTTTCCAAGTTAGACCTCAAAGACGCTTATTTACAACTAGAAGTACACCCAGACTTCCGGAAGTATCTTACTATCGCCACACACAAAGGATATTTCCAGTACAAGCGTCTACCTTTTGGAGTTAATTTTGCACCGTCGTTATTCCAGCGGACTATGGACCAAATTCTATCAGGTATAGATGGAACAATCTGTTACCTAGATGATATTCTAATCACAGCACCGACAAAAGAGTTACATTTACAACGACTTAGTCAAGTACTTCAGCGACTCGAAAATATCGGAATACACACTCAGAAGTCGAAATGTTTATTTCTCCAAAACAGTATCTCATTTTTGGGACACGTAATTGATGAAGAAGGATTGCACCCGACAAATGAACATCTAAAAGCAATATTAGATATGCCACGCCCCAGTAATGTCACTGAACTCAGGTCGTTTTTGGGCTCAATAACATACTATAGTCGGTTTATAGAAAATTTGCATGTAATTTGCGTTCCTCTTTATCGTCATCTGAAAAATAATACAAACTTTATATGGACTCAGGAAGATGAAAACCTTTTTCAAGAACTCAAGAAAAAGTTGACTTCTTCTGACACTTTAGTTCACTATAACCCGGACATGCCACTTGTAGTAACCAGCGACGCAAGCTTCAAAGGTGCAGGAGCTGTCTTATTCCATAAATTTCAAGAGGGTAGCCTGAAACCGATTGCTTTCGCGTCTCGAACATTCAGCGAAGTAGAAACCCGCTATTCAACCATTGATAAAGAAGCGCTCGGAATTGTTTTTGCTGTCACACGCTTTCACCATTATCTATATGGACGGCATTTTACTCTACTGTGCGATCACAAGCCGTTAGAGAGAATATTCAGTAAAAACCGAGAAACACCAAAAATCGCAAGCAACAGACTGTTACGTTGGGCTATGCTTTTAAATAGTTATGATTTTGATATAATGTATCAGCCAGGTAAAGAAAACGCACCTGCTGATGTACTTTCTCGTCTACCTTTGACCGATTCAACTAAATCGCCACAAGAAGAAGCTGGTCTACCGAAACGAAGTCAATTATTAAATCTAAGATTACATCAACTTCCTGTAACAAAATCAAGACTTCAGTCAGAAACATCACGCGATAAATTGTTTTTGAATATTATAAAATTTGTGCAAAACTATTGGCCTGATAAAAAGCAACTTTCCGATGAAATTACCCCTTACTACGAAAAGCGTGAAGAATTATCCTACGAGGAGAAAATACTTCTATGGAAAGGAAGAATTTGCATTCCCGAATCTTTAAGACCTGATATATTAAATATGCTTCACGATGGTCATCCCGGTGTAACAGCAATGCAATCGTGTGCGCGAATACATGTTTATTGGACGAATATAGACACTGACATTAATAACTTTGTTAAATCGTGCGTACAGTGTCAAGAATCGCGTCAAACTCAAACTAAAGTTCCGCTTTATCCGTGGAGTGCACCACCTGAACCATGGTCGCGAATACACATTGACTTTGCCGGACCTTTCGAGAAGAAAATGTGGTTAATTGTGATCGACGCTTATTCGCGATGGTTAGAGATAATTCCCGTTAAAGATATTACAACGTCAGTTACTATCTCAGCCTTGTTAGAAATATTTTCCAGGCTCGGGTACCCAAAAATTATCGTTTCTGATAATGAACCGCAGCTGACGTCAGAAGAATTTGCGAAATTTTGCAAAACCAATGGAATTGCTCACATCCGGACGACTCCATACCATCCAAAAACGAACGGACTCGCAGAAAGAGCCGTTAAAACTTTCAAAGAGCGAATGTCAGCTAGTTCATCACTTAGTAAATCACAAGAAGAACGCCTTTATAGATTTTTATTCGCTTATCGAAATACGCCACAACGCTCTACAGGAAGATCACCCAGTGAAATTATTTTTGGAAGACCATTACGATCCGTTTTCGACCTTATGAAACCGGATATTTTCAAGAATATAGATAAAGAAAAACAAATTCAGAAGAATTACCACGACAAACAAGCCAAGTTTAAAAATTTTCAAAAAGAAGAGAAAGTGTGGGTAAACAAACCTGTCGGGAAAGGCTCATCTCCAGGACAAGTCGTTGAACAAACCGGACCATATTCTTATCTGGTAAATGTAAACGGGACCATTAAACGAAAACATGCTGACCAAATGAGAACTCGAGTCGAAGCATCGTTTGTTCCCAGTGACATTCCTCGAGATTTTCCATCAACTAATTTATTCTCAGAATTTTCAGGTACTCCAGCTAATACTGAAATCTCACATCCCGTTTTTGACAAGAAGGCGACTGGGAAGGTCGAGTTTCCTTTATCTTCTCGTGCCGAAGAGGGACAGGATCCAGGTACTCAGCCGGAAGTGGAGAGGCCGACGCGAGAGGGGGGTCAACGCGAATTCGCACAAGCCAGCACCAGCAGTTCAGCACCAAGACGTAACCCCCCTAGGGACAGAAGACCGCCTGCTCGATACAGGCTATAAATAATTCAAGTCGGGGAGGAATGTAGTATTATCAACAACAAACAATAATTGTAATTATGTTTTGAATCTGTATTTTGTATTTGAAAAATAAGTTACAAAATTACACCGCTAGAGCGCAGCATCACACAGGATGCCGAGTTGGGTGTCAAGGCACACACCCGTGTACAAGCGTGTGTGTAACAGTTTTACAAACTACGTAATAAATAACTTTGGACATAAAATGTGTATTTATTAACATTTTGAACTTATAATACAACAATAATAATAATAATATGCCATGGCGATATATTTTTATTATCAAAAAACTTACTCAATTTTTCCTTTGCCGAACAATTGAATTAGGCTAACGTATCCCTTCAAATCATACGGTTCAATGTTAATTTCGATTTTTGGCCATGTTAGTTCATATTTATAATTGATCGGCTCCAAAAGTATATCTTTAACCTTTATCGCGAAATCTACAAGTCCATTTACATAGCCTGATGCTGTGATGTCCGCACTGCAACATATCAAAGATTACATATAATAAAAAAATATACATGTGTTCATTTTATGTTGTACACTATGGTGTTGATAGTTCATCATGCAGAAGCAAAATAAATAAATATAAGAGAAAATAATTTAATATAAGGACAAATGTCAAACATATATTTTTATGCATATATAAAACAACTTGTTATACATTTTCATAACAACACAATAACAATAACATAGCAACATATAACAAATATATAATATCAGAATAGCTGTGACTTCCAACATATGGCTATCTCGAGAACTATGTATATGTAAGAGCTACGAGGTCGGTTAAATTACCAAATAATTTCAATTTACCGGACTATTTTTAGCGTAATTTTTTTTTTTTGTGACCATATACTTACCATATATTTTTTTTTATTTCCTTATTAGATAGAGAATTTTATTCTGAATTTAGTGATCAATATTTTCATATCTTCACATAATGATTTTTTAAGGAAAAAAGTATATAAAGTTATATATTAATTTCATTAAAATATAACTAGAGTACTCTGATAGAAATGAGTGAATATTTTGTTTTGTCAATGGGCTACTTGCGTGCCATTTTTTTATTTAAGATTTTTGAAGAGACGATAAAAACTTGCTACCCATATTTTTTCTTTTGACAAAATTGTCATTAATTGGCCAGAAAAAAATTAATGAAATTTTAATAATTGCTGTATGTATGACGTAGAATTACACCGATCCAATGAATGGCCGTAAAGCAATAACATAGGTACGTCCACTAGCAACGGCATGTGCGGGTAATTTGAACATGACAGATCATCTGTTTGACGTTTGAATAATAGTTTGTAGGTTAATATTTTCGTGTGTCATTTTAGTCTTGTACGAGTATAAGCGAAGTTAAAATCCTTCAAAATTCTGCTTAACAAATCGAAATATGTAATAAAAGTAACAGAAACCACGCAAATGTAAATAATAAAGAAGAGAGAGAGTTACAGAAAAATGAAATAATGTCAAAACCAAATTAAAACACGCACTCGCTCGCCATCTACAGGTTACATTTTTAAATATGCTTCCCTTTCTCCGGTTCAAAATAATGACATAAAAGAAAATCTCTCTTAATTTATTAAAAAAACAAATAATTTTTTTAATATAAAATTTATATTTTTACATACGTTTTCAACTTTACTTTAGGTATTTAGTGATAGATATCAGATTCAGTACCACGCAAGTAGCCTATTGATCATAAATGTCAACGCGCATAATATATTCCTACGTAATATAACAAGTGATATGATTATCATCGATAATATTCTCGAGTGAAACCGAGTTGCAGATTCAGCTGCTTCGGTTTCACGTCAAAAGAAATGTTTTCTTGTAAGAGATGAACATGAAAAATTAGTTTCCAATGAAAACTATTATTATTTTTGCTAGTTAACCTATTATCTGCACTAACTTCTGTAATTTGTTTTCATTTGTGTTCACTTATGACGAATTCTCTGTAGATGTTGTACAAGTTAGTCTAATACAAACGAACAGACCTAATAATTCTAATAAATCTAACCCTCAAAAGTTTCACTTTACATTGTTATCAGTGGCGGCTCGTGCACCAAAACATTGGTGACGCAAGGTATCAAGGAGAAAACGGCGCCGCAGCATATTTTTCACAGAACAGAACATTTTAAAAAAGAGAATATATTTAACGGATTGTTGACTTAACTGAATGCCTTTCTTTCGGTCACTGAAATCCGATTTAAACGATCCCAATTAGATCATACATGTTCTTTTGCTCTAAGATCAAGTTCTCCTACTACCGAATTTTGAGTTGCAATTAGTTATCCCCGTTCTTTCCTAGCGACCCGCCGTCTGATCGGATTGCTTGGGACTGCTAATGCGCGCCTTTTTTCCTCGGTATTATAATCTCATTTGTTTGTTTTGATGAAAATTTAGTCAACGCAGAATAGAAAACTCGGAGGAAAATAATAATGATGAAAGCATTATTTATTAAGATAATTCAGGTATGTAAAGGTATTCACTTTGATTTATAAAGCATTTTGCTAAATATATGGTTATGTTAAAATATAAATTTTTGTTTGGCCGATATAACAATTCGTTAATATTTATCATAAGA